>JAYRBT010000028.1:4914758-4960305 GCA_036023395.1 Myiotriccus ornatus | reverse complement strand
CCAGGATCAAATGAGGATGTTAGGAACTTATTGCTCCTGGCATCAAAGGAAATTTTTCTTCTCTCAAATGTACCTTTTATTCAGATTCTGAACACAACAAAAACTACTTAGTCCGTATGATGGCTGCAGATCATGAAGTTCTGAATGTGTGCATGTGTAATATATGCTGTGCAGAGAGAAGATAAAGAAAGAGAAGAAACTTTGACGTTGCTTGTTCTTTTGTGGTGTCTAACTGCTGGTCAGAATGCTCACAGGGCACCCTATAATTTAATTACTGTGGTACATATGCTTTGGGAATTAATGTAATTATATACAGTACCACACTTGTCCCGATGAGTCCAGCAGTGGAAATAGGGTGTCTTGCTTAGGAGTAGCTCAAGAGTGAAGGAAACCAAACCTTCTGTTGATAGATTCCCATAAGAAAATTAAAAAAACATTTTTTTAAAAATTTTGAGTTTTTTCTTCACTCGTGGATTTTAATTTTACCAAGTACAATTTTTTTGTGATACACCCGAGAATTCTTATTCAAATCACTTAAATCAGTGGCAGTATTTCTTCGGAAGCTACTCCCAGATCGTGCCTTTTTGTTAAGGAAATCTTTTAATTGAAGTTGGTTTAATGTAACGTTTTATATTGTTTCATTTGGAAAAATTGTGGGGTTTAGATATGGGAAGCACCAAATTCCAAAGGAATTCTTTCAGTCTGTTTGTTCTGCGTTGTTTGCAATGGATCAGTTGCTTTTTATTCCATGTTTTCTACTGGAAGGTTAATTTCTGTCTCCAGGACTGTATTTTTTCAGTTTTTAGACCATTAACATCTCTACTCCATACTTATAAAGTACTCTAAGAGTCTGAATCTTTAAATTTTCAAAATTTATGTAGTGTAAGAAAATTAAAATGAGAGAAGCAGAAATGCTTCAGCATAAGTAATTATTCATATTGAGAAAGAAAATCTGGTGGGATTGCGGAGTTTTTTCAATTTATTTTTACTGTTTTACAAGTCCGAGTTCCATGACAGTTTTCTGTGAGTTCTGTATAATCAGAAATACCAAAGAGGGGCTTCCTGAAAATTGTTTTGACTATTATGAATGTATCTATATATTCTATGTTATTTGTATATGCTCCATGTACGTGTTCCGTGCCTTTGCTTTAAGGGATCTTCACAGCCCATCTTCAAATAGCTAAAGAACAGATTGACACGTACTTCTCACACCAAATTCCTGGAGGACAAACATTAGGTGATAAAAGATATTGGTCTAGAAGCTCTCACTTGTGCTCTGTATCTCAACAGCAGTTTGTCAGGGAGAGGTTGCAGAAGTAGGTCCTTGGTGAAAATTTCAAAACATCTGATAGCTCAATCTCAGATCCCCTGCTGTGGTCTTGGTTTGTTTTTGCTGCCTGTTTTCTAAAATAACCCCGAGTGATCTCCCAGGGTCAGACAGTGGTTCAGGAGCAAAGCTGAACGGGAAACCCAATTGGTAATTCCCTGCAATAATCGAGGTTGGGAATGCGCCCGCTTAAACCTTTCAAAACGCTGGCTCGATCCTGTACATTGCTTATTTGCATTGTTCTGGAAAATACTGAGGCCTGCAAGGATTTTCAGGCCCAGAAGACAGAATTTTTGTTATTGCTTCTTTGTGGTATGGCTGTGAGGAGCAGCACCTGCCTTCCCCAGCAGTGCAGTGCCACCAGCTCCTGCTCCGAGAGGAGTCCTCACAGACCCCCAGGACGGGCAGGAACACGAGTGCCACGAGATCACGTGGAGTGTATTATGGCAATGACTTCGGGGTCTCGTTTTGGAAGATGTTCTGCCTTCACGTGCCGCAGTGAATTTTCCTCAGTTGCAGGTTTAGGGTTGGGAATTTGCCCTGGGTTTTGCCCTTGTGTTTTCAGCTTGTTGTAAAGGTTCTGCACTGAACTTCACATTGTTGAGCCAGTAGTGTCCATTCTTTGTTTCACTCCTCAGACTTGTGTTCCTGTGGATTGGCTGCTGTGATGAGGGAGTGCTGGGAACTTCCCAATTATTTCCTTTCTGTGTGGTTTGCCCAGCCTTTGAGCAGTGCCTGTTTCTGCCTCTTGATTTGTTCTTCTTCATACAACTCACAAAGACTCACCATCAGTTCCCAAAAAATTGAGACTCATTTCCCTCCATCGTGTCCTTCTCCAGCATCTTCTGTGTTCCTCAGGGGCCATGGCTGTGACACCAGTATTTCAGCATGTTTGTTAGGTTTGTTTGTTTTGGGCTCTTATTTTCTTTTCGACAAAGGCTGCTATCATCCCATCACGGTGGATCAAAGCCTTTAGAAAGTAACTACTTTAAAGAAAAGCAAGTTTACCTTCTTGAACAAAGCCCTGCTGGACTTCTCCTCAAGGGAGGATTCAGTTTCTTAGCTCTATGTATCTCGATAGTAAATTCCCTTTTTCTGTGGGAGTGGGAAGAAAACAGTTTCTCAATCATTGCCGACTTCTGTGCTCGTCTTAGTCCTGGGTCTGGAGGATGCAATTATTTTTTTTTTGCCTTTTTTATTTTTTTTTTTGCATTTTTAGGGCTGATTGTATAAAACAGCATATTCTGCATGGTTTGTAAACCTTCTGGAAACTTCCACGGGTATGAATAGTCAAAACAACTTGAGAATATTGCTGAAATAGCCCTTTTGTTACTCTCAGACTTGCATGCCTCTACCATGTTTGATTTATTAGTTTGCAATTATTTTTAAAGGCAACAAAAGGATAGAAAATATGTTCTTGAGTATTTGTATCTTTTTATTTCCTAAACAACAAACTCACAACCAAGAATTTGACAAATAAAATATTAGCACTCAGAAATGGAGCCACAAAACCAACGTAACTTCCGCTATTGATTTTTTATTTTTCTCCTGGGTAACTATTTTGGCAGCAAAGGCAGGTTACCATCCTGCTACTTACTTGGAGTAAATTACTCTAAATTGTAAACTAACCAATATATCAGTATTGCTAAAGTATTGCCTTCCCATTCCTCACCCCGTGCCTAGTTCATATCCCAACTAAAAAAAAAAAAAAATGCAGTGGAAAATGGTTTAAATTTTTTTTTTAAATAGATACAGTAAATTAGACACTTCCTGGAATTATTAGCAATGAAAGAGCAAGGATGTATGTGCAATTAAAATGAATCATTGTATTGTGATGATTACAAAAGTAGGAGATTAAGGTGATGCCCATGCTTTTAAAATTATGCCATATCACCAAGTACTTGTTTTACTAAAACATATTTTAAAGAAGAAGAGATAACAACATTTCTTTACATTTTTCTATTTGTTTTGGAGTTTAGTAGAATATTAATGGGGTTTAACCTATTTACTTTTAGGAGTGGCTTTGTATTTATCAGGACATACACCCACACATTGGCCTCAGGGAGAGAAATTTATTTGGCAGCATTCTTTAAAACACAAGATTTGATGTGAGGAAATAGATGGAGCACTGTCATTTCTGGAGTCCTGCATGAGCAGATGAGAAATTGAATCTTGTTTTGGATAAATTCAGGCCTCTGTCAGATGTATGGAAGATGGGAATAATTCAAGCAGAACAGTAAGTCTTGGGTGATTTGAAGAAAAAAGAAAAAAAGATGACTGTATCTTAAAATATTTTAGTGGACTCTAGGTGAGTATGCAGGCTGAGGAGATGTTGTGAGGAAGACTAACTTATAAAAATACCAAATTATCACTAAATGTCAAGTAAAAATGTACTGGCAAAGATAAATAGATGTTTCAAGTCCTTTTCTTTTTGACTGACTATTATGTAGCACACAAAGTTGAGTGTTGATAAATAGATGCTGATGGTATTTGCTAATCCATAAGAATTCTCTTGTAGTTAGGTATGGATTTTGCTAACAATATTTTGCATTCTGTGCCATGACATTGTATAATTCGGATGTTTTCTATATACTTCAGTGGGATATGAGCTTTTGTGTGAAAAAAGCTCAGGGGAGGGGGAAATACTTAAAAAGAAAACTCATCTTTTGGCTTCTGTGGGAGTATGGGACTGTGGGGGGGAAATGCTGTAGATATTCAGGGGCTGGCCTAGGGTGGAAGCTTGAGGGAACTGTTGGGATAACTATCTGAATGCTTCTTAAAGAGAGGCTGAAGTGAACAGGTCCTGTGTAGAAACTCTTGAAATGACATTCTGTGCATTCTGTGCCTGTCCTTGGAGAGCCCAAAGAAAAGAGTTATATCTCATGACAGATGGTGCTCTGTGAAATAGTCTGTATGACCTGGTACAAGCACTGAATAAGGGTATCAGACATGAAGGAAATGTAAAATCCTGTCTGTGGTGCTCTCGTTAATCTGTCCTTTATTTATGGTTTCATCCCTTCTTTCCTGTGCTGAAAACTCAGTATTGGCAATTCTAGATTTTTCTGCACCCGATCCTGAAATCATACTGGAAACCTGGTGGGGTTTCAGGAGAAGTTCAGTGTCCTTGAGAATGATGTAGCCCTTCATGTTTGAGGAATGCTGAACTGAACTATTTCAGAGCTACCCCGTGAAAAGGTTCACAGTCAGCATCCTTCTTGGAAGAAACCCTCTGCCTGTAATTACTTTGTGACTGGAGTTGGAGGTAGTGTGACTCTGTAGGTGTCTGATAAATGTTCTGGGTGGAATAGAGCACACACACGAGGAATGAGAGGATAAAGCTGAATTTCGGTTCCATTCATTCCAGTCCAGATTGGTGCCTTTGCCTTCGTGAACAGCTTATTTTTGTTTATTTAGAGGAAAAGAAAAAACAAATTTTTAGGAGAAGGAAACATTTGTAAAATAGGTGTTTTCATTCAGGTTTTGCCTCTGCTTTTCGTTTTGCTGTTTGTGTTTCTAGAGTAGCAGGCACGAGCTGGTTCATTAGGCTTTCAGTGCCTGTTAGAAAACACACTCCAATTCTGAACCAGTCTCAAATCAAATTACAAGTTAACTTTTAGTCAGCAAGCTAGATCTGTCTGGATAGGATCTTCAAAAATCAGGTTTGAAAGAAAGAAAACAGAAGAAGTAGATAAGAGCTAAAGTGCCAGGGCAGTGAGAATCAGAATGTTCAGTGCTCACAGCCGTGTGTGTATGGGGAAACACTCCCTCCATCAGCACTGTCTGACAGCTGTATGTATTTGCTGCTGAGGCTGGGACATGAATCAGTGCCAGTAAGCCTGAAGAAAGGCTGGGATGTCATCCTGGAGATGGCTGGAATTGACTGCAGGGAAGGAGACACGGAGTGGAGCAGGACACCTTGCAAGGATAAATCAGTTTTGCGTTATGGGGAGTCCTCCAAGGGCGCTAATGATGCAGGAGGAAAACATGTCAGTAGGGCGTGGGGGAGTGACAGCATTGTGCTGCACTGTGGCTGTGTTGCAATTCCAGGAGGTCTGTGAGGCAAGGTGATTCATAATCCAAGTATTATTTGTTCTACACTTTTATTTTCTTTGCCAATTTGAAGTTGTATGCAGGGAAGGTTGTGGTTTGCTGCTTGTCTTCAAGCTATTATTTATTCTCTGTGTCATTGTGCCTTATACAAGTTTTCATTTACATAAATATGTCTTACAGTGTTGGTACCTTGACAGTGACCTGAAGTGGAAAAACAATATAACTACTACTGCCTCTCATGGTCTACTGCAGAAAACTAAAGTATGCCTAACTTTCTAAGCCTGGGTTTCAGTAGAATAACTTAAAATTATGAATTCAACATAACTGGAATTTGATTTTATTTTAACCTTCCACCTGCTCACCTACTTTCCTGGCAGATGGGTAGAACCTTGCCTTTTTGAGCGTGTACAGCAGAAGCAGCTTTACTTCATTCCCATCCTGACTGACCTACCTTTTCATACCCCCTGGCAATCTGGTCCCTGCTTGTACAACACGAGGTTAATTACAGGGCTGTGAACATGTGCATTAAAACAACCTGCCTACTGCTAGAGATGCTTTTTGTTGTTGTTCTGTAAGATTGCATCCTCTTATTTTTTTAATATTAGCTGTGTCATAACTGTCATGTGGCACATTTCACAGACAGTTGAAGTTTTCCTCACTTTAGCAGATAGATTTAGAAATCCAGCTTATTATGCAGATACCCACTTCTGATGATGAGCATCTGTAGCTCCTCAAGACACAGAGATGCTGGTGGATGTGTCTAGGCATCTTCATTTGCTGTGGTATGTTGTCCCAGAATAAATATGCAGAATATATCGCAGTAGAACAGTCACAATGCAAAAAGAAACACGCTGGTGCTTTGTTATATCATAGCTGGCTGTGCTGCTGGTTATAAAGCAAGTAGTTAAATCCAAGTCAAAGCAATTTTTTCTTTTTTTTAAAAAAAATATTCTAAATATTTGCTTTATCTTGTTTTGTTCTTTTTTAGTCAATCTCCTTAGCAACAGAAACAGATGTTTCCTTTCTCTTAGTCATTACAGTCAAAGAAAGAAGCTGCTTCAAAAATAATAAAGCAAATTCTATGAATAGGGTAGCTATTAATTGTTGCTAAGATGGTTTAGGATGATAATAAGACATGCAACAATTGGCTTTTCTCTTTAATTGAAACATAACTATCTAGTTAACCTGTACTGGTTAGGTGAGCTATAATCTCTCTGCTCTTATAGTGCATTTATTGTGTGATTTCCTGTGTGACAGAGACAAGAGTGAGTGTGACTACTTGTGCTTTATTGAGGAGATGTGTAGTATCAATGTGTACCTAATGTTTTATTAATTTGCTACTTCAAAGCAAGTCGGTGAAGAGTTTGCCTTGAAGACAAAGAACTAAATATACATGGCCTTACAAATACATAATTTTGTGCATCAATTTACAATATGAAACAGTATAATTAATTAAAACATGAACTTTGTTTTAGAGTGATGCTATTTCTCAAATTACTATGTATTTTTCTCTCTAGATATTTCAAGCTGTAGTTTGGTTTCAAAAGGGTTTACTGATCTGTAATTTCACCTGTATAGCTGAGAGTGTATTTTTAATTCACAGGAATTTGGCACATGTGAGGTTTAGAAAGAAATGGGCTGGGATGGCAAGATCAGGGTATGAACTGGTCCCTGTAAGCCAAGAGAAGCAGACCTACCTCTGGAATTTGCAGAGGGAAGGACCTTTGGTGCTCCCCCAGTCCTGAGTGCTGTCATTTAAGCTATTTGCACGTGGATGAACCTGCAGGTTGGCTTGAAAACCAGTGCAAAAAGTGAAACTTCATTCTTGATGGTGCTAACCTGCTCAGCTCATCACGTGGAGATCAGTAACAGTTTGAGGGGAAATAACAGTTGTTCAGATGGATGAAGTTGGGAAGTCTTAATCTTAGTTGGAGCTCGACTAGCGAGGGTCAGCAAGAGTACGAAGGAGGGGCCTTAGAGAAACGTAGGCTCATTGCAGAAGGACTTGGAGTGTTCATGGGTCTGCTGATGGATGGGGAGAAAGTGATGGACACTATGGAAAAGGATTAATTAGCCAGTGCCCCTTTTACCTTGTTCTTCACCAGCAATGTGTAATCCCAGACCTGTGTTGGATCCTCTTGGTTTGAGGAGGAGAGGAGCAGCCAGTCTGAGAAAAGGTAGTTTTAGACCCGTGATATATGATGGCCAGGCTAACCTCCATCCCTGGAAAGATTATGATTGTAGATTTTAAATCCACTTGCAGGTACGTCAAGCATAAGTAATAGTGTAGGTTTACTGGAGAGCTGCTGGTGTTATACCAGTTTCACCTTCTACAGTGAAACGTCCATAGATGGTCAGCAGAGGAGACAATGAAATGAATAGCCATGTCAGTCATTTCACACGTTTTAGTACCAAGTTTGAGTGGATTTGCACACTGAAAACCACAAAGCATGTTTTCTTGGATTCTTCTGCAGCACTTATGTCTTGTGGGTTTTATTCTGGCTTGTGGGGGCTTTTTGTAAGTTTGGTTTTGGCATGGGTTTGTTTTGGTTGGTTGGTTTTTGTTTGTGTTTCTTTTTTTTTATTTTTTCCTTTTTACAAGCATATTCTCTTATTGCTTGCATGTGTACAGCGGGGAAAAAGAAAATAAGACCTTTGATGTGAATTTTACTCCAAGAACTGGCTAAACTTGTAGAAGGAAAAAGTACAGAAGGTTACGTTTATGCTACAACCTTTAATCACATTTGTACTCTCCCTGATGCTTTCTATTTTCTGCCTCCTCCCAACCCTGAAAATAATAATTCTGATTGAAACCACTTCTGGCACGTGTTGGTGGCAGAAATGGTTTTGAGAAGCTTTACCAAAGAACCATCTGGAGCATGTGTGAGGGCCAAGAACACGGAGAACTTCCTCCGTGCAGGAACTGATGAGCTGGGTGGAGCAGCGAGCAGTAAACTGTGCCTGTAATCCTTTTAACTGGCCAGCACATCAGACAGATGGGCAGCTGCCCAAGTTGTTTCCCGGGGAGTTTTAGATAGCAGGCCATGCTCCCCCTTAGGTTTTGCTAAGGCAATAGTGGAAGCCATCTGCATTCCAGTTGGGATGTGCAGGGTAGTCCAAAATTCTGACATTAACCCATTCCCAGTCCCTCAGTAAGTGCAGATTGTTTTTGTCTGTTGTATGCTGAGAGTGGGGCATCAGAACTCCTCAGGAGGGAGCTTGCTGTGGGCAGAAACATGGATTGGGGAGGGCTGGAAAGGGAGAGGCTGAGTTTCAGTGAAAATTGTCTGTTCATCCTACTGCAACTTCTGTGGGTGGGTGAGGAGTAAAGGGATCTGCAGGGGGACCTCCAAAGGGCAAGCTTTCATCAGCTGTGGGCAGGAATAGTGTTCAAGAAATGCCAGGTATTGTTGCAGGGAGGAGTCTTGACAAAGTACAAAGCCCTGGTGTCTGGCTCTGTAGGCAGGGAGGCATCAGGGCTGTTGTGGTGGGTCTGCTTCTCCCTAGGCAGAGTCCTTGCCTGGTGCTGGCTGCTGAGGTAAATGCTTATTCCTACTAAGTGTTGAGCTTACTCAGTTTATTGCACTTGAAACAAGTATTGATCCTATAAAATACGAGTAGCTAAATGAAATGTTACTGCCAGTGTCATCTTGTGTTAAGTATAATTAAAACAGGTCTGTGAACTCTCTGGTCGTGCATTTCACGTGAACCCTCACCTGTGGTTCACTAGGTTAGATGCTGACTCCCTTCCACTTGAATTGTTGGAGTGGGAGGCCTTTTTTGGGGAGCAGGAGGTGGTGTAAATTCTTCCCTGATAGCTGCAAGTAAGGCAGTGAGGAAGCACTTTGTCACTTGGAGGAATAATAGTCATTAATATGGCTCTTTGCAAGCTGCACTAGTTCTATAGGAGGGACTAAGACTTTGTGACTGCAAGGCAGAAAAAGAGTAAGTTGGTGTGTGAGAAGAGCAGAAAATTCACTTCCCTGATGTTTCTTCTGTTGACCATCCAGCCACCTCAAATACCAAAAGGATTATTTTTTCTTGTTGCTTCTTCTTCCCACTTTACTCCTCACTGGAAGGCAAAATTTCCCTTGTTAGAAGCTGTCTTGGTGTTTCCTGGATTTTGGCAAATCATTGCTTAAAGATTGGTGCTCTTTCCAAATAAATGTAGATGATTCCTCCAGAGTATTTTAGAGGGAATTTTGGGTTTTCCTTGATGCTCTCAGTGTGTTAAAGTTCCACATGCCAGCTGTTACTGCCCATAGGTTTGCTTACTTCTGATAGAAATTAGAAGAAAATGACTAATTCTTTTATCATGAAAGTGGAGTAAAAAAGTAGCAGTCTGCACAAGAAATAACAGGCGGGGTGCCTGGTAAGGGTGATGCTCTCAGTGGCAGTGCTTCCACGGGTGTTTAATGGACATAATTCTTCAAATGGGGTTTTTTTAAACTTTCTCAATAAATTACCCCTAAAGGTAAAATCACTGATAATTCTGCAGCTCTTCAAGATCTGTCCACAAGTTATTTTTAAAGACAGGACTTCTCATAAAGAATAACTCTCTGATATTCAAAGAATGAATCCCACTCAGTGCAATGCTAATAAGACACAATTTTTCACGTTTCAAGTTCAATTCTGCTTTAACTTGAAATTACTACAGTTGGTAATAGGAGAAATTACATATGTATAGTTAGTATTCTTGAAGTGTATGTGAGAATATTGAAGTTAAATGTGTTTTTAAATGGACTCAATATTCAGAATATCTGGTTGGTTTTTTTCCTGAAATGTCACAACTGCATGAAAAATATGTGAAGATAATTTGTTGAATCAACATTCTTGCAAGGACTTTTATCTGTGGTTTGTGTGTGGTTTGTCAGGGGCCAGGAGAGGGTTGTTTTGGTCAGTTTGATTGTTCTTGATTTTTAACAAATAATCTGAAGTAATTGCCTTAAATTGTGTCTAGTTTCTGTCACAGTGTTAGAACAGGTTCTTGGGTGACACTATGTATGTGTACTCCTCTAGTAAAAGAAAATACATCAGAAAGAAAGAAATGGAAAGGAATTGTCTTCAGATGTTTGGCAATGACTGTTCTAAATTCTTGTAGTTATTCTGAGTTCAGGGTAAATTTTCAGTAAAACTATTGTATAAATTAGAATCACAGAACCCAAAGTTACTTAGATATTGATTTTTCATTTTTTTCACCCTAGTGTAATGATTATTGATTACTGTGACAGATCACAGCCACCCACGTATCAATACTAAAAGCTTTTATTCATTATATATTCCAGGTATACTTTTAAAAATACTATTTTAAGTGAACTTATAATACAAGCACCTTCACAGAACCTACTGTTGTGTGGAATTCATTGTGCTCTCCAGAGAAGTGTAGAATCTGTGGAGAAATGCTTTTCATCCACCAAAGGAAATGGGGGATTTGACAACATGCATTTGTCTACAAAATGTGAAGCAATATCTGATGAAATACGTTTTGTCAATAAAATAAATTGCCAAACAAAATGTAATCCTTCCTCAAAATACGTTTAGCTACACAGTGAAATAAGCCACTTCCACAAAGTGCATTTGGTTGCTTGAATTATTTTGATTTGCTGTCTGTCAGAATCTGTCCGTAGTGTTGTGGGTTTGTTTCTTTGTTTGGTTTTTTTTGTGTTTTGGTCAGACACTGTATATCAAGCTGTTGTTTTTTTAAATAAATATAGATAAAATACATTTAATTTGAAGGTAGAGGTTTGATAGGACACCTTAAACTGGTGTTGGTTCAGCTGAAATGATAAAAGGCAGACAGTCGGTGTTTGTGGTGTGTGTGGCTCACTGCTCTTCCCAATTCTGCATATAAAATAAGGCCTCTGGAGTTGGTAACTCAGCTGCTGTGCCTGGGGTGGATTTGGTGTTGCTGTGGTGAATAGTTTCCATGAATTGCCCACTGTGCTAAAGCCAAGTCTGCACTGATGCAGATGTCAGTCCTTGCTCAGGTTTTCCAGCTTTGTCAGCCATCCGGGTTGCATTCCCTGTATCCACACGTGATCCTTAGGGCTCCAGCTGAGCCTCTCCCTGACTTTAGGGAGCCATACCAGATTTTTCTCCTTGTGAGAATGTGCAGGATGGGAAGAGGGATTGTCTAAGCTGAGGAACAGCTCCTCAGTGTCTAATTAATTAGAACTTTTGCGTTGTTGCAATTCTGTTAGACAACACCACACCTTTTTCTTTTTTAATGACAACTTTTTTGTTGATCTCAAATTTAAAGTATCTTCACTGTATGTGTGGAAAGCTACCTTAGCCTTTATGTAGCTGTTTAGAAAGGCATAATTCTTCTCGGGAAAAGGTTGCCAAAACCTGAAATCTCTGAGGAGAGATACAAGGCTCCCGTTGAGGTTTTAACAGTGGTGTGTGCTGAAGTTGGTACTACAGGGTCTAGAGCTCAGTTTTGTAAGCTAATGTTCAGAAAAAAAGATTACTGTTTCCTATTTTGAGAAACACTGAGGGCTCCAAATTTTCAAGTAGTAAAAGTGACTTCGACACTATCTTTGTGACAGTTAAAGGTGCAAATTGTTTGGGCATAATCTGGAAGTACAGAAGGCAAAAGCAAAGCAAAAGTCTCCAACCCAGGTGAAATCTCTCGTGAACGAGAGTGATCAAAGCTTGTCTTTACTTGGAAGTAGGTTACAAGATCGTTGTTGTCTTTGCCTCCTTTGACTGGAAGAGCACTAAGAGAAAAAGTCTGAAGAGTACAAAGGCTTTAGTTTAGCAAAAGAACTTAAGTATCTACTGGAATGTTAAGTTTCCATTAGAATGCTTGGAATGAGAGTGGAATTGCTTATAGGTTTAAAGCAAACTGTTAAAAAGAAATGTCTTTGGCGAAACAGAGCTTGATGCTGAGCTTTTGCGTCTTGTGGAAATGAAAATGCACAGTGCTGCAGCTGGAAAACACATCACAGGTCTGGTTCCTTCACCTGTACAAACATTTTCCCAGTTGTTTCAGGAAGAACTACATAGATAGAAATGTGGTTCTTAATGTGTAACCAAGTAGAAATTACTCTCGTTGCGAAATGTTATTTCATGTACAGTAAGTGAGAATGTCTGTAACTACAAAATGCATGTAAAAGTGGGAAAATTGGACTGCTGATACTACATGAACATTGTGGAACGTTCCAGAAGTTTGTGCCTCCTTCCTTTCCCCTTCCAACCAGGATGCCTCTGTTGGTAACATTATTTGAAGGGAGTGTGTCTGCTGAGGGAAATGATTACTGTCATATTTGTTGAGATATTTTTGCATTAATTTGGAGGATGTTATTTCTGCTGTCCCTTTCACTGCCACCTTTCTGAGCTGTCACAGTAATCATACATCATGAACTCCACATTAGCACGGGCCATCAGAAGGATTTGCCAGAGAGCTCACTGGGCAAGCAGCAGGCTGATCTATATGTGACATATAGGAGCTGTTTTCCTCTGAACAACTTAATCACTGAAATGAGAGACGAGCCCAAGTACCTGAGGATAGCTTGGGTACTTGGGTAAATGTCAGAGCTGTTGCGTTTTCTTCTATTTTAATGTAAATCAGGATTGCTCACTCTTTCCTCGTGTGATTCAGCGCAGTGAATCTTTATGGCAGCTGTCTGAAAATTAATAGCTGTTGTAGAAGAAACTGTGTAATAGAGTTTTAAATTATGTTTTTGAATTATGTATCAGTTCGTGTTTTATTGCATAATTGTATATAGCACAACTAATGAAATACCAATCAAAAAAAGTAATTTTAAAAAAATGTAGCTATTGAACATCAGTCCATTCTTTTTGCTTCAGCTCATTAGTGCACCTGTGATTAAATTACAATTATGCATCCCACTTAATATATTTTACTGTTTAAATAGCCCAAATCACATTGTTTTATGTGAGTTTGGGAGACAGAGGTACTAGCAGAGATTAGGACTGAAAAGTTGATTTTTTGGTAGTATTTTTAGTTTCTGTGTATGAGATGCCAAGGCTTAGGGATTGGTGTTTCCTGCCCCTCTGTCAACTTCAGCCTAAACGATGAAGTTTTTGTCTTATCTGCTGACTTTGATTAAAGGCTGAGAGATGTCAGAGAGAACTGATCTCCTGCAAGGTGGCAGAGAGGTTTAAATGCTTGGATTAAGGGGACCTCTGGGAAGAGAGAAGAGATTTCAGAATCCCTCAGCTCAAGAGAAGTGTCCATTGGTGAAATGCAGCTTGGAAGGCACCAAAGTCGATCAAAAACCCACCCAGACACAAATACCTCAGGCATCTTATCAGCAACTGAATTTCATCACTTCCACTGCTCACAGAACTAAGAGATTTTGTTGAAAAATCAGCAGTGCAAGATTTCATCATAAAAGGTTTAAGAATGTGTTGTTTGGGGTTTTTTTGTAGCTTACACATATTACTTTCTAATTTTCTAGCAATAGATGGATATGATTCATTCATAAAATGCCCTGCATCAATTTTTAAAATCTTGAAATGGTGAATATTAAAACAGATTTATACACACTGCTTTAGTGTTTCTTAGCAGATGAATAAAATGATGGAAACCAATATTTTTATCTCTATTTTTTTTTGGTGTGATGTCATTCTGTGCTGTCTCAGGGCTATGACTGTCACTTGATTCCCTGTTGCAACAGTTTCTTACACTCAGGGTATTTTCTTTGAAGGAACTGAACCAGCCTTTATCTCAGTGATACCCAGCTCGATCTCCTCTTGGTCATTGATTACAACTGCATGAAGTGTAGTATTAAAAACTGCTGGTCCTGAGCATTAGTGCTGAGAGAGCTCAAAACCAGCCATGAGTTGTTGGTGTTTAGTCTTGGCCTCCTGTATCGTGTCATGTGTTCTCATTGTCCATCATCAGCCAATCCCAAACCTTTCCATGCCACCTCTTGCTATCCAAGAGGATAAATTGATTAATAAGTCCTTGTTGCCATTATTTGCCATTAAAAATCAGTCAATTACTGAAATTGTTTATATCACTGTAAGGATAATAACATTTCTAGGTGGTCTTTCATCAAATTCTGCAGTTAACTTACAGAAGAGCTGGATAGGATCCTGCAAGGCTTTTGGCATTGGAAGGTGCTCTGTACCTGTTTCTGTCTGTGTTTTAGTGCATTTTTCACTATCTGAAGGGCCAGAGTAATTTCTGGCAGTTAAACAATTGCCAGTTCTACTTCTCTGTGCTTTATGGTGCTGCTTCTTCCTAAAGCCATTAGTCAGCTCTTTTAACTTGAGCTTTTCACTCTGGTGATTTTGCAGCTTCTTTAAACGTTAACTGTTGACATGGATGAGCTGCTTTTGTGGTACAAGCCTCTGTTTGCTCCTCACTGGTGAGCAAATTAATTGCATAATATGGAAAGTGCTTTCAACTGTAGTTTTTGGTGTGAACTTCAAATTTTCTTCTTCCCTTTGACTGTGACATTTTTTTGTCCCATATTTGTCAGAGACCAGTGGTCCTCGAAGTGCTGAAGCTTAGTGCTCTGGTTTGCTGCTCTGGCTGAATAGGCTTCCCAAATCCGTTGTGGATACAGGAATTATGTGCCATCACACTGGCACAGGGAAAATACATGCCTTTTGGAATTCTCTGCATTGTGCTTCAGTTGCTGCAGGTTTTGGGGTTTTCTTTAAAAGGTGCTGTGATACTTCCAGCTGCTTTTTCAAAGGGCTATTTCTGTTTTTTTCCCGCTTTTCTGTGAGGATGTGTAGGAAGCGGCCCAGTTTGCTGTGCCTCACACGTAATGTCTGTGAGTTCCCCTGACTTCCCTTACTTCTCAACAATTAATAATCAGAGTTGATTTGGAAAGAGTTGCCAGAATCAGGAATTATAGACACCACAACTGAGATAGTTTCATTTTCCATCTTGCTGTGTCAGTCAAGGGGCTCTGACTGCACCAGAGTAAAATTATACGATAGTTTTCTGAATATAAACCTTACAGTGTGTGTTGAAGGCAGAATGTTAGTTCTGAAATTTTGAGGCAATTTTGGCTTGCTTCTTTTATACAAAGATCCTTTATGTAAAATGATTGTTTGAAAGTTGAGAAAGTACATATTTGTGGAAATGAAATGGTCCTTGATAGAGCTGGGAGGATTCAGTTCTTGGGAAGGGCGACTGCAGTCTTGCTCCATAACACAGAAAGATGAACAATTTGAGAAGAAAGTCATAATAAATGTTCATTTAATTAGTTTTGCAGAGGAAGAAAATACAGCAAGAAACATTGACATTAAAAGAAGTATGATTTTAAATTAAGCTCTAAATGAGAATTGCTGTATTGATAAGTTGAACAAAAGCGACTGTCTAAGGAGGATTCAAAAAGCAATGTGTACAATTTATCAGAGTGAAATAGCTTTGTGCAAACATGTGTTTTGGCAAATTATTGAAGTGAGCATTATGAATGCTTTTCGGAATTGAGTAATATTCAAGCCTTCATCTAGGAGTTAATATATCACCTGAAAAAAAGGACCCAATAATCTCCATTCAGCTTTTGTCAGTATGAATGTAATTGCAGAAAGACTAAAACAGAGCCTTAAAATTAAGGCAGGGATCTTACAAGAAAAATTAAACAACCAGAAAGTAAATGGATTAGCAGAAGGAAAGAACTTAAATATATAGGAATGGAAATGGGATTGCTTAGTATGAGTTTTATATTAATATGAGACTATTAAGTAGTGATTAGTGCATGTACCTATTTTTTTTTTTAAAGAAATTTGATCTGAAGGTGTTTTATTGACCTTCTGTCTTGATGTATTGCATGTTGTATTCCTTTGAAAGTGAGAATGCACAAGCTGTATGATACAAGTCTGCAGGTAAGTTCTCAAGAAAGCAATTTGTTAAACTAAGCAAGACTTTTTGTAGTGGTTCATTTTTGAAATCCACACAAATTAGCACATGGTACCAGTTTATTCTTAAGCCAGTGAAACTTTGACTTTCTCTTCCTAGCCTGAGTGTTTCAATGCAGAGTGCACAGCAGAATTGTATGTGAAACACTTACTGAAAGTATCCTCAGAGTATATGATAAATCTACAGCAAAGTCATGCCAAATTTATGCCTGTTAATAAAGTCAGATTTAAATCCATGATATCCAAATCTAGATTTTCTGGACCACGAAAGAGAAAAGATTCCTTCATCTACGTGATGGACTAAGAGGTTCTTGTGAGATTGTTCTGCTTCCAAAGGGGGGAGCAGAAGGGTAAAACCTATCAAGTGATGCAGTGAGCAATTCAGTGTGATTATTTAAGAAGGAATTTCTTTTTCCGAGGGAGTGGCAGTATTTTCTGTTTTCTGTGAATAAATACCGTTAAATAACGTTTTTTGTGAATGTTGCATTATGATCAGCCTATCCAAACTTGCCAAAGAACATAAATATCTAACAACACTTGCAGCTCTGGTCCTTACAATTTTAGTCCGTTTTTTTTAAAGACACAGACCTTGCTCAGTGTTTGTTTTGTGCAGGGAGAGTCTGGATGTGTCTCCTACCTAGGCCAGTTGTTGCTGTGTTCAGGTTCAGCACCTCAGTGTGCATCCCTAATTTGAAAAGAAACGTTTCCAGCTCAAAATCAAATTCCTTCCAGTGGGGATGATTAAGTTCATGGCTGCAAGTGACAAGTGCTCAGCCAAACCAAGACATTCCATATCCAAAATATTGCCCAGTAAAAGGAATAACAGTGTAGTGGAAGGTGGTTTGAACTCTTAAAGCAGCAGATCTGTGAAATAGTTATTGATGTGAATGAGTAACTGATTGATCAGGTAATAACTGCTCTAATTTAAACCTGACAAGGAAATTGATGGTTGATATTGTTCAATATCCTCTAATGAGGCAGAAAGGAGACAGAGGAAAGGCAGGAGTGGTGTGAGTGTGCTGTGAGGGTTGCTTTGATAAACAAATGCAATATGGAATGACTGAGAAACAATACGAGATGATAAAAGGTACAATTTTCGCGTCGTTTTTCAGACTGCAAGCATTCTGTCGAGCATTTACAATGGAGGGAAATGAGGGAAATTACTGAAGCTGGGAAAACATGGCATTATCCTGTATTTGCAGTGAGTTTGCATGTGCCCTACGTTGTTATTACATCCTAATTATTTTAAATGAGCTCTATAAAAGCCTTATGTCATTCCTAAATTTCTGGGTGAGTTTAAGCCTCTGGGTTCTGTGATTATTTTTTTATTATTATTTTTGTGTGTGTGTTTGTGTTTTTTGTTTTGTTTTGTTCTCACATCAGATACATGGGATTTGCAACTAATTAATAGATTTAACACATTTAACAACTGCATTATGTAATTTCCACTTGTAGGTGAGTTCCTGCACAGATTCCCATGGTACATGTTGAAGAGATCCTAAAAACAACGACCCGAATTCACAGATCATTTTCTTTCAGTTACATTATTGTTGGTGCACTATCAAAATACCAGAGAAAAGAAGATGCAAGTTAGTGCTTTTTGCTGTTGTCTAATATATGCTTGTAATTTGGTAATCTGCTCTCCAGGGTAATTGGAGATGTAGTTTATTCCCAGAATTCTAAGGGAAAGGAGAGAAACATTTCAGTGAAGGACCAGCCTATGTGCATTAGCCCCTAAGTACAGGGAAATAAATTTATGGCTTGTAATAATTGTGATAATCACTGTGCTTGAGTAAGTAAGAAGCTTTATTGATCATGTTAATTATTAACAGCTCTTGAAGATGCATTCTAAAAATGTTCACAAAATTCATCTGTTGTACCAAGTTTGTGTTTTCTGGACTTTTAAAATGAAAATAATTTAAAGCAATATTTGAGTTAAAATGAAATACACTTTGAATTATTATAAAAAAGAAATACTCAAATTTCGTAACTGTAGGACTAAAGAGCCTAAACAGCAAAATGAACAGAACAGCAGTCCTAATTAAGACAATCTTTTCTCCCATGTGTTTTTCTCCCACTTATTATTTTCTTAACCACAATGTAAATTCCAGTTGCTTGAAATTGAAGTTTTGTGTGTTTCTAGAATCAACCAAAGCTGAACTGTGTTTTCCTTAGATAGGCTACTTGGCATGTTATCACGCTAGAATTTTTTGAAACTATTGCTTTGGATAAATGAGACTTTTGAGTGGTTCTTATAGGGGTTCTCCACTGGGGCTTAATGTAATTAAGAAACATCACTGTGATACAGATAACACTTGATTACAGTAGTGGCCATTATGGAGGCAGAGTGTGCTAAAAATAAAGTAGTTAGGCTCCACTCTTAAGTTCACAGTAGAAAGAACAAATACCATGGAGGTGGTTTGTATACATACTGTATTGAAAAATTGTTTGATAATCATGAAAATGTGCTCTGATTGCAGAATTACTGAAGATTTTTGTGTGTCATGGAACATAATAATTTGGAAGAAAAAGGTCTTGCTATTTTTGGAGACTTCATACAGAAATCCGTGTGCAAGAAGTAGGAGAGGTTACTGATAGTTTGTGTGTCTTCCTCCAAAGATCATAAAATTTTTTGCTGCTGGGGTTGGGCTGCTGTGGGGTTTGGTTTGCTTCCTTAAGCGAGCCCTGGGAGTTGTGACATGGATTGTGCTTACCTGGCCAGTGCACCATGTAGGTGAAATTCAGTAGAAATACTCATGCGAGAGGAAAAGAGGATGTTCTGGGACAGTGAAGGAGCTCAAGTGATGAAACACATGCTCAAATACGCGCGTCAGTGGGAATTACATGACCAGGAAAGAATTGTGGTGATATCGGTTACTTCCATCAGCCCTTGGTCTGAAATAATTTTCTTTTATCAATGCATTTTTCCAGAGATAATGACATCTCTTGAACCAATCAGTTCCTATTGCCAGTGGCACTTAGCTCCTGTTAGCACCCTGTGCAACCATCAGATCAAGTGAATTAATCTGTGACAAGCACAGTAAAGAACAGTAGCAGTTATCCATCTCTAAGGTTGTCCCTCACAGCAGCTTTCTCAGAGCTGCAGTCCCTTCTCCTTGCAGGACTATTTGTTCCTCTTTTCTTTCAGCTGTTTTGCTTTTAGAGCATGGAATAATGAGGACTGCACGGAATTGGCGTTGCAAACCATCACGGTAGCAGTGGCACAGCAAACACACTGGTTTGGGTTTTCCATTTGGAATGGAAGGTCCTGTTGGAACATGGAATTTTGGAACTAGAGGTCAAGAAGTTCAGGCCGCAGGTAAAATGGTATCTTCCAAAACAGCAACAGCCGGAAGAAAAAAACAAACCAAAACGACAACAACCAACCAAACTAAAGTATCAACGTCAAACCACAGAATTTTCTGAATGTGGTAGAAAACACCGTAGGCAAGGTTGCTGACTAGTTAAATAGGCACACCTGACATGGACTTGAAAAGACCATGAATTCTGCATCTTCTAAAAATTTTGTATTCTTTCTACTCAGCCTTGTAACTGGGGAGCTTCTGACAGCAGAGGGGGTGAGGGATGTTTATTTAGTTAAGGATGTTTATCCTCGGGTTTTAATGTGGTGATGTTGTCAGTGTGTGCTGTTTTCCCTGCTCCTGGAATTGTGTACCGAGAGTTAAAAAAGGTCTCGAGACTCTACTACAGTCTGTATGTGCAGTGTGCTTTTTTTTTGGATGATGCTGTGGTAGAAAGGCTCCCTCATCCCCAGGAACCCTGGAATGAAGCCTGTTTTCCTGCTTTACAAGCTCTCACTTTATTTCTTTTTATTTATTTCTTTCCCTTGTGGTTGGAGCATTTATTGAGTTTCCCTCCGAGGAAATGCCGGATTTTCATAACTGGAAAAGAAGAACCAAGTCTAATGTGATTATCATCATAGGAAAATCTGTGATTGTAAAAGTGTTGAGTACCATTTGTCCTTAATGCTCTGCTTCTCTTAATGATTTCCTCTAGGAAAAAAAAAAAGAAAAATTAGAAAAAGAACAAAAAAGTTGTCTGCATGAGCGTGCATAAGTTTCCAAGAAATCAAACTACACTGTAATTTACTTATGTCTCCTATATTGCAGTTGTAAAGTAGCCAGCTTGTTAAAATCACCCTTTTTGATCAAAATTTTAACATTCGAAAGATAATGTCAGAAGATAAAAGATGGGGAAAACATGAGGTAAAGTTACTGTTGGGGTTTTTTTGTTTGGCTTTTTTCGTGCTTTTGGCTTGTTACAGCAGGACGGTGGCACAGTGAGAGAGAGGAATTCCTGCAGCATCCCTCATCCCGTGCTTTTTCCTTACAGACCTCCTGTAGAGTGTCAGTACCTGTCCTTGGCTGTAGATATTCTTTAACTCATGTGCTTTATTTCAGTCTGGTGTCTGAATCCTTGTGTTTAGTCCTCCTTCCCTTCTCAGCAGAAGTTTCACAGTTTGTAGAGTTGCTTTATGTTTATAAGAAAGATGAGGCCAATGTGCAGCTGTTGGAGAGCTCTTGTGTCTCACTGATCAATGCCCTTCTGTGATGCAGGTGAGACTCAGCACTGACAGCTCTCCTGACCAGCAGTGATATCTCGTAGGGTTGTTTTTGTAGGAATAGCCATGGATGTAATGATTTAATTACGTTTTTGGTCAGGGTCTGTCAGTCAAGTGATTTGCTACTCTAATGTCAATCATTTGAGTTACTGGTTCAGTACCTTCTGAGTAGATAATGTCAAAGTAGGAGACTTGTAATCAAGCTGAATTGAGCAAATTATCAAGTTATCAGGTCACTCTATCAAGGGGCACTAAGAATTCAGTTAAAAGAAAACTAACAAAATCAAACTGGCAATTTTTATGCCATAGCCTTTAAACAATTTATGTCTCTTTCTTTGATTCCTGTGGTTGTGTATAGTTGTGGGGTTTTTTTATTTTTATTTTTTTAAAGACAAAATCTCCTTGACATTTATAAGCTTTCTGTCAGGGCTCTCAGCAGGTAGGTGGTAGTGTGGCTGTTGCCATTTCCAGGGCTCTGTTTTCACCTTCAGTTGCCAAGCACACAGAGATGAGAAACAAAACAAATGGGTCTTTCATTTGTGATTATCTTTTGCTCTCATATTTCAGTGATGTATGAAACACTGAATTAAACAAACACTCGAGTAAGTGCTTTGAACCTGTTGAGATGCCTGTATTCCACAAACCCCTCGAACGTGGTCCCAGGTTTGTTTTCCCCAGGATGTTCCTGTGTTCATGAGTTGACTGTTGCTCATATGCTGAATAGAGTTGGGTATCAAGACTGGCAGTAATTGCAGCTGTAATGAGTGGATCGATGATTTTTCAGTGGGCTGATGCTGTACAGGAAAATAATAATGCAAACAAATGGAGAAAAAATAACTGCCTCAACCTCAATGGATGCAGTCACTGTCATCATTAAAAGAACCACATGGAGCTCATTTATCTTGTGACAGCTTGAGAAGGGGCATTCTTGGCAAAGTGTGTTGCCTTTCCACACACTGATAATGGCCACTGAAAAACCTTGCATTGAGGCACTTCCATCTGAGCCCTTCGCTGGCCAAAATACGAGCAGTGCAGGTTTTTTTTGTTCCTGATTGTATTTTGTTCGTGTTTATTGTATGTAATTATGATCTCTCTTCAGGAGTACAGATAGCTTTAGTTAGGCTTGGTGCCGTGACGCTGGGAGGGATTAATTTTGTGTGTACTGTTTTGCAGGTTGGGAGTGGTTCATTCCTCATGTGCTATGACAAAGGAGATAATCTTAAGTGGTGGGTGTGTGGCTTAAGGATTTTGGAAGTTTGTTTGATTCAAGACATTTAAAACTCCCTTATGTTTTCGAAGCCTTTTTTCTAGGGCTAAGCAGGCAGAGAATGACGGCTGTAAATACCAATTCTGTGTTCACAGCAGGATTTGCTTGGCCCTAGCACAGGGTTCTAGGCCAAATGGCCAACAGCAGTTTAAAGGAGGAATTTACATGTGTAAAGGCAGGTCACATTTCTTTTTAAAATGTATTTTGGACTGTAAATTATATTCTGGTTATGAGTTTGACATTTCAGCCACATGATCCACGTCTTGGGCAGTGCCAAAATCATTCAATCCAAGTTGAATGGAAGGAAGAAAGGAGGGAAATTGTGCCTGTAGGAGTCTGTGCTCTTCTCTTCACCAAACCTGATGTGCTAATGGGTAGTTGCTCCTGTGATTGCTATTTTCCCCTGGATCCAGCCTGCCCAGTGTGCTTGGTGTCACTTCTTGTGGAGCCCTGGGCAGAGATGTAATGGATTGTGCTCAGCTCTTTGCAATTAGATGTTAGATGTCACTAAGTCTGACATGTCCAAGAGGCAGTGTTCAGTCAGTACCTGCTGTTCAGTCCAGCCACAATTCACTTCATTAGTGGATATCCACATCATTTAATAAACCAAATTAATGTATTGTTCAGTACTGTTGTTTAAATACCATACTGCTGGCGGACTGAATAATTCTTGTGACTAATAATTGTCATTTTGCTTTGATATGACTGGTTCATCTCTACAGAGCCATTTAATCCAGCAAACAAAGCTTATGTTTGGCCACATGAATGTCAGTCTGTTATACATACATGTTTTAAACTAGGCCAGTTGACCTTTGAGTAGTCCTTAGGATGTCTTCCTGCAGTTCAAGAGTAAAAGTCTCAAGGGATCCCTGGCTCCTTTTATCATTATAGAGGTAAGATCAGCAGTATGCATTGCCTTTAGTTCCTGTAGTATGTCCTACCCCCACTGATTAATCTGGATAGAATTGACTTCTGTCTTCTTTCTGCTATTTTGTGAGTTTGAATTGGCGTATGTTCATGTCCTCACTAGGAATCTCTTATAGATGAAATTCTGCAACACAGAAGGCACTAATTAGTGCATGATCAAATGGAAAGAATGGCTGAATAAAGGAGAAAGCAGGCAAGCAGGCCTAAATAAAGTAGCTGCTGATTTTTTTTCTTAATGATCTGATCAACAGAATGTGATTTTTGACCCATCTCTGTTGAGGAAGTTAAGCAGAAATCATCATGCTGCAGGAGTCACGTATTGGCCACATTGAAACTAAAAATTATCAGTAAAACGGACTCTCTTGCTCTCAATTAAAACTGGTTAGTGAGTTAAGTGAGCAAAATCTTTGTAATTTCTGTTAGATGGATTGGCCAGTCTGTAAAATTTGTCTTGCTGAACTTACTTTAAAAACATGTTGAGACAAATGCAGTTGCCCAAAATGTTAAAGAAGTAAGTGAAAAGACTACATGAAATAAAATAGCTTCTCTATTTGAGTAGCATATAAAAGAATTCACCCTCACCTTCTCATCAGATATCTGGGGCATTCACACATACAAAATGACTGTGTGAATTACTAAACAAAATGACATTAAATCCTGCATTTGGAATATCTTTTTTTGATAGAAACACTCTTCTACTTTACAAGAAGACATTGATTTCCCCGTTTCCAGTGCTGGACCTTCATGGTCATGGATTCCCAGGAACTCCTGAGTGCCAGATTTCTGAGTCTGTTCCCTGAAAGCAGAACAGATAATCTGATCTGCTGTTTTTCAGGGGAAGGATTTGAACAGCACAAAACCCAAACATTACATCGTGGCCAGGGAAGCACCAAGTGTTTGTGGGCCACATGGCCCTTTGGGGACTTGACTTTCCCTTTTTATTCTGAGTACTACTACACTGATGGTCCCACCATAAATTAACCTACCTTTTCTGAGGCTCTTCCAACTGTATTTGTTCCTAGATTGGAGAAGAATTCTGATAAGGACATGTATTTTGTGAGGCCTGCTTCCTGCCATGATTCAGAGCTTGCTGGCTCTTCTTTAAAAGAAGGATCAAGTAGAAGCCCTCAGGCACATCCTGCCAAACCTTTGATGCTGCTGTCTGTCACAGTCCAAGAGCAGACAGACATCCCTTTAAAGTGGGCCTGGAAGAGCATCCCACACCTGCTTTCTCCCGGTGCTAATAGTTCTCACATAGTGACAGGCTTCTTCCCTGGCAGCAGTGACTCCTGCTAGCATTAAAAATTTACCCGGGGCAGTTGCTCTGAATGTCTCTGGTTGTTTGAACATGACTTTTGAAGCTTCTTTTACCTCATGACTCAAGAACCAAAGAGCATTTCTGTTTTCCTGAGAGAAAGTGAAAGGAACTTTGCCTAGTGTTTAGCTTGGATCTGAAGTCAATCAGTATATGAGTTCTTTTGCTGGATATTTGTATTAATGAAGTTTTAGTTGCATCCCCTACAATCTTGAAGACTGTTGAGAGACTGCCAGTTTGCCAGTTCACTTACCTACAAATAGAATATTGTTGGGTAATGAGCCACCTGCTGTAATAAAACTGAGTGCCACTGCTGCTGTTTTCTGTAATAAAACACAGTCTAGGAGCCTGTGATGCAGAGCCTGGGAAGGTGTGGATGGAAAGAGGCGCCAAAGTCACTGGAGTTTGCTCAACATGGTGTATCAGTGGCATCCTGCAGTCTGGGTCAGGTGATACCTTGTGCCTCAGTTTCCATATTGAGGCAGATCTTTCACTTGGATGAAAAAATAAGTCTTAATCATATGACTGTAGATCTCAGAATGGCCAGAATTAATCTGTGCTTCTAAAATAGAGACCTCTACCAACACATCGAAATGTTGTTGGAAATTTGGTGTCTGAACTGCCAATCATCTTTTATGACTCTCTTTTTATCTGCTCTCTCCTGCTGCACTCCCTGGAAGCACCCTGCCATTCCCATGTCTCCCCCCACTGCCGGGTGGGATCTGTAGCACCGCAGCTGCTGGCTGGGCTGTGGTGGAGCAGGATGAGGTGAGTGTTTGGCTCAGCCCCTGTCCCTGCCCTTCCTGCCCTTCACCCACGTGCCAAACATGCACTGGACAGCTGTCCTGTGAAATCTGCAGCCCTGACTGCATAGGCTGAGCTTAGAGGCAGAGCTTAGAGAGCAGTAAGAAAAATGAACGTTATTTTTAAAGCACTAATGATGAGGAGATGCCCATTCTTTAAAACACAGCTCATACAGGAGTGTCCTTACCTTGACTGAGCATTTGCTCTGTTCAGGGTACATTTTCTCTTTCCAGCCTTCCATCCTTGGCTGTTTAAGTTCAAGGAGGGTGTAAGCTGAGGTAGTGCCGATTGCTGATGCTCTGGGAAAACACGTTAGGTTTTAAAAGTGAGGATAGTTCTCTTCCCCGAACTGCCATTTAGACAGACCTACTTACCCTCGCCAAGAACTTGAACAAGAGATGCATTGGATCTTATTTTTTGTTAGTGCAAGAAACCTCTGTGGCATAATTAGAAACACAGTTATACTTCCTGTTGTGACACTGGAAGGAGAAGTGTAAGTATTGCTTGCCTAATGGAAATTGGCAGCCCTTCTGTTACAGTATTTTAAGTCTGTTTTACTTTAAGTCAAACCAAAAATAAAATGGAGGGTTTTTTTCAGTCTGTTTCACTTTGAGTCAAACTGAAAATAAAATTGAGGTATTTTCCCTAAAAATATCTAAATTTCCTCTGAATGCCAAGATGAAACTTCATCTGCGTTTCAGAGGCCTCACATTTGGATGTGTATTTTTTTTCCCTTGAAAAGGAGGGTTTGATCCATTCTTTCTAATTAAAATGACTTAAAAAAAACACCCCAAAACAAAAGAAAGCCTGCTTTAAAGGATTATGTTTCTGTGAGGAACATAGTCTAACATCTTGTATTTAAGTAAACTGATTTTTCTAAGGGCCGCGAGCTTTCTCATTAAGAATTAAATTAATTTATCACCTCTGTTTCATCAGTCACCACTCTGTTGTGTCTAAGATTCTCTCATTTTATTAAAAAAAAAATCTGAGTCTATATAAAGGTTTGTTTGCACAGTTCATTTGTATGCATAGTTGCCTAATTTTGTTAGTAATAACATGGAAAGAGACTCTTCTTTATTCTCTCTGGACTGTTGCAATCAAATGTACTCCATTTAGTACTTGTGTCCTGCATTTTCTCATACCTACAAAGGTATTTCTGCCTTTTTTTTTTCCCAAGAACTGATTTTGGGGAGTGTGTTTTTTTTTTTTGTAGACAGAATTACCTTATTTGGAGCCTTATATACACACACATATATGTGTGTATGTATGTGTATATATATATGTATATACATATGTTATATACACATATATGATAGAATATATATGCACACAAATATTAATTTGTATGTACGAATAAAATAGAATATATATATTTACTTACATATGCATAGGAATTTATATATATTTATATATATATAAAATAAAATAGTGGTTATTTTTTTAGCCACAACATAAACTTTTTCAATCCCAAAGAATTTACTGCATATGCTGAATGGAGATAGGGATGTGTGGTAGTGTCTCTTTAAGGTTATTGTGGAGAGTAAGAACGTATGAAAAGGTTTCACCGGGGCTGCCGCTTGTCTCCAGGTTCCTGTAACAGGGAGATGATCTCAATCTGCCTTCATGCTGTTAAAATGATTCATAAGCCTGCCAGAGTTCTCAAATGACGGAGTATTATTGCACCCTCTTCAAAGTTGGGCGCTGAGATAATTTGGCTGATGTTGGAGAAGGAATGTACCGCAACCCCTGTGGCTCAACTTGCACGGGATAAACACGGCACACCGCTGCTTCTCTTCTCCTTGGGTGTGCAGGAACAATTAACGTGTCAAAAAAACAGGAATCGCAGAATGTTCTGGCTCCTTCCTTCCTGGAAAAGTGCAATTCCCCCCTGAGCTGCGTTTCTGAAGTTATTGAGCAGGATTCGAGGTTTTATCTCCTCGCTCTCGTGCTTCACGTGGGAAGACGTGGCTGAAGTTGGAAGAGCTTTATCGCTGTGTTACTTGGGCACTGTCGTGTGTTTTACTAGGACAGGTTTTTATTGCTGGATGTAAACAGGTTCTACAATATGATTGCAGAAGTAGAGTTGTAAAAAAGTGGGGTTCATGTAGAGGTAGATGGCTGTGATTATGATTTTCCTTTTGTTTTAGTTAAGTACAAATAAGCTTTATCAGTTTTCCCCAATCACTCATGGGGAATTGTCAATGAGCTGAAGATTTCCCTTCTTTTTGGCTGTAGGAGTGATATTATGAGAGATATTGAAACCTTTCTAAGACTTGGCTGTAGATTTGTGTATTTTCAGGCTTGTGTCTGTTGTGACCTCAACTGAAACTATACCTTCTTTCTGTGGTTTCTCTTTTTCTATTTCTTTTTTTTTGTTTGATTGGTTGGTTTTGTTTGTTAGCCCCCTACCTAATTGTTCAGGGGAACTTTGCTGATGTGTCCTGAAGTATAAAAAAGCTACGGTGAAATATAAATATTTATAGTTTCTAGTTTGAAATTTGCCTGAGAGAAGCTGTGAGGAGCAGGTTTCAGAGGTGTTTTTTTTGAAAAACTGTTGTTAATTTTTGGGTGGATGTCTCTGACTGGGAAAGGTTGTGCATTTCTGAGACCAACATGGAAATTTAAATCTGGTGTTAGCACAAAATCAATAGAAAGCAACTGTTACAATTTCTAATTCTTTGAATGAGGATGAGCAGTGATTAGTTTAGGATTAGTTTTTAGGATTGTTTAGATTTTACTCTGTCTAATACAGATACAGTTTTCCAGTGTCAAAACAGTTATAGGAAGCTGAGTAGTAGCAGATAAGAAGCAAGCATAGGTTCATATTAGTGTATGTTTTGCAGAAGGTGAGTGGATTAGCCTGGTTTTCGTGATAGAACTAAAGCTATTTGCAAATGGCTGCATAATGGTTGCATAATGTTCTATTTTGTAAAAAAATGGAAATTAAAAATCTTAGCGTTTGAAAAAAAAGTCAACAGTAGGCCACAGGCTGCAGTTAATAAATATGTGCTGCATCTTGAAATAATCTGTGCAAAATGCTAACAATATCTAATTTAGCAGAACTGCAGTCTTGTAAAACAGCAATCAGGTGGAGTTTGTGTAACTGTAGCAACACTCTCTTCTTTGATAACACCTCTCTGTCGTGAAGCATGCTTTCTAAATCATCTGGTTCCAGGTCAGTCATCTTCTGAAACACGTTACAGGGTGACTTTTACTTTCTGCTGTGTTTAACCCAGAGAACCCTGCAAATCACCATTTCTTAAAATCAGAACTTAGAGAAAATCATGTTACTATTAAAATATATCTTGAAGAAGATCTGTTGCTTCTTAAGGGGTTTCTTCATGCAAGTGCAGCAGGAAATTGCCCCTGTTTGTGGTTGTATGTGTTACCTGGGCACTCAAGTGCTTGGTGCCATGGAAAGAGTGAGAGATAGACGTGCCCTTAGTTTATATTGTGCTGTCACTGAAAAAAACCCCAAATAAATATGTGCCTTTGTACTTGTAAGGGAGTGTCCATAGCATGTACTCAGTGTTTAATTTGACTGCTGTGATGTACCCAGCTGATTAGGTCTTACCCTTTCAGTGGCCTGAGTGAAATTCTGAAATCCAACACCTTTGCCTAGGACAAATCAGGTAATTCTAAACTCCTGTGCCAATACCATACCTTCTGTTTTGGGAGAAATATTCCCTCTTTTACCCTGTTTCAGTCTGATGAAAAGACTGGATAAAAAATTCCTTCATTTTCTTTTAGTAACATTCTTTTCTGCATGGTAAAATCCCTCAAAATACAAAGTGTTTGGAGCTACTGGGATCACATGCTGTAGATCCACTGCTGCATCAACCATCTTGTATCCAGATAAGTATTCTTTTAGCCTGTGACACAGTGCTTGAGTACAGCTTCTTGTTTCCCTTGTGTCCTGCTGGACTGTTTCTTCAATCAGAGTGATGATTCACTTTTTAAGATTTCCTTAGCAGTTTTTGAGTCCTGTTTGTTTCTGGAGTTCAGCCAGAAAGTTCCCATCCTCACAACTGTGTTGTGCCTTGCGAGAGGCAAAGTTTGCCTCCTAATTTCTGGATGAATGTGGATTCCAAAGAGCTTCCCTTACAGTCTGATCAGAAATTTCTGCCTCACTGGATTTCCTGACTTATGAATTTCCCACCCTTGATTGCTTGGAGGGCAGTTCTTGCAGCCACTGGCACTGATTGGTTTCTAAATATAGGGAAATTCTGCTGCAGGAAATTTTGAGACAGATCTGATAGAAGAGAAGGTGAGAAACTCTGTTATCAGAAAGTGGTGGTTGAAGGTCAGTGTTATGTGGGCTTCTGTAATTTATCTACCTGCTACAATTTGGATGAAAGATTAAATTTACCCTTTCTTTACAGATCTCAAGTAATCAGTCTTTAGGTAAGGAATTAGACCAGAGTTGGAGAATTTGTATTTATCTTTCCACCTTTGATTAAGATGGGCTGCTAAGTCATTCCTCTGAGATTCGAATGGTGAATAAAACTAGGGATGCTGCTTTTGCCTTTCCCCCAGAGGATCTTGCAGAGTTGCCTGTCACCTCACACTCACTTTTAGGGTGGACCTGTGTCAGCTGCTCATATATAAAAGCCCACAATAGTCAGGAGTTCCTTGAGCCGTGTCACAGCTTGGAAGTTTGATTACAATTACTCTGTGCTTAACCATGAAACATCATCCCGTTATTTTTCTTGCACGACGGAAACATAAAAATAAATACACGAGTAACTAAACGTAAGAGGACAGAAAAATATTCAAGAATAAGCCTATTACATGAGGACTAGAACCTTCTAATTCCTGGGCACAGGAACTGGGGAAGCAGCATTTTGCTCTGGTCCCTGCTCTGAGGGACACTTGGAACAGGTCACATCTGGATTCTCAAACACAGACACTTTTGAATGAGGAGCCCTGAAGCAGCTCCCTGCGGTGGATCTGTGAAATTAAACCACTTTGGGGAGATTATTTGAAGGGTTTAGGATGCAGTGAGGTTTGAATTGGTGCTGAGGACAATTGTGATGAGGGGCCTTATGGAAGGCAGCCTTAATCAGAAAGAGGTGTCCACTGGCTGGGAGGTGACTGGCTAGAGAACCAGAAGATGGGGATTATCTTAAGCACTGAGTAGCTATAAAGACAAAAACCCCAGGCAGAGGGTTGGGTTTGGGCTTGAATGATAAGGCCTGAAATTTGCTATTGTTTGATTAGAAATGAGCTTGAAGAATTTTGATACCTGCGATCTGTGTTGCTACTAGGGAAGAGTAAAGCCTAACTGAATAAAATTATTGCAATGTTTTATGCGACTGTTGGAGAATATTTTTATCTGGTCCTTCACTAAATTGCTTGCTTCCTGGCTTTTAAATGTAATTTTCTCTTTGAAGGATATTGCAGGCTATTGCATATTGTAACTTCAATGTTAATTCTCTATTTTATTTTTTTTTTATTGTCAGTTACATGCCTTTTAAAAGTATATTATGCCTTCAGTCCTTAAGGCAGTTTCATTTGTTGGACAGTAATGTACATTATGTCTAAAAAAAGTATAATACCCTCATAATTGAAGTAATAATACAGACTAGAGGAGCGAGATTCATGGAAATGCTGTTATCCAGGGTGTTTTCTGCCACAAATTCCTGTCTTTGTCAATTCTTACTGTTGTTTACAGCAATAGGAGTTCTCACATTTGCAGGGAAAACAAAGAAAAAGGTGTGTCCATAAATACATATATGTATATATGACTCAGAAACCAGTGATGAGCATTGTGAATAAACTTCTAAGTAAGGCTTTAAATCAGGCAGTCCTAAGTGCTACTGTTATTCCCTTTACTTTGCCTTTTATCTGCCTTTTCTCCCAGCCTGCCAGAGCTGTTTCTTACCTAATACCAGATCTTTATAATGTAGATAAAAATCTTTAATGTCCTCGATGTTTGCCGGTTTGTCGTGACTGCAAAAGGAATGCAGCCACAATTTTGGTTTTTGTAATTTTTTCCTAAAGCACCATGCAGTCTTTTCTGTGTATTTTTCCCCCCCTGGAGCGGTGTTCCCTTTTCTGCTGGGAAGATCAGTGCCAGAATCCTGGTGCTCACGGGCAATCCTATTATAGCAAACCAGTATTCACACACACACGCTGCGAGGAAACACTTCAGTAAAGAAACAGATTTAAGTTTAAAGCTTGCAAAGGATTACTACATATAGCATAGAGAAATTATTTTTGGGGGGAAAATAATTACAAGTATCATAAAATTATCCCTTTGATGTGATTTAAGCACGTCTTTGTCTCTGTAATAAGTATACATTTAATTTTGATGAGCTACTTGCAAATGAATTTACGACTGCTAGAAATGAGGATGCTTTTTTCAGTCACTTGTGTCAATTGGAGGGTAATTGGCTGGTTCTTCAGAGGACTTGTGGGAAAAGCATTGGAGTACTGTCAGCATTTGACTATGCTTTTTTATTTCCTTGCTCTAAAGTACCCATAATTCAGCATACGTTGCAGGCTCTAACCACAAAGATTATTTTATGCTAAAGAGCCTCTAAAAGCAAGGTCAAAATGCTGCCGTGTGGACTAGGTGGAAATGTCAGCTACAACCTGTGTATAAGCTGAAGAGAGCGCAATGAAGTGAGTGCTAAATAGACCCTCTTAGTGCCTGTAGTGTGCTCCTGTTGCTCGACTGAAGGCGTTAATCAATGAGGATATAGATACATGAAATCAAATGGATCTTTATTTTTACTAGCTGTGGTGCTGTTATGTGGAAGTGATGGTTGATACAGCTGAAAAGGCGAAGTTGTGCATCTCGTCTTTAAATCCAGATCAGCTGCTCTAGGACAGACAGGCACCTCCTCCGAGTGTTGAGGTGTTTGGAGGTGTGTGCACATGCAGTGCAGCGAGAGCATCCTGGGCAGAGGTTACACAGCTGGGCAGATACTCTTGTTTTGATCTCAGCTGTTGTGTCTGCTGGAGGCAGAGCGTGTGTGTGTGTTGCATAGCAGTAGAAGACCATAATCAAGTGTCAGCATGAATTTTTGTCCCCACTTCTAGCCGGTTAAGACAGACCATTAATGTTATTTTAACAAAGTGTGGGTGGTTGACTGTGCTGTTGCAAATGCAAGTTGAAATACGCTGTGATGTGGTGCACTCTGGAAGAATTTGAAATGGATGGGTAATCTTGGCCACTCGGAAATGATCCTTCTTCCATTCTGATTTGAGAAGCATACTGTTAAATAAGGCTTTCATTAGCTGCCAGTTAATTTGGGACAAACTACTGCACTTAATATTTAGTAAATGGAAATGAAGGTGTCTCATGCTGATTGATTTTATTTCTCTCATACATTTTGCCCATTCCTCAAGCTGTGGCATTTTTGATACCAGCTAATTAGGTTCATTCTGGGTAGATGGACAGCCCGAGTGACTCAGCAGGGCACAGTTAAATGACTTCTGTCCATCCTGCCAGGCTTGTTAGCAAGTCATGAATATCCTGATTATTTTCTTTGTATTATTTGGTACGTTTGAATGTTTTGCTTCGGAGAAATTGTGAATCGTGGGCTGAGAATGAGCCTCCAGGAAGGTTTTGGGTATGTTGAAGGTGATTATCTTCTTTGAAATGCCCCATGAGCTGTGCTGAGGGTTAGTGCAGAGGTAGGTTAGTGAGCTGAGTGTGGCAGCTTAGTGCTAAAAACTCTGCAAACCTCTGCCCTGTGAAGACCAGGGATATAATTAATTTGCCTTTAGAATGAATTCTGCGTTTCCTAGCTGTTTTAGAGAATGAAATGTTACAGAGTTGTTATCCCTGGAAAAGCTTTGAGAACCAGAATCCTTTGGAACCAGGAAAAGATGTGAAGGCAGAGGATGACACAGGATTATCCTGTTTTGTCTGTGTTAGTGACTCCAGGAACAGAATTGGTTTGACTGGGAACATCGTGAAATAGATGCATCTCAGGGACAAAACTGCAGTGTTTTTTTCTGTTAAGCAGAAACAAAATTTACATCGACAAGCTGGTCTTAGAAACCAAACAGTAAAGGCCATGCTGTTAATTTTTTTCCTCAAGAGAGGCTTTTATGATTTTTGCATTACATTTTTCTTTAGCATTCATCTAAGATACATCCAACACCTAGGACACTAATTGTTCAATAAGCAGCAGCTGCTCCAAATGAATACCATTCCACAAATACTCATTTTTAATTACAGTTTCTTCCTGAATCTTGATAACTAACTAGTCATGCTGTTTGCTAAGCAGTCAGCTTGATTCTCCCAAGTATTACCTTAAATACCAGTTGGATAAGAAAAGCTGCAATGACGCCTCAGGGGTTTTGCTGAGATGAACTTTTTGGTGGGCCATGGTAACAATGATAGAGGTTTCTGATCTGAATTTCCCGTTCACTTTAATTGGGCTGAGATGTGAGGTTATCTGGGTGCTCAGTGAGTCAGTCCTGGTCCTCAGCTCCCTGTGAAAAAATCTCATTCTGCTGCTGGGTTCTCTGCATACCAGAGAATTTTTCTTTTGAGTGGAAGTTGTTCTGGTTTTCCGAGGATGACTCAGTGAATTTCCAAAGCAGATGTGTCTCACACTCACCCATATCCGCACACAGGCCTATCTGGAACCAGCATTTACATAATGTCTGTACGTTCAAGGCCTACTTGATGATCTTTTAAGATGATGAGGGGTTTTATTTTAAACTAAATATGAAGCCACTTTAAAACTATGAGCATAAAATATTTAATCAAACTGAAATGCCTGGTGTGATGCATTCTGCAGGCATAAAACACGTTTGCGTGGCTGCTGGTTTATGTTCACAGGTGGAAATTTATGTAAACTTAATGTTGTCTGTTTGAAAAGATGGCTGTTTGTTTCAGTGAAGGTTTTTTAAAAAATGTGGGTTTTTTATAATTTCTTTCAGTGAAATGTTAACTATTTCCAGAATCCTAACTGAAAGAAATCCTAACTTAAAGAATCCTCAGTGGAAGCACTTTTTCAACGTCTCTAGCGCGCTGGCAGGTGCTGTGAGTGCACATCTGCTTTGGACACCCGTGATTACGTGGAACAGACAGGTTTCCTACAAGTTGCTCAGCTAATGGGTCAGAATATTATTAATCCAAGGATGCTAGACATCTTGCTTGCTCAGGGGTAGATTACACTTTCCTCTTAAAAACAGGAAAAAAGAAGAGGGAAAGATGTGCAGACAGAATCTCAATGCAAATAAGGATTGACTGTCATAAATGAGCTGCAAATACAGAAACAGAAATGGCCACTCTGCTCCCCACAGTTAGTAGTTGGGAAATAGTGTCTTTATTATACATTGAGTCATGTGTTTAGGAAATAAAAACAGATAACTGCAATGATTGCACCTTTTTTTCCAGTTTATCTTAATTTATCTTAGCTATATAGCCAACACTGAGTGGGTTGTTTTCCCCCCTACAATTTTCTTTGTTCCGGCAGGATTGATGAAATCTGATGAAATATTACTCAGCCCAATTTCAGTAGTCAGCCGCTGGTAATTGCTTTGGTTACTAAATACCTGACATGAACTTTTTGTTTCCCAAATGGATTAGATTATCTAAGCACTGAGTTCCCTGTGGGCATTGAATTCTTCAGCTGAATTCCATCTTGATTTGAATGCTTTTGTAACAATGAAAAACGTTGGTTGAGCTGAAAATGATTGATATGACTAAAAGGATGCCTGAACCTTGGAGGTTTCTTCAGTTGTATTTTTTTAAAATTTTTTTTCCCAACTTCTTACATGGCTATATTAGAAATGCCTTCTAGACTTAATGAAGGAAAAGTGAAGCTCTACTTCTTATCATATTAATACAGTTTTGGGTTTCCCAAGAGAGAATTTCTCATTTGTCTCAAGGTGATTTTTTTGTGTTGTACTTAAGTTGTCTGAATGATAAATAGTGCCCTACCTAAGTTGCAGGCTGTGTATGTAACAACGAGTCATATTGCACTGGAAAGTTTTCTGATAAAGTGAAATCCAATTTTGCATGGAAAAGCTAAGATGAATTTTAACCAATTGTTTGCTGGAACTTCATCAGTCAATCAGGACTTATTAGGAAATGAGAAAATATTCATTTAAACGTTCAGTAATTAAGGACTGACAAGATTGCTTTATTAGAATCACTTAATTTATTAACATTTATATTTATATAAATATCTATTACATTCAGATATATTTTGTATACATAAAGTATGGGTAAGTACACAGCAATATAAATATTCCTGCATTGCTTAGCCTAAAAAAATCTCTATTAATTCTGAATTGGTTGCTAACTAGTATTAGTATGCAGTTATTTCAGTTAAAATATTTTTAGGTAACTTTGCTATTTTAATAGGTTCCACTTTGTAAGAGGATACAGCAGAGAGAGCTTTCCTGGTACTTCTGGCTTAGTTTTACCTACAGCAGTAGTTCAGCAAGACCATGACACCCAATTCCACGTGTAAACTCCATGACACAAGAGGTTTTGCATAGTTTTGAATAGTTGGGTCTTAAACTGAGAGTTCTGCACATCAGTGAATGACAAAATATTCTCCAGTACTCAACACATGTGAAAAACCATAGGGCAGGTTAAAAAGGACAACATTTATGTTTAGAGCACTTAGCAAAAGAGCTGCGGTCAAAAATAACCTCTGCTTAGTTCCCCACTGTGTTGCAATAGGGTGTATGTCCTGAAAGTGAGTAAATATGATGTATATATTAAAAATACTGGCTTTGGGCACAAAAAAAAAAATCATCTGAGCCTATTCTTTATTACCCCCATGCAGTAATTATTAACAGTAGACAGTAATTTTACATGTAGTTGCACTTTTGCAGATTACTTTACTCAACAATTGCTCTGGGTAACTAGCACAAATTTGTATTAGTAAGTCTAAATTCTGAATATGTTTGGAGTAGAAACACCTGGTAATGAAGATGTCCTATAGGATTGCGAGCATCAAACAAGATGGTTTTTTCTTTATCATATTTACAGAAAGCTTTGCTCATGGGCTGACAAAGTGGTTGGCAGGAGCTCTGGGAATGGTTGGGAGGGCCGTCAGTTCACTGGGAAACCGTTCAGCATTGTACCCTGGCTGCCTTCCCCTGGGACTTGGATGAACTTCTGCTCTTCCAGCCAAACCCTGCAGGCTGATTCACAGCCTGCTGGTGCCAAGGGAAGGCTCCTGTAGGGTTTTGGGTCAGGGCTGGGATCCAGCAGGGTGGTCAGTCAAAGAGACAGGGATGTGCTCGGACATCACCCAAGCTCAGGAGCAGCAGGGGCCTCTTGGCCTCCTGAGTCTTTAGACAATTCACCATCTGTTTTGTTGTCTGGGGATAATGGTTTGTCTATTTTTGGCCTGGGCAGAAGTGGTTGCAGGTGAAAGCCCCAGTGTTGTTTCCATGTGATACCTGTGTGGAGCCCTAACCATGGAAACAAACAAAATGATTTTCATTAAAAACAACCTATTTGGATAGACTTCACATACAAAATTTTTTGCAATACTAGTTTGACTTTATTGCTTTTATTTTACTAAGTTGTGTACCTTACCTGTATCATGAACAAATATGATGTGGCTGTATCATGTAGGATTCTTTCAGCCAGTGTTTCTGCTTAGTCATTAGCAAGGCTTTTCTTTGACAAGAAGGAACATGCTTGGTTTGTCTCCCATAGCCACTTGATGTTTACAATTAAAAAAAAAAAACAACCAGTCAAACAACAAAACAAATAAAAGCTTGTTCCCAAACAAAAGAAAGCAACATAAAAAGGTTGTAGTTCTGAATCCCTGATAGGCTGTATACTTGCATCAGGTAACACTTCATGTTCCATAGCTTGAAATTTCTCTTATTAATATTTACATACTTTAAAACTGGGTAGTTATGGAAGCATCTTTGTAATACAGTTAGTTTTTCTTGAGAGTTTATTGGAAAGAAAAATGCTTTGAATCCTTTTTATTTTATTGTAATTACTACTTACAACTAAACTGTCTTGGGGAGGTGAGGCAGTTTGTGTTCCTCAACTGTTCTGTTCATACTGCACCATTTGCAGAGTCACTTTGACATTTTATAACTTCCCATTAGGAGGCAGAGGATTGACATTCTGCTGTAGAAACCTTCCCCAGAAGGTATGGTAAAGGACCCCTGGAAAAAAGAAATCAGCAGTGCGTAGTCATTCCCCACATTCCCCACACATGCTTCCTGTTCTCCCCAAAGTGCTCATGGCTCTTGACTGCAGTGATTGTCCACAGATCCACTGCTTTGAGGTATAAACCCATTGCATCCAGACCCAGCTTCAAGTATAACCTCAGGGGATTTAGCTGCTTGCAGGTGAAGGTGGAAAAGGGAAGGGTGAAGACGTGGATGATGGGTTTAGTGATTGGGGGAGGAAAAAAGATACAAAAGGGAAATGACAGCTCCTGTAATTGGGGAGAGCAGACATGCCAACTTACATAATGGCTTTCCAACCAAACAGGGTAGGTTTAGGGCCTCTGGAGTTAATCAGTGTTATTTCCATGCCTCCTTTCATGTAAACAGCTTTGGCATTTGTCTGTCTCAGTCTCCAGATGAATCATTTACTTTTTCCACCTGCTGCTATCACCTGTCTAACTCTTCTGCTTGCAGTTTCATGCTTACCTCCCTTCCACGTTTAATTCTTTATCAGTTTGCACCATTTTAGAGAAACTCAAAAGAAGTTTCTGATCTCCAACTCCAAATAGTCTGAGTGAGAATATAAAACACATATTATGTGCCACTGTTCAAGGACACACTGTACAAGTGGCTCGCTGTAATCTGTTCTGGAACGCCTAAATTTTAAAAGCCACAAGATTTTGATAGCTGATTTTGTTTCTGTATGTGCCTATTTATATTTTTAGCACATTTGATAAAGTACTATTACACAACAGCCTCTTGGCTCTGGTGTTAGCCTTTGTACCAATGTTTTTTCATGCTTTGCAATGTGATTATGTAGCAATCTCTATGTTTATTAAAAGAAGGTTCCTTTTCTGCTGTAATAGCTAAGTCATCTCCACCTTTGTATCCTCCACCTGACAGACCCTTCATGTCTGATTCAAGTTTAAAACGCTTGTCCTAATTTCTGGAACTTTTCTTCTAAACTGTATTTAAAACTTTCTGGTTTTAACATCCTCCTCTTTTCTTCTCTGCTGACTTTGTTCCAGGCTTCATCTTATGTCTGACCCACTTAAGTGCCTGTGACTTTTCCCATTCTACTGCCTATAATTGAAGCTGTTTACTTTGCTTTGTGCCCAAAATACCCCTGTCTCTTCAGATCTGTTTTCAGACAGCAAGAACCCTCTTTACTTATAAGTCAGATTCTCCCATAGAGAAATTGTCAGCAATACAGCCCAGTGGCCACGCTGAAATCACCCACACGTGGCTTCCAACAGCCCAGCTTGTGCTGAAACAGAAACTCTTTCATGTTTGATACTTCTGTAGCACCAAACAGATTTATGACTCGGTGATATTCATGGTGATAATATATAGCTCTGTAGCTGGAAGTGTAGTTCTTCCTTTTTTCTTTTTTTTTTTTTTTCTTTTTTTAAGTCGTGCTGCTAATGTGGAAGTCATAACCTATTGCATCTGCACTGTGTGATGAAGTTAAGGCCTGTGTTCAGCAGGGCTTGTGAGTATTTTTTTTTTCTCTTAATAAATAAAGCCTGTAATTTAACAGAATATTTATTTTATGACACTCACAGGAAGGTAGCAACTGTAGGGCAGGAGCAAGAGGGGAATTTTTACACACCTCTTCTTGTCTTGTAAGTCCATTACTATGTTTTAGCCCGTTCTCCCAGTGGGAAAGTGTGAAGTGTAAGTGCAGGCAACAGAGTTAAGCTGGAATGTCCTGCAGAGATTCACTATCACAAAGGGTAATGCTGCTTTATCGATCCTTTCCATACTGTCTCCCGCAGTTGTGTTAAGCCTGCAGCAAGTGCAACCTTTACAAAACAAGATCAAGAGATAGGCCTTACCATTTAAGTTGAATACTGGCTTTAAAATAGGATAAAAGGATGTTTCTTAGGTGTGACATATGGTTGGCATTTTAGTATATACATGATAAAAAATCCACAGAATGGAGGTTCACATTTATTGGAATATAATTTTCTTTTGAGCCCTACATCTGTGAATGCAAGTGGTAGGGCCAACTTAACTTTATATAAAAGGAAAGGAAAAGTGTTTTCAACTTTGACCAGACAGCTTTCCTAGAGAATTCAAATACCCATGTCTCCTCATATTCTGTGATATATAACTTAGTCGTTACTTTCTTGTACTGTAGTAGCGAACCAAGGATTGTCTGGAATTTAACAAAGACCATCAGAAATCGTTCCATAAATATTTTTGTGTTATTCCAACTTGTCTGCTATACACAAGTCCATTGCTGCAGCAGTTGCCAAAGATGCTTATAAAATATTTCACTACTGCTTGGTTAGAGCACCCCAGGCTTTTGCAAGAATGCTGGAGGGCTTTCAGCTTAGCAGTGCAGATTCTCGTTCAAAAGTTGGCCTGTACTTAGAGAGAAGTACCTTAATATGATAGATCTTGATTTCTGTTTTGAAATACATCAGAAAAGCATCAAGTGCTGATGATTGGTGTCAAGATCTGAGTGTTACTCGTGTCTTAATTGGACTGCAGCTTATCTTTTGATGATTGAGGCAGAGCTGAGGTCATAAAAGAAGCAAATGAAGTTGGGAGACTGTGCTGTTCAGGTGTTGGTTGTGGAGTTTTGTCACATCCTGTCCCCACAGCCTTGGTGCCTGTCCCTGGAACCAGAGGGACTGGGTTTGTCCTTGCACAGGCTTGGCTTTGCAGCTTTTGCTTGGATGCAGCTTTGCAGGCCTTTACCTGTGGCAGGAGCTCTTCTAGAGCTTTGCTTTGGCTCTTCAGCCAAGCCTTGTGCTAAACCTGTTTTTATCTATAAGTTGTTGCAGTGGCTGACTTGAAGAACCAAAAACCCCCACCAAATCCCAGATACCAGCATGTCTTCATTTCTTCCCTTTGTTTACTAGAATAATGTTAACGCTTGTACTCTCTAGCAAGGTGTAATATGTGATCTGTATTCTAAGGAAGTTGCAGATTTTCCATATTCGTGACATGGAAGCAAAAATACAAAGGCTGCTGGGAAACGGTAAAGTTGCAAATAAAAGTCTGCTGGTCTCAGTCCTCAGGAGTCATCCTGTCTCTTGTGATTAGCACTGCTTGCCCCGTAGAGGATTTATCCAGAAAAGAAACTCAGTGATGAATTCAGAACAAGTCAGCAGCAACTTGAGACAGGAGTAAGAGGAAATCCCTCTCAGGAATCCACATCTCCAATAACCTCTTACTCTGACAGCATGATTCCATCTTAGAATCTTCTGCCTGACAGTTGTTACAGTGAATGACAACGTTAAAATTCATTATATTCAATTTTAGATGTAATGCAAATAGTGAAGTACATTGGTTGTAGTGCAGCGATCCTCTGGTCACATTTAGGTTACTATTTATTGGTGAAGCAAACAGGTAGTTGACTGTCACTGAAGTCAGACTTAGCACCACACTCTGTTCTTTTTGTTTCATATGGCATAGGTATATTTTTAGGGAAAAAAAATTCCAGACTAGATAAGTTGTTTTTAAAAATCAATTTGGAGAGCAAAAAGCAAAGTAATAGTAGTTTTATCCATTATTTTGGCAGTGACTAGGCACATGCTACATGAAAGGAATGCACAGAGCTTAGAAAATACAATGTATGCCATGAAATGTCTGATAAATAAGAGCAGAATTCTTTATTTCCTTAAGTAATTTTAACACAGCAATGGAGAGAAGTGCTTTATTGTTTTGAAACTTTTGATTCTCTCATGCTAATGACATAATCATTATATCATTACTGTAGCATCTAGGTAATTATTATTGTTGTGTCTTATGTACATAATGTTAAAATATTTATTTCTATATTTAAGTAAAGAAAATACACACCTTAATAAAGCTTTTCCTATTTTTAGGATCCATATTGAAGGTCTGAAAGTTCTAGTCGAATTAATTAAGGTCTGAGGATGAACCCAGATCTGAAAGGGTGGACTGGAGAGATATTGGCTTAAAATGCAACATGTAGTTGACAGATAAGTTCCTCTGTAATTTGGATAGTTGGAACTTTATAGGGGGTGGTTGATAGCAAACATCAAAATCTGCTTACAAACAGACTGCTCTCAAGTGTGGGTACTTAGGTGAGAGATGTTCCTTAGGATATACTATTTTTTACCAGTGTTTATAAACCATGAGTGGCTGTTGTCTCTAAGTTTGTTTATCTACCTGTGAAATGTCCTCAAGAATATTTACAGACAGGAAAAAAAAAAGGGGATAGGATGTTGGGATTGATAAATTGCAACTGGAACAGTTGTTGCCTTTGCTACTGATGCATAAAAAAGTTTTGGGTAGCCAGTTAATAGGACTGTGCTTGAAAAATAAAGCCAAATGAATGAAAACCCCTTAGGCTTTTCAGAGTTAGTAAACTGTATTGAGACTTGGGATAAAAACCCCATTACGTGGTAATTTTAATAAAAATCATTACATTAATGCCACTGCACAAAACCCAGTCAAACAATACAGGGATTCAGGTTTTAAGGAAAAAATGTGCTGTTATTACGCCTGCATTTGGTAATGCACAGTAATGTGCAGCACTTCCTTGATTCCTTCGAGCCTTTCACCAAGCCTTTAGTTTTTCATGGTATTAGAGGGAAGCCACACACGAGCGGCTTTGCTAATCCACGGCTGGAAATTGGTCCACCTCCAAGTCCTTGGTGTGTTGTAGGTGTGCACGTGTACGAATACAGACTCTAATGTTAACATATGTAACCCTAAACGTAAATTCATATAAACACTTTTATGTCAAAAAGGTTAAAAGGAAAGGGAAATAGAAGGTTTCAATCCTATTTTTCTTTGATTACTGTGATTCTGTCTTTAATAGTTTGTTGGTTTTAACTCTTTGACAGTTTTCTGCTTCGAGATCTCATACATCCGTCCCCTCTCACTCAGCATTCATGGAGGCCTCCTTTTATTACACATTCACACTCCTGTAGACTTTCCTATTCATAGAGCTTGCCCAATTATAAGCACTCATACAAACTGAAAAGTGAACTTTACATTTAAACTGTACGATTAGATTACTTTGGAATAAACATGAAGGAGTATATACTTGTAATGAAAAAATCTTTTTTGTTATGAAACCACCATTCAAGTGTCATTTATACCTATTATCTCCATTCCCCCTTTTTTCTTTTCACTAGAAAGGATAAGATCTCACGCTTTTCACTGAATTTTCCATAAGAGGTTTTGATATATCTCTTAGAGGATTCATCAGAACTGTAATAATAAATAACTCAAAGAGAACTTTGTATAGGTAGAAACAGTTTGACAACATGTGGAAATTTCTAAATTTTGCACAAACAGAGCATAATGGGGACTTGAATTCTTCTTGAGGTAGTATGTTGTGATTTCACTTACACATACTCAACTTTCCTGATGGCCATCATAATTCACTCAAGCGCTTCTACGAGCTCTCCTTTCATCCTATTATAGAGTAATTTTTATAGAACATAAATATTCTTTTTGTTTCACATAAAAGTAAAGAGATTCTTTTATAACTTAAGAGTAAAATGTACCTTTATCAATTATAATATCCACTTAAAATATTGTCAATAATCATATAATGTATCACTAAAAACATAAACATTCATTTTAAGTACAATTACAGACTATACAGAGTTCAAATTACTAAGTAAGCAGAACAGTAATTCAAATGCTTTTTAAATAGAAAACAGTATCAGGAAATAACTCATAAATCATGCTCTAAGGGCAGAGAAACAGCAGATGTGTGGGAAGTGCGTGTTGCTGGGCAATCAGCGGAACTCTGCGCTTCTAGGGTGCCATTTTGAGGTGCCAGATTCCCGCCCTTTCCCGAGGGGCGGGAACGCCCCCATCTTGTACGTTACAAGTCCTGACGCCAACACCGCGCTTCGCTCTCCCTGTCCTTGGAACTCAAGGTTGCTGTCTCTTGGCCAGCCCTTTCGAGTGTTAGTTAACAGTTCACCATTTCGATGGTTAGTAGAAAGTTCCTCGCTTTGGACTGGTGCACGTGCAGTGTTGTTAAGGTAGTCGAAGCCACAGATTTTATTAAGTTCTATTTGTGTTAGAGCAGTAGCTAAATTGTCCACCCCTTGACATCAGGTTATGAACTCTTCCTTTTTTGCAGCCTTTTTTAGGATTTTAAAGACCAATTTCCAGGTAGGCACTTCTTTGGCTGCTTCTTTATCTCCTCTAAGGACAGCTTCTCTAAACGGATTTTTTAACTTCTCCCATTCTTTACAGTTCAGGTCTATTGAGGTGGTCTCAGCTTTTATTCATCCATATCACAAGAGATTTTAAAGAGTCTTCATCTATGGGTTGTCCTTCTTAAACTCTTCTACGTGCTTATATAGTTCCTTTCCATTTTTACTCAAGTGGGCTCCCATTTGGGTGCTAATCTCTTAGAATACGTTAGAATGGCTCACCTCGGGTGGGATGAAGGATGTTCGGGTTTGTTGGTTGCTGGTTGCGATGACTGCTGGAATTCGCAGCTCTTCAGTCTGCAGTACCCGTGGTGTTGTTGCTGTCTGGGGAGTGTTTCTGCAGTTTTCCTCCTCACACGGAGCGTCACGTGCGGCGTCTCTGCCCACGTTCTCCCCCCGATACGGCGTGCGGGTTCGACGAAATGAAACCGCGGCACTTCTTGGGGAATTAACTGAAAGAACTTTTTATTAATGCGGCAGAAAACACTTGGGCTGATCAGCCAACTTAGGGGAACATGAGGAGAAACTAAATGGCACAACCAACAAGGCTCCTGCCTTTTGTTGGGTAGGGAAGGCTCTGGAACATGAGGCAGAGCTGAACTCTGTAAGGAAGAAATGAGCATATAAGGCTAGGAATGCAGGATTCGAGGGTGCAGGGAGAACAGGGGAAAATGGGGGTACAGTGAAGGGAATTAATACAATACATAATGCAATAACATAACACAAAACAAATTTTCTCAAAAAACCGGCTCCCAACACTTCAGATGACACCAGGGGTTTTATCCCTCCTATTCCCTGTTTCCCAGAGGCTCCTCTCCCTCTCAGGTTTGTGAGGAAGATTCTGCAGTGAATGATGTCACTTGTGCATGGGCAGATACTGGTGCTAGTCCATTAATCTGTGCTTCTGACTTTCTTTGTCCTTAAAAAAGCTTTCTAAGTGGAGAGCATGGGCAAAGATGAATAATTCCAGCAGGCTGGAGGCAGCACATGTTCTACAAGTTAACCACTTCTGTACAACAGTTGTTCCATGGCCACTGTCAGTGCTTCAGCTCTGTAAGTAAATGGTGCACTTTACATGGAGCTGTGCTTAGGCTTGATTTTTAATTAATACTCATCAGATGAAAAAAGTATTAATCATTTCCTGATAAATTGAGAGGTGGTAATCACTGGATCAATGGCGGACTTGTGTTTCAGAGAAGCGTTTGGAGTAATTATTCCATGCTGATATTGTGGTTGACTCAAGTTGGGTTTTTTCCATCTGAATTATTTATAGCTTGCACAAGGCACATCCTTTTGAGACATTCCAGTCTACTGTGTATGTATTGTGCTTTTCTGTAGGTGGAGAGTAATAATCCTTTAAATTTGTGTAAATAATATTCTGAAGTCGTGATGCATTGAGGGTTTTCTGATGTGGTAACTCCTGATCTGTGTGTGTTTGTATGTCAAGGATTGCAAAATATAAAGTAAAAGAACTGTGTTCACTTAAAGCTCATCCTGACCCTGAGTCAAACTGCTTTTGAGATTTGGGGGAAAAAAGATTCCATGTTATCATTTTTTCACAGCATTGCTGTTTGGTTCCATTAGGGATTGGAAATATGGAAATACTATGGAATAGTGGCTGTCAATCCAAGCAAAGCCTGGTAGTGGTGGAAATCTCATTAGCCTGTCTATCAGATGAGATCTAAAACTGAGGTCTTGGCTACTTGTGGTCATTAAAGAGCTCACTCACTGCTCATAGGAGTAAAGGTGTTAAATACAGTGTCTTGGACAAATTCCAACTTGTGAAATTAGATTTGGTCTAAATTCCCTACCAGTTTAATACTTTGCTTCTTGTTCTTAACTACAGTGTAGTAATTCTTTGAGTTAGTAAACAGCTGCTCACATGTATCCTAAGCATGTCTGTTTTTCAGTGACAGGCAAAGTTTTATGATAGTACGTGTTAGGTCTTAATAAAGTAAAATGGACAAAAAATTACCAAAAAAAGTTACAAGCAGTCTGAAGCGGAAACTACAGTGTCAAAACACTGTTATTGTGGGGTAAGTCAGGCTGTTTTTACAAGTCAACTGCTGTGACTGAGTAACCATGTTCTTAGACTGCATCTAATATTTTTGTCACATAAGGACGAATTATCAATATCTTC
>JAYRBT010000028.1:4793325-4914658 GCA_036023395.1 Myiotriccus ornatus | reverse complement strand
CTGCTGTGACTGAGTAACCATGTTCTTAGACTGCATCTAATATTTTTGTCACATAAGGACGAATTATCAATATCTTCGTGGAGTACAAGTAATCACACAGTCAGATCAGACTTCTGATGCAGCATATTTAAACCAGAATTTACTTTCCTTAGTTACAGTGTCCCTTTCAATTAGTTATGTGAGGTGTTTGTCTTTACTTTTTACCTCTTATCTCGTTTTTTGTTTGTTGGTTCTTGGATTTGTTTTGGTTTTTTAAATAAAAACCCAAATATCCTAATTTTTCCTATGCTGCCTATTTCCTACATGCATCCAAGTACTCTTTAGTTCTGGCTGCTCCAGTCTCTGAATTATGCACCCTCAACTTGTCAGTCAGGGCAGCACTTGCAATGTTTCAGTAGAAATTACTTCTCTAAGTCTTTTCCTCAAAGATTTATTTCTGCAACATTAGACTATGCTTTGAAATCCAGTGAGAATACGCTGTGGAACCAGGGAGGAAACACACAGATAAGTAAAAAAAATTATGTGTATTTGTTGGTAATAGTAGTCATTTTGTAATACTCACAGGAATCCAAACTGTTGTTTCTCACATTTGCAAAATTTCATGCATTTCTTTCTTAATCTTTCTTTTGTGATCTTAAAAAATATGCTTCCAAACATACCTTACACAGAGCATCCCATTTCTTCAATATGTTGTTCTCCCCATCTCTTTGGACTTTAATAACATGGTAAAGCAGGTGAAAAATTAGATATTAGTGTTAGGAGAGCTATAATATTATAGGGGTATAGAGCTATAGTATTATAGGGTCGTAGTATTTTGTTAATTTTTAAGTTCATTTGCAGTTAATCAAGTACTGCAGTTATCATGTGGAACAAATCTCTATATTGATGATGTATTGCTTATAAAACTGCACATATTTTGTCTTCCACTGGTGGAGGGAGTACAAGGGCTTTGTATCGGAATGAAGAGGTGCCATTTAGGATGAGAACTGTGTGTCAGTAGTTTTGTCTGTTGGGTGGGTCAGCACATCTTTAAAAGCAGGGACATGTGTTGGATTTTTAAGATAAGTGGGGTTTAAAGTGAAAATATCCTTTAAAACATGAACTGTTTACTATTTTTTCATCATGTAAATATATGAAGATAATAAATGGTAATGCTAAAATGTAGGAATAATATTTCCAGCACAAAATGATGGAAAGACATTTTTATTCATTTTGATAAATTTAATTTAGTGTCCAGTGTTCAGTAAATAATTACTATGTGCTTAAGAATAGTGAGTAGCCCCACTGGCTTAACTGAGACTAGTAATTGATTTAAATTTCAAGAAATAGTTAAATGTTCATGTGTTGGCATACCTAGGCGGAGGTAAAATGATTTGGCAGTAAATTGTACATTAAAGTGTACATTCAGTACCTGACATAGGTATTCAATAACTACACAAATTTGTGAAAATCTAGGACTGAGTCATTAAGAGAAGTGAGAGTAGAAGCCAGCCTTCCTGAGTGTGTTCACGTGGCAGAAGTGGTGAGCTAGAAAGCAAAATAGAAAATAGAAAATAACTTTTCTAAGCATCAGAAAAAGTGAGCCCTGTAAAACATAGCTGTGAAACTGTTCTTCTGCCTTAAATTCTGGTTTGAGTGTCCACATACTGTATGTAGGATCTGCGTAGGAGATGGTGCTGACTCTGCTGCTCAAGCTTGCTGTGAAAGATTTTTATTTGGCTGTAGGACTGTGCAGCTTTAAATCTACTGAAATGAAGGCATATCGTAGTTTCTCTGTGCAGAAAAGTTCTCCTTGAGTCAGACAGCTCAAAGTTCAAGTAACTAAAGTAACTAGAAGGTTTCTGTAGACACACAGACACCCTGACCCCACTCACCTTTTCTATGTGTGCATAAGGTGAACGGCAAAGGGCTTATTTTATTTCCCATTTAGAAATAAGTGGAAGCTGAAGAATAAAGGTTTAGTCCTGGTTCTGTTATAGCATCTGCTGACGAGGATACCTGTTTTCCATGGTTAGTCATTGAGGTGCTTAGACTGATTTGGGAAATATGGCTCAAAGTATTCAGTATTCTGTGAAATAGGTTGTCAGCATCAGAGTAGTGAACCCCAAGACTCTTCATTTCTTGATTGCACAAATTAGGCATAGATATACAGCAGGCCGGCAATGATTTTAGTGCACAAGTGGCTATAATGATGGGTTAATTTTAAACATATTAAATCATCATTAAAAGCTGGGATTTTCATCCTGCTTGCAATCAATGTTTTCTCATCACAATCTGAAATGGAAATTATACGGCATAGAGCGTTGTTGTCCTTGATTGCCAGCCTGTAGGACAGTAGATGTTTGTGGACTTCCTGATGGGCCAGGAAGGGTTTGAATATGGCTGAGCTGCAAAACCCCACCTGGTGGACCATGTGTGGCATTAAAGGTCACTGCAGTGCCTTGGCATAGAGCTTCACACCATCCCTGTCTCTCTGCTTCTCCTCCTGGTCACCAAAGCTTTCCTGCTTCTGTGCCACTTACTTCCTTGCTCCGCTCTCCAAACCTGTTCCCTCAGAGTGATAGCACACCATGCATGGTTGCACACTGACCACAGCATTTTTCCCCCCAACCTGTTGTCACTGATGCATTTGATGAGCAATTACTGTATGTTGTGTTTGGTTTAAAGTGTGGAGATGACTCCATCTTTATGCTTTCCTGGGTGTTGGACACTAAGAGGAAGGAGGAGACACAGCTTTGGAGCACCTTCCAGAGGACTGGATGCTTTTTTCTTGGGCAAAACTGAGCACCCTTGTGTTTGTACAGGAGTTTGTAGATCAGAGGGTACAGCCACCGTATCCAAAAAGTCTTGCTCTGTTCCTTGTCATAAAAAATAATGTGTCTGGGGTGCTCACGGGAGCTTCACAAAGGTTTATTCCCAAGCGCAAACCAGCTTTTATCAGGCTCTTGGGGACCAAGCCTGGAGTCTTCTGGCTGAAAACAAGCAGCACAAACATTGCTGCTCGTCTGCTGGTCTTACAGATGCCTGAATGTTTTTCTTTTTTCTTTTTTTTTCCTTACTGTTTCCCTGCACAGAGGGTAGTTGGTAAGGCCCTGGGCAGTGAACACATGCCCACCAGCTGCTGCCTTGGCCTGGTGATCAAATGGCTGTTGTGGGTGGGTTCGTGGGGGGCGATCACTGAAGGTGACTCACTGCCAACAGGTCGTGTGTTTGTTTGTGGAGCTTCATCCAGAGCCCTGATGTCCCTTCAGCCTTATGCAGTCACACTTGGAGTTAATAAAAGCTTATGTTTAATGACGGCTGATCCCCACTGCAAAGGAGATCAGTGATGACACATTGGGGAAGGTGATGACCTGTTGGTCAGGGCCTTTCTCCTCATGCAAACCTGCCTTCAAATTTCTTCTCTGTCTGTAAAACACGTACTGCTTATTATAAAGCTTGTGCAAGGAGGCATGTGGGCAGAAGGAATCACTTGCTGATTTTCTCTTGTACTGTAGTTTTTTTATTGCTGTTTCTTACACTGTTCTACCCTGTGATGATTTGGCCCAAACAGTAGGTTTCATCCTGTGTGATGCAGTTTACACAGATTCAGCCTGTATCAGATGATGATGATAATTTCAGTTAGGAAGCAATTCATCCTTTCAGAAAAGCACACAGAATGATGAATGCTGATTGAACATTTCCCTTTTCCTTTTTAACAACATAAAAATTGTTACATAATCAAGGTAGATATACAATAGAAATTATAAAGATAAAACCTTTCCTTTCTCTTGGGGAAATATGTATATCTGCAATATTTGGCATTTAGCCTGATGTTGTAAAAGGCCCCAGAACATGTCAGAAGGAATTTAGTAGATGATTGTTGATGACCAACTATTAATCAACTGTACAAAACCCAAACGGAGCAGGCAGTAAAATAAGAGACTCAGTAGTTAGATCTGCACCCTCCTAGATTGCATGAGGCCAAATACTGGGCAGGAGGAAGAAAAAAAGATGTGGTGGAATGGAACTTAGAAACTAACAATTATGTGTTTGAGGGAGTTTCTGATTGTTTGCTGTTTATGTGTCTGGGTTGTGCAACAGAAATAAAATCCTACTTCAGAACATGTAGTTAGAATAGAGAAAGTTGGTTTTATTTAGCTTGATGCCTGTGAAATTAAAATAAGCCTGTAGGGTTTCTGTCATCTGGGGGGAGAGGTGAGAGAGGAGTTTTCAGACAGCAATGTTTTTTCAGTAATTATATATGGACTAGATTAACTTATTGGGAAAAAAAAATTGGTCTTCTGTAAACCAGTAGAATCTGGTGCTCTACAGTGGTTTGCTTTTTAAAATAAGACAGTTTACAACATATTAAAATGGTAGGGGAAGCATCTTGAAAGCAAACATAAATTTGTATTTTTCAAGTAATAGCTCTGGATTTTCCTAAAAGTCATTCTTGTTTTGATTCCTCCTTCTGCTCTCTGAAATGTGGCACACCTGCTGATGGATGGTAAGGACTGTATTTGTATTCAACAGTGGAATATTAAAAGATAAAAGCAAGGTCAATAAGCATAAATTGGACAGTGGTCTGGGGACCAACGGACACAAAAATTTCAGGAAGTCTTAAATGCTAAATATTTGTGTTAATGTGAGGTCTTTACAACATGTGTAACGTCTCCTGCAAAGGTTCACAACACAGAACTTGCTTTTGCTGCAGTGGTGATTCAGAAGGAGACAGGGTAAGGATCCAAAGCTGCTGAAAGGTTTGAAAGAGGTACTGGAGCTTATTTTCATGAGGGGTTTGGTTGGTTTGCTCTCTGAGCGTGAGGCTTGGTGAGTTTTTTGGGGTGTGGAACTCTCGTTGCATCATTTATATATGTCTGTGATACCACCTTTCCTGCTAATTTCTACTGACTCTTATACTTAAATATTGACTAGATTTCAAGTATTGCTGGATCAGAGTTTTTTAGATGTCAGTTATTTTGTGATTAGAAAGTCAATTATAGCTGGTGCTTTGCTGCCGGGCCTGTGGGGCTTTGTGTCTTTTCATTGTTAACATGCTTATGGAATAGAACTAAATGTGCAGAAACTTGTAATTAGTCTTTCTCCTCTATGTTAAGCATGTATTTCTGTTGCCTTTTAAGGGAGGGTGGGGTATTGCTCCCTTGGGGGCACAGGGCATGGATGGAAGGGGCCAGTGGTCAGGTGTGATGATGAACATCAACTGATGCCAGATTTCACAGGGAAGGAGCTGCAGAAGATGGAGAGTGGTGAACTACTCCAAAACAGCTTAAAAGTACCAGACACTGGAAACTGTAATCTCTCCTTGTGCTTACAAAGAGGTGCATAAAACAAAGCAATATTAGTTTGTATCATCCCTGTTTTACAAACTACTTTGTCACAGCCACCCCAAGCTCCAGGAGAAGGCTTGTGGTCCCAGCTGTCTCATTGATCATATGCCACGAGTTGTTGCAGCACACACAATTGAATTGCTTTTCCCTCAGGGAAACAATGTCTCCAGGTGTGCTAATAATAAAATTAATAGCTCAGAGAAACTGCTTGCCACAGCAGCCATGGCTTTACAATGAGAGGATCGATTCCAGTGTTTAACTGTCCTAATTCCATAGTGGATACCCGACTCAGCCACTGCTGAGAGACGTTCGGTCTCACAGTTAATCAATACGGCCCTGATTTAAAACAAAGAACCCAGATTCAGGATTAGAAGTCTTTCTGAATAAAAGGATGTGGGTTAAAACTGTCAACACCCTTCAACTATTATCTTAGCATAAAAGTTAGGAGTGCTTTAGCTGCTGCCTCCCCAGGAAGTCGATGTGATACTACTGACTGTATCCCACTCATTTTGTGAAGCTTTAGCTTGTAGATATTAAATGGAAAATGGCACTTAAATCATCTTGACCTGGTGTTCTGTAGAGCTTCACGAATTCTGATTGTGATTGATAATATTGCTTTAGTGTGAATAATGTATGTGGTCATGCACTGTAGTTATTACTCTGTCCCATAGTACTGCTGTCAGTAGCCACAGATTTGACTGCCAGCCATGTGTCTTGAGGGGCACAAATGCTTTTCATATTGGATTTTGAGAAGGTCTTGGTTCTGAATGCTTCTAAACATCAAGGCTTAGCCTGTGCATGAAAGAAAATAAGCATTTTTATAAGTTGATAGTGAAAGTGAAAGAGCACTAAACATTACTGTGTGGGACACGGGACTGAAATTTCAGTGACAGCTTCTTAGTTGCAAGAGGAATGAGAGATATGTTGAAAATCACAGCTTGTTTGCCAAAACATTTTTTTCTTTTATTTTCTTATTAAACTTGCAATTTGGCCTAATGACAGCCATTATTGTTCCTTGTCTTGTTTCTGTCCTTAGATGGCTACAGCTGCACCACGGCAGCCTTACCACAACTTAGCACAGCCAGTGAGGGGGGGCTGAGATATTTCTGCCAGCCGTTAAGCACAACAGTTCCCTGCAGAGAGAAAGTAAATTCTCCTTTCCTCTCCCTCAGAGTTCAGTAAACAGCACTGAAATCACCTCTCCCTGTTGCATTCGATACCACCAGAGGAGTTTGGCTTTGTTTGATGCCTTTGAGTTTCAGAAGGTTAACCTTTCAGAGAAGTTAGAGAAGGCTATCCTAATCTGGTGCAGGCTTTGTCGGTAATGGGCAAATGGAGATGGTACCAGACCTGAAAAAAAATAAAGGAGTAAGGGAAGGAAAGGCTTCTAAACCAATTTAAGTGTTAAAATGCTGTTCATAACCTAGGAAGGATATGAAACATGTAGAGGTACTGTTTTTCTTTACATCAACTGGCAAAGAGGGCAGGGACAAAACTCTCCTGTAACAGCATAACTGTGCTCAGTTATACTGTGGTGGCATCTTCCAAAGGATCTCACCACCACTCCCACAGCTCACCCCTGTACTCAGCAGGGAAAGATGACAGAGACAAGAAGATCCAATACAAAAACATGTTTAGAGGACTTCAGCCACCTCCAGTTTACAGCAGCAGGTAAAATGTCTCTTTTCTGGATGGGAAGCATCAGCACCCAAGACGTGCTGGTGGGATTTGCAGGCCTGAGACGTGCACGCTGCACTTTGTCTCAGATTTGTTGCTTTTTGTCTCAAGACTCTGGCCTTTCTGCATTAGTTTTTCTGACAGATGTGGGAGAGGTCTGTGCTTCTATTTTTATCAAGAGTGTTTCAGTGATTTTGCTTCATAATAAATTGCCTTCATTTTTTCAGTCTCTTAATGAATTAAACAACGTCCAGAGATAAAATGTCTCAGGATAAATAGTTTCAAGAGACTATCCAGGGCCACGACTGGATCACTAATTAGTTGTTTTTTCTTTTCTTCTCTGTGTCCCAGCGCCACACACTTTGTACACAAAGGTTGAGGGCAAGAGATAAAGATAAATTTGTTAACCAGCAATGAACTTTTCCCTAAATGGGGAGTATGGCCTAGTTAGAAGGGCAGGCAGACCCTGAGAACTTGTTTCTTGTGGCTTGTTTCTAAGGCAGTTAACTTCAGGTGATTGCTGGGAGATACTGGTAGGAATGAAGGCAGCCCTGTGTGGGTTTGCTTGTTTGAATAAATAAATTTGTCAGGGGAAGCGTGCTTTGAGTTCATCAGAGTCGCTGCTGGACACGGGCTTCCAGTGGGGAAGCTCCAAAGGTGCAAATTGGAGTTGGGTCTGTTGCCTCAATGCATTTGCAAATAGCGAGGCCGAGAGTCTGGGAAGCGTCAGGAGATCTGTAGGACTGTGTTCTGGAAGAAGTCCAAGAAATTGGTTTCATCTGAAGAACAGAGTTCAGATGGAAGATCAAAGGATTTGTGCTTCTGCTGAATGAGGGTGTCTGTCTGAACCACAAGTCTGCATGAGGGGAGAAGCTCAGAGAGCTCACAGAGATTTTGGTTTTTTCCAGTGGGTATCATTGCAGGTAAAGTTTTTTCATTGATCTGTGGAAAATTTGGATTGCGTTTCCAGTCTGTCCTTAACAGCTGCAAGGATTCAGCTCTTTATTTATTAAAAACTTTAATTTTCATAAATGAGGCTGTGCTGCAGTGGTATTACCTAAATTGCCCGTTCTTCTGGGTTCTGCAGGTCTGCACTAAGGCAGGAGTCCCACTGACCAGACTGAGACATGATTGCTTATTTTAAAGTGTAATATAAGAAAAAAAAAATTCTTCCTGCAGTATCACAACAGCTCTTTTGTCCTTTGTTATTTTCACTAGTTCTTTTCCAAGCTTATGTATTAAGAGAATTTTTTTCTAAAACTTTCAGGTACATGACTACAAGTTGCTTGCTCACTCCAAGTTACATTGATTTTCATTAAACAGTAATATTATTATTGTTAAACCTGTTAAACATCCTAGTTATGTTAGTTATGTGAATGTTGTTTTTGTATAAGAAGAGGTGGATATTTCAGATGACTGGTATTGGCCTAACTGGTTTGTGTTGCATTAGCAAATGCCACTGAGTTTGTAATTGTGTTTTAAAATACATTCATCTTTAAGAGAACTAGTTCTATAAGCTTTAGATGAGCATCAGTAACTGAATAATAAAGAGACATAATTTATTTTTCATTAATATTACACTTACTAGATTAAACCAATGAATTTTTATTAAATAGACTTGTATAAGAAGTAATTTTGATTAAGACACTCTCTTTTCATATAATGGATGTTGGCTCCATACATAGTAACAGATAAAAGTTACCTCTAGAAAAAAAAAAAAGTGTATATAGAGAGGAAAGCAAAGGTTCTTCTCCATGTCTTGCCAATACTCACAGATTTGGTTTAACAATTCTTTTGTCTAATTTTAATTTTATGGAATTAATAGTTGGCCTAAGTTCATGATGTCTATTTAACTTTGAAGAACTTATTTAGATGTTCTGCTTTAGACCTAGTCTTTTTCTAACTTGTAAATTTTTTTAAAAATAAATTTCAACTAAGTAGTGAGTTTTAATATCTTGAAAGATGCAAAGAGTGTGTTCAAAACCACAACCAAAACCCTGATGAGTTGCCCTGGTACAGTGGGATTGAGTCTGTCTATGAGTAAATAAGAATCCCTGGGTAGATGGTTCCAAGGACATTCCCACCAGCACAGTCCATTGGATCATCCACATCTGTATCTCCTGGATAGGTTTCCAAGGTTTGCTGTGAGCAACAGAGGTGTCAGCACTTCCTGAGTAGCTTGTAAAATGGGAAGCTAAGCCTTGAATTAGGTTGTTTAGCTTTGTACAAGTCCTTTTATCAATCCCTCCTGTAACATCCCAGTATAATTTCCCAAAATGGGAAGTTTTGATTTGTGATGGCATTAAGAAGGTAGTGCTACACGAGTGCAAATCCTTGTCTTTTATTTTTATTTTAATAATTTACTTACCAGTAATCTAATTACGTTTTGTGGTGTGGAATAACAACTGTGTTGTATAAAAGAAGTATTTTCCTTTATAGGCTTGGGCTGTAGGAAGAAAGTGGTGTCAGGAGTTAATTGAAGCCACGTTCAAACTCTCATCTCTTAACAAGTAACTCAACAAATGATTGATGGACAGACAATATTTTCAGGCATCCCTATAAGATGTGGCTTTGTGTTACATTGAAAGTATTTATAAGCTACAGTTCCCCAACAAAAGCGTGAAAACCAAATATAAATTCATAATAATTGAAAGGCCATGGTCTTTATTAACCTTTTAATGAATAGCTGAATTAGACGGCAAGTTTATAAGCCTTCTGTGAATATTTTGTTTTCTTGCATGATGACTGTTTAGTCTCACTTGACCTCAGTGCAGTGAAATGAGAAATAAATCTGATAATTAGTTACAATCTGAAATAGTTTTTGATCAGTTTTGTCAGCTTTACTTTTCTCGAGGGACAAATCCATGTTCCTGAGAATGGCTATAATACTTTTATAGGTTTCTTAGTTTGGGGTTTTTTTCCAGCTACATTTTCCATCTTCTGCTGGAGAGTCAGAACTCAGGACAAGGAGGATCTTCTCTCCATCTGTAATTTTTGTCAATTGTTTTACTTTTTTTTTCTGTAATATACAAATGCTGTTGCTTGATAGTACATCAGAGTACATTTATCCATCAAAATTTAAGGATGTGTAATCCATACTTTGCTGGAATACTTACAGGAAAAGCGACATTAGAAACACGGATGCTCAAAAAGCAGAGATCCAAACTGCTGAGTGTTTCTGTGCTAAGTGACTAGGAAGAGTCTTTTTTAGACAGTTACAGGAAGACTGGAAAAGTAATTTTGAAAGAATAGTAATATTTATTAGTTCATGTACAAAAGGATGATAAGGCTGGCATTTAATTTCATAGATATATTTCCAAGACTGTGAAACATTACCATCTTAGGAAGGGAAAATAATTTATGTAGAAACTTTAGGTCATAATTGTGAAATGAACCCTCTCCCTATCATTAATACCAGGTGATGTCAATCACTTCTCTCATGCAAATAATCTCTATAAATAGAGCAATTACTACATAAGCAGTCAATTATAAACTGTTGCATTGTGCAAAAAGCCACAGTACATTGGCTTGCTGTCATTTCCAGAAAGACTTTAACCTTTTACTACAAAATAAGTGATTATGATCCAGTGGGAAGGATCTAGAAAAGCTGTGAAAAGGGGAGAAGAAAGGCTCACACAGGAGTTAGGAAGTCCAGTGTTCCTCAGCTGAGTGCTGGTTCTTTCTGAGATGATTTAGATTGAAAGGAAGAGCCTTGGTCCTTGCAGAGCCACAGGGGCCGCACTTACTGTTTGACCAGCGAGAGGAAAGGGCTTTTCGAAGCAAAATGTTCCCAGCTGTGGTTTGGTTCCTGGAGCATTCGCTCAGCAGGGTGGCACAGCACCAGGAGTTACAGGAGTGACTCAGCCCTGCAGTAGATGTGGGCTCTTTACAAACCTCTTCTTGTTGTAACTGTCCTCACGTGCCTTAGAAGATTTCAGACATTAAAGTTACTCAGTGACAAAGCACAGTTGCAGAAATTTACATTGTTGTATGTAAATGTTAGTAAGATACACCAAAATAGAACTGCCCCCTCTATTATGAAACATTTCTGCAGATTATACTGTTCTTCTGGATAAGCTGATGTCCTAAGTAGTTCTTACTGTGTTCCAGTGACACAGTTGGTTTCTTCACTGTGTTGTAGAAACAGAAACAACTGATATGTGCATTTGAAATACTCAGATTGTGCCATTGTAGAGGATTCTTTAGATATGACTGGACACTACAGTCTTCATGTTCTGCATTAGAAAAGCCCAAAATAAGCAGAATTCTTTGATAATAAATGTGGACTGATGGTCAAATCTGGAAAGAAGGAACAATGTGATATGCATTCTAGAACATTCAATAAACCTCCTAGAAATAAATGTTAAGGTGAGTTGGACACGAAAACTGTTTTAGTGGGCCCACAACAGAAGCAATGACTTCAGATGTGTTTGTAACTTGACTCAAGAAGTTTTGGACAAGTTGATTGAGGATAGTGAGGGAGCAGCCAAGTGCCCTCTGCTTTCATTTCCAAGTCTCAGTGCTGTGATTTTGAGACCTCTTAACTGACTGCTCTGCTTTTTAATTGAGTGGGGACTCTGCATGTACAATCCCAGCTAGTACTCTGTAATGAATGCAGTAAATGTATGGGCATCATTAGTAAAATGTGGGAAGAGAGATTTGATACCTCTTCATATATAAGCAGTGACTCTCAGGTCCTTAACAGTTTTGCAGAAAAAACAAATGTGTTGTCCTTGTATTAATGTCTCAGGAAGAGCTCCTCTGTATCCCCCTTTGGGTGCGAGTTCCAGTGAGGAGGAAACCTCACTGTGTTATTTACACACTGTGTAATATGTAAGCAGTTCTCACTGTTGAATAAGTTGAATAGAACTGACAGGGTTTGTTATTCTATTTACTGTAGTTGTCCCTGTACTGAAACTTACCCTAACAGTCAGTGGTGCTTCCCGAGCAGGCTGACTTACCTTACTCGGGAAAGACCTTTCTGAATTGTAATTCAAGTGGCTGCATGAGCTGAACAAGTTTTCCTTCTGGAAATAAACATTGTACGGAGCGAGACGCATTCTCAAAAATCTGTATAGGAAAGTTGGTGTGACCCTTGTTTATCTGCAGCAGCTACAAATAATTGCAGCTGCTCTGTGGTGTACATGGAACTTGTTAAAAGCAGCAGCATTTAAAGGGATCAGATTAAAGTGAGCTCTTCAGTCAAATACATCTGGAGACTAAAACGGGCTTTAAAAGTACACACCTCAAACACGAGGTAATTCTGTTTCTGAGATGCAGAGGAAGGCAAGGTCAGAACCTACACAGGAGTTAGAAATTGGGCAGTACCAGGAGCAGGAGTGTAGCACTGTAGGGTGGAAACAGTCTGGCTCCTCTTTTCAGAGCTGTGCTAAAACACAGGTTTATTGATAGGAAATTTAATTTTGAGACCTTTTATGCACAAGGAATAAAGTTCTCAGAAGGCAAAAGTAAAAGCTAAAAAGAAATCCGTTTGTTGTTTAAATTATTATTCCAAGCGTTCGAGGTGGTTGCTGTGAGAAATGCCCGGAGTGACTCAGATGCAGGGAAGGAATGGTTGGTGTTTAATTACACAGGACTGCCACCTAGCATCAGCTCCCAGCTTGGAGCAGCTTCACAGTTACAGCTGCAGCACTCGGCTTTTTACTGAAATTCATCTTTCTGTCCAACCTTGTTATCAGAGGATAAATGACCATGCTAAAAAAAATTTAAAAAAGACATTTTTTACATGGTAAACCTCAAATATTAACGTTAAAAGCTTTTGAATTCAGACAAATGGAAACAGGACCAGTGAAAGCTTGTTTTGTTAAATAGGTATAATTATATTAATGGTTTCCAAGTTTGTCTAGGTGGATGCCATGTTAATAAATGCTGCTTTGTCATGTTAGTATATGTTTTTTAGCAGCTCTCAAAAATCAAACGTTGTATTTAGAATTGTTGATGTTCTTTCAAATTCAAGCAGAAACTGGAAAATGAAATCTCCTCTTTTTTTTTTTTTTTTTTTTCAGTTCACATACTCCAGATTTACGTGTTCCTTAAAGGAAAAACAGCTGGGGGGTCATAATAAACAGGGTCTCAGTAATCAAGACGTGACTGATTCTGTATGTGGCAGCAACCAGATATTTTATGTTTAGAAGTTTGTGAGATTTGGTGAGATATTTGATCAAGGGAAATGCCAGCTTTCTTAGTCACAAATCCTTTTAGTTTTTAGTATAGTGAAGTAATCCTTCTTATTGCTCTCAGGTGCAGCGTGAAGTCAGCACATCCAATTAAAAAGGTCCTTTACCTCAATAACCTGTTAGTGCTTTGTTCTATTTTATTTCACTTGATAGTAAGTAAAAAATATTTTAAACATTCCAAGAAATGCCAAAATATTACATTTAGATTGATGTTGTATTTAATGAGTCCTCTATAGGATGTAATACCAAGTGTTAATCAATAGACATGCCAGAATAACTTCCAATACAACCTTGTGGAGTTTTTAAAATTAATTCTGATTAAAATTATTGACTTGTTGTGACTGACTGGGGTTGCAACTGGAGTGGTTTTTCATCCTAATTAGGAGGTTAGGTTCCACTGCTCCAACTGCAGATACCAGTGTAATGACTGTCATCTTGAAACATAACAATCAATGGGAGATACTGTCAAAATCTGCCGACTGTCACGAATTATGGAAATTGCTGAGGGGTTTAGAACCACTGCTAAAAGGTGTTTCCTTTGCTTCTTTAGAACATATTCAAGCACAGCTACTCAAGAGAATGCCTATTAACAGAAAGCATGTATCAAGGGGTGCTCAGATGGTTAGGGCCACCTCTTCATCTGTGATATAATTTACAAATACTTTAGGAGAGATTTGGAATTGTCTTCTTTTTATAGTGTTACAAATCAAATACCTTATTGCAAATTATTGTAGTTAACACTGCTCTGTTCTCTGGTCAGTTGTATTTGTTGATGCAGTAAAGAAACTGGAATGTGAAGGTAGTGGCCACAAACTTGCCTGTGCATTTCCCTCACTGGTAACACTATGAGATGTTGAAAATTTTAGGTCATTCTATAGATATAGATTCCATCTTTTCTTTTACAGTCTTCACACTGCTATGTCAAGGGGCAAAAACAAGAAAAAAAGGAAAAAAGAATGTTAGTTGTCACTGGGGCTGTGCTTCAGTTAGAGGTTATTTATAGTGAGTTTGTTTTTAATATTTCATGTACACAGTCCTTTCCATCTCAGTCAGGTGTAACTCTGAGAACTCCTCTGCTGTAATTGCCTCTGGAGGTCTAGGGGAGGTTTTAAAATACCATCCATGTTATTTGATTAGTCCATTAGAAATTACTGTGTAGTTTTCTCATTCCATCCACCCTGTCTGTGGAATTTATTCTCCCATCTTCTTATGTTTCATAATGAAAAAGAAGTGTATGTCATGTGTGAGGGGAAATGAGGAGCAAAACCTTTGATTCAAAAGCAAACTAAGCTGAGGCTTGCATGCAGATATTCTCCAAGTTGCCTGGGTATTGGTCCTGGTCTCCTTGGAAGTGCTTTAAAGCAACTAATTTCAAGTTTTGTGATGAAGCACTACAAGTTCTGGTTCCAAATCTTCCATCTCATTTTTCATTTCTTCTTCATCATCCATGTACAGAGGGAATTGCTGACGATCCTTCAGAATGGTCTTTTAGAAGAATATACGATTTGAGAGACAAAAAGCACAGAATCACAGAGTGGTTGAGGTTGAAAGGAATCTCTGGAGGTCACCTTGCCCAACCCCTAAGATTGTGTAAGATTTCTCAATTTTCCTCTTCTATTTTTAAAGGCTTTCTGTTTAAAAAAATAAAATCCATGCTGTTTTCCAGCATGTTCAGTCCCCACATGAGGAGTATCGGTCCCAGTTGGGCTTAAAATGAAGAAACGAAAGTGGTTCTTCATCCAGCAGCGAGCCTGGGCGTGTGAGCCTCCACTCCAGTGCAGACTGGGGGTGCAAAATAGCAGCACAGGCTGCAGAAGAGACTGAAAAGTACTTTTAAATTGAGTTGCTTCCCATCACTTTGAGTCAATGAGCTAAAAAGACTTGTAGTTTGGTGATACGAGTCCTACATCCTCTCTTCTTCCCTTTCCCTGGATTCCTGCCCACTGCCACTGTTACAAACAAGATGCTGGGTGGGTGTTCCAGTTGTCCAACACCTTTCTGTCCTGCTCTGGTCTTTGCTGGGAGAAAGGCAGTGCTGGGAAGCCTCGTGCATGAGAACTGATACCAGTAGAATTGCCAGCTGCCCTAATTTTGAATTTCAGTTGTCCTGTAGAGAGAGAACCTGGTGAACTCTCCATCACTGAGGCAGGGTATCAGCACTAGTTTGCTGTGTTTTCTTTGAAGGTTAAGAAATGGAGGGGCTTCTTACAGGTTTGTAGATGGGAGGTGATATAGATCTCTTTCCTGAGAAGTTTCTTTTCTTAGGTTAGTATGTGAGGCAACACAACAGTTCATAACTCTCCACTGTTTAGATTTTAAAGCGTGCATCCAGCTGAGTTTGCATTGTGTGACAATGGCATATGTGTCCAGGGACACTGAGATTTTATTGGTCCCTGTTGCCCAGACATGTAGAATCAGCTGATATGTGAGGAGTGCTCTGAGTTTGACTGACATTTTAAATGGTGTATTTACATTTTAATGCAAACCTATTTTTGACAAACCCAAAACTTTTACTGGCATGCAGCTTCGTGTTTTCGCTGGAAAAGAGTTTTGAGAATGATGATGCTTGGGGCAGAAACTGGCAGAATTCTCAGCTGATGCAAATCACCAGATCTCCATCAACTCCATGGAGGTGAAGTGATTTATAGGAGCTGCAGAGCTGATAGTCGTCATTATCTTTGTATGAAGAAGATCTACACAGCAGATTAGGACATTATTTGAAAAGTGTTTATTAACTGTTAAACAGATAGTAGCTTCAGGTAAGATTTAAAGCCCTTGGAAAGGAAACACCCGCTTGTGCCTTGTCATTAACATTACCTGGAGCTTGAACCGGCCGCGCCCACGGTGTTGTGTCCACATTTGGCTTCAAACCTTCATGCTGCCAGTGTAAACTCACTGCTCAGGGATTCTTGGAGTTGCTTGGATGGTGAAACAGAATTTGTTGGAAGAAAGCCTCTCCTACAGCATTAGTGTTATGTTAAAAATGCAGGTCTCATTAAATTCTTTCTAATATAAAACAAGGAAAATTGTGAGTACAATAATTAGAATCACATTAACTAGAACAGGCTGCTTTTCTCTGTTAGAGTGTCAAATTCAATCCTCAGTGTGAAAACACAGCAAAATATCATTTTAGTTAAATGTTTGTTGAATAAGAAAAGAAATATTTTCATTTGTAGACTCCTTAGAAACAATTAAGCATTAGCACTGTCAAATACTGAATTATAAGTGAATTCAGTTTAAATTATGTGAACTATACATTCTTTGAAATTTGCTTAAAAAGGCTCATTATAAAACTAATGCTGTGAAAAGGCACTTCCTTTCAGACTGGGTAAAGCACCTGAATACTTTTTGTAAGTGGCTGCACATGTTTTGAAAGCATCCTGGTAATGCCTAATACCTTCCAAAGTACCTTTCAGCAGTGAATTTCATATTCAGCACATCTGTGTTCCTACAAGACTTGCAGTAATAATCAGATTGGTTAACTATACTTTTTTTTTTTAAAGATTGATTTTAATGTTTTAATCGATTTGAGGCAGATAAACTCAATTGTGTGTGAAATCTTATTTATTTTGGGACAAAAGGAAATAGAGTCTTGGTAGAAAAAATTTGCCTTCCAGGGAGGAAACGTCTTTAGACTTCACTTTTTAAAGCATGTTCAGTGTACTTAGAAATTCATAATTTTGGTCAGCATTACTTGTTGGATGTGGATTTGCTTTATTAGTGTACTTTGGATCAAGTGTTGTTGAATGGTACAGCAGGTACAGGGATAGTGTATTAGTTATTTTCCTTTTATCAACCCATTTCTTCAATTGGCTTTTCCTGGGTAGCAATGATTACTTCAAAGAGTTGCATATAAATTCACACGGTAGAAACTCATTAATTTTCAGTAATTTTGGAAATGCACATGAGGAATAGCCGAATTCTTCAAATCTGTGCTATTGCCCTGTGCTGGATTCATTTATAAAGAGAACTGTTGATTGTTTCAAATGCAACTCCACCTAGAATTTGTGAAACCAAGAGAAATAAGGAGTGCGATTTCCAGAAATGCAGATGGGTTTGGGGAACAGTCAAAATTAGGAAGCTTATAAAAGCTGAGATACAAAAGTGGGTCAAAATCAAGTAGCTGAAATCCAAAGAATGTTAATGAAGTTCTGATTACAAACATTGTTGTTACTTTGCCTTTTATTACTGTACCAGGCTCTGTTGGAGTCAGAGAGGTTTGGTTAAACTGTGGAGCTTGAACAGAGCAATGGGAAACTAATATGTGTATGTTTTAGTACAAATTTGGGGTGTTTTTCATGATGTGACACTTTGCTTTTCCATAGTTAAGTTCTTAGTGGCAATGAACGTGCTTTTGGCCTTCCTTATAAATGATATTATTTAGCAAAGTGAGGGTTAGCCTGGTTCTACATAGTTAGGCAGACTTAGACTAATCTGATTTTTGGAATTCTTAGGAAGTACGGACAGTCTCTCTATATAAAGAAATAACTTCTAAAAATTCTGATTCTTCATTTAAAAAATCTAATGACTGATAGATCACAACTTCCTGTTGAATCACAATTTTTAAGTCATGTGTATTTGAAGCCCTGATCTGACCCTGATGTGTCTGCTGAGGCACTTGCACTGTGCCAGAACTAACATTAGTGCAGCCTAAATGGAGGGGGGCACTATGGACCAGTTTTTATTTCCTTCTTATCACTCAAAACTCAACTTCTAAATGGGACATTTCCTAATTCTCTGGTCTTGATTATTGGAAAATATTCCAGCAGCCTCATGTAAGTTTTTTATGATGAATATAAAAACATTGCTTGTTCAGGCTAGAATATCTACCCTACTTTCAGAATTGAGACTGGGTTTGAAAATTGAAGCCAATCCAACTGGAAAACTGAGGATTCCATCGAGATACTATGTGAGTATATAGATTCCCTTGAAGATGCTTCCAGGAAATAAGATAACTAGTTTATTTTGTGCTTAAAAATCACTCTTTTCAGTTCGAGGTTATTCTACTTCCATACATTCAGTTGCAATTTAGGTTACTACAGGTCCCTCTTCTGAGGAGTTGCCCAAGTGTCTTTTGAGGAGGTTTGTGTGTTGTAGAATGTCTCCTCTGCAGGTCTTGTAATATATGAATGTAACCAGCAATTCCAAATTGCAGAGATAAGCCCAATCTGCATGCTATCCCTAAGGAATTGTATTTATTTTCCTGGTGCCTTTATTTTTTTTTTTTATTTTCCCGTTTTTTACACTACTTAAATATTTAAGTTGACCAGAAGTTCAAAAATACGACCAAATAATTGAAAAAATGTATTAAACCAACAAGGATTCATGCAAAGTTTCTCCTTGCCAATATTTTTATGAGAATGAGAAAAGGGACTTATAGCCAGAAGAAATAAATAGGATGTTTGTTTATTTAAAAGAATCCCCAATGCAAAAATTCAAGCAAGGGAATCTGTAAGTTGTGTATGTATATCAGATCTTGACTAAAACTTACTTTTCAATCAACTGTGTGAAGTTGGACAGTTGTTTCTGTTGCTTCTGCTCTCAGTTGTTAACTCTTAGTCTGCTTGCTCAGCCTGGGGCTCGTCAAATTTGTAGCTTTGCTCAGGAAATGGGCATGAAATGGGACAGCTGAGTGGTGCAAATGGACATCCTTTGCTCTTATGGCAGCTGAAATAAAAAATAACCATCATGTATCTTTAATGGTGTTAGAATTGAAACCAGCCTCGTGTTTTGCTCACGCGCTCTGGAGTTTGTTGTTTTGTTTTGCTGTATTTTTTTCCCAGTCTAATTGAAGAAAGACTTGTTTTCTTTTTCTGCTTTTCATTGTGGCTGTTCGTACCAGCCCAGAGCTGCTGTCCAGAGGAAGCTGTGTGGGGCAGGGAGCTGCTTTGGCTGGAATGCAGGATGGGTCACTAACACAGGAGGGGTTCTTACTTGCTGTCTAATGCACCAAGTTCAGCTGCGGTCTTGTGTGTCTCCTGTTACTCTTTGTTATTCCAGAGGCAGAACTAGAGTTGTTCAGAGTCAGTGATTTCTTTCCTTCTTGAAACCTTATGGCAGTGCCCTAAGAGATATGAGAGATGTCACTGTAAGTGGCTTTAGTTTTGCCACTCACTAAATACTCAAATATACACTTTTAAATCCGGGTGTTTTTTGGATAGGAAACTCTGTTTCTGGGAAGTAGGAGAGGTCTAAGGTTTGTAAAAAGCTCTTTAATTCTGAGGTGCCTGGAATTCTCTTGCCTATACCCAGGAGCACCTTCCAAGGCCACAGACTGAGCTCACAGTCACAGTTTCCAGCACTGGTTGTGCAGAACCTGCTTTTGAAGAGGAACACGAGCATATCACTGACAACAGCATCAAGAAAAAAGGTTTCTCTTCTCTCCTTTACTTTTTGCCTTTTTAATTTTAATAATTCGTAAAAGTTTTCATGCAAGTTAGAATTTACTGAGGTAATTTGGCCAAGTGAGTAAATTGGTAATGGTGTATGGATCATTTTACTTAGGTCATTGCGTGTCTTGATATTGACCTAAAATTACAATCTGATGGCTCTTAATGTATATGAAAAGCTTTGTCAGTTATCTTTTCAGTTCTGTTTGCTAGTAAATTAGGTTACAACTGTTCATAGTTTATTGATTTCAGTTCAGGATAATAAAGCATTTATAGTATTTGTTTCAGTTTCCTTCCTGCTCTAAGAGGTACAGAGATAGGAGACTTTTTCCCACTGCCTGTAAGGCAGAATGACCTACTGCAACCAAGGGAGGCTTTAAATAGCAGGGCTGCTCTGCACTTTGCTCTTCTCTGCCTCAGTAACTTCATTTATTAGAGGAGGGGATTGCAGTGCTTTTCTTTCAGATGAGGAGAAACTCTTTAAAGGGTGGAGCATCAGTAAAATCACTGGGGGAAGGGACAGTAGGATGTTGCTTCGAGCAGTCTTTGCCCAGGGGATGAGGTGCATCCAGAGCCAGATGTGTGTGTCTGGGGGATGAGTTCACGAACATGAGAATTCTGGACCTGTCATCACAAATGGGAGCTCATCTGAGGCATAACTGTAAAAAAGGGAGGTTACAAAGGAGATGATTATTTAGGACAGTTTACTGACTCTGCACATCTCAAGAACTACCAGCACTAGTTCATGTAATGGGTGTAAATATTCCTTCCTTCGCAGTTTCTGCTGGGCTACTGTTCTGTCTCTGTACCCAGCCCTAGCAGCTTGTGTTGTGCACACACAGAGAACAACCCCTGCTTTGAATGAAATACAGCAGAAAGGAAACATTAACTGCCCCCACCAGCCCAGTCTATTGGCTAAAATCAACGAGCCCCTTGCAGTTTGGGAGATGGGATTGCACAGAAAGAGAAACCACCACTGACTTATGTGGGTTGTGGGTTCATGTACCATATTCACCAGTGGGAATAGAAATGGAGGGATTTAGTTGGTAAATCACTATAACAACTTTAGCTTTAATCTTTTTATTCTGTTTTACGACAATCTATAGATTTTCAGACAGAATAATGTACCATACATCTGAGTGTCACACACACAGTTGTCAGGTTGGTCATTGGCCACATATCTGTAGGACAGACCCAGGTGAATGCCATGCTTGCTGGGCTGCCAAACAAAAGACAAAATCTTCAGTGGAAAAAGAGTAGGTTTGTATGGATTTACATGACCTGGGGACTTGGCTCTGACTGGTGGAGAGGTGGGTGTTAGAGGTTACAGTTCCTTCTCATGTGCTGTTTTCTTTAGAGTTATGGTAGTGTCATTATAACATATGGCAGCATTGTTTTCCTCTGGGTTTGTTTTCACATTTTTAAGGGATTGTTTCAAAGTCAACGCCACCGAATGACATGTTTGGAAACTTAGGAGCTTGCAGTAGTGTCTTGAGAATTGTGGTAAAGCTTGTGCTTCTTACTTTTGTCAAATTGTGCTTTTAGCTCCTGTAGAATTTCTTCACTCTTGAACTGTATTTCAGGCATTTGCCGTTCCCTCAGATGATCTGTACTGTGAAATTTCAGCAAGAAAGCCTATTCATTTTTCTCTGGCTTTCCATTTCTGCTGTGCTGTCAGTGTGGCTGTAGCAGGGACCCCACAGCATGTTTGCTGCTCCTCTGCAGGCTGCACATGTCTGCAGACAGAATACAGCCTCTGCCTTATTGTGCTGCTGAAACTTTGAACTCAGCTTCAAACCTGCAAGCTTAGATGACTTTTTACTTGCATCACGTGTTCGCTTTACAGGCTTGTTTCTGAAATAAATAGTTGTGTTGGCTTTTTTAAAAAAAAAAAAACAAAAAAAAAACCCAAAAAAACAAACCAAAACCTTTTTATTACTGTGGAACTTTTCCTAAATTAAGAATATCATAGTCCGAGGTTCAATGCTGAACTGAGACCAGGTTGCTGAGGGCTTTGTGTAGTTGAGTCTTGAAAATGAGCAAAATCCCCCAGCCCCTGCATCACCTCTCTAGTACCTGTTTGTTCCCATAGTGGTTTTTTACCCACTTTATTTCTGTTCAGAACTTCCAGTACTTCAGTTGGCACTTGTGGTTTCTCATCCCCTTTGGTTCCCCTCAGTAAAGCCCCAGGCTCCTTTGTAGCCTCTTAGGAACAGCAAGGCCACTGCTGGCCATTCCCTGCACAGGTTAAACCAGCCCAGTTCCTTCCTCTTTCCCCATGGATCACATGCTCCAGTCCCTTGAGACACTGGCATCCTTCCCTGGACTCGCTCCAATCTGTGAACATCTTTCTTGTTTTTTGGGAGGAGAACTCGATGCAATATTGTTGCCATCTGTAAAGTACTGCTAAAAATCATGATATTAAAAAAATCATTTACCTAGGTGGCTAATACAGCATTGGAACAAAGAGGGCATTTTAAGGCTTATGTTTAACTAATCCTTAGAAGAAGAATCAACTAAGTTTCAGACCTCCAGTTAATTTTCTGTTTTGAAAAACAGAACTATAAACTTTATTAATTCCAATCCTTTTGGAGAATAAGCAATTTTAAACTGTGGATGTAGATCAGGATGTCTGTATAGCTGTACAGATACAAGAAATAAATCAAGTGTCTTCGTTGAAGTGATACATTTTATTTGGAAGATTCAGTGATACAGCTAAATGTGGCAGGTGAAACAACATTTGGTTTAAATTCGCTTTAAATATTACTTGCCAGGTTCCCTTAGGTTTGATCTCTCTCCTTTTCACAGGGTGCTGATGCTTTTGCCTGGGAAGTTTGACCATGGCAGTTGAAGAATGCAGGGATCTCAGTGCTGGATGCACGGCAATCCAGGCACCAGATGGCAAAATTGTGGGGGCTGGCTTTAGTGCAGGGAGCTTAGTCTGGAGAAGAAATTAGACATTGCAGCCTGGTTATTGTTCAGTCTGTGAAAGGGCAATGGAAAGGAAGGACAAAACGGATTTTGTAAAGATTCCTTGAAGTTTGAAGAGCATTTTTTAACTTGTTCCTTCCTTGTGGCTCTTGTGAAAGTGCCACACACAGCAAATGAGGAGATGGTTGGTTGCGTTTCTCATGCAGCAGCTTAGCTGAGAACATCCCCACGTGAGCTCCCAGGCTCTGTGCTGGTACAGATTAATCCCCTGGTGTCTCCAGGTGCCTTCGGGGACCTCCTGCTGGGGGCTGGATGAAGATCCCGTGCAGGGTTGGGAAGTGTGGCAGCTGAGGAGCCAGGATGGGCTCCTCCCTGCCAGCTCAGCACAGAGCAGTGGCTGCTGACAGTGGGACACAGCAGCACATGCCAGGCTTTCTTTGGAGGCACAGCAAGAGGACAGTAAGAAAAATGATGGGCCTGTCCAATAATTCTGCAGAAGGAAGTTGCTGTGTGAGACTGAAAATTAGATTACAGGTACTGCCCTAAATGATGAGGTAGATAACATGCTTGCTGAAGCAGGTGGCCTTCTCCTTCATGATCTGGAGATGGACCAGAGGATGTAGTAATGTCTGCACAGTGGCTGTACAATATTACGAGGTATTTGCTGCTTTTTGTGATCTTGCACTGGTCGATTTCCTGGAAGTGTATTTTTCTTAATTTAAATTATTCAGAAGTTTTCCTTTAATCAAGGGAACTCCCTCTGTCCTCTTCTGCTGTGATAACAGGCAAGCAAACCTTGCACTGTAGGTTTGGGTGGACCATCTTTCAGGGTGACAGGACCTCAGTTCTCTCCTGCCAAGCCCTTACTGTGTGGACACTGTAAATTCACTTCAGAGATTTTGAGTTACAGTTGGTCATTTTTTAAAATAGTTGTATTCATTTTATCCGTCATTGCAAGGTTTAGTTACTATCTATAAAGCAATTTGTTTTCCTTTACTGGAAGATGGATGGAACAACACGTGTTAGGTGAGAAAAAGTGCAGCCTTCTTACTTTATTATGCAAAGTTTCCTTGTTGGCTGAGGCAATCTCGGATTTAAAATGCTTCAGGAAATACTTGTATGGAAGCTGTTGAGCTCTCATGTCATCCATTTTGTGTGCCTTATCATGATGTTCCGTTGTCTTCCATTCCTATTTCTTTTTTCTTTTAACATTTTCTTAGCTTACCTTGAACCTTTAAAACAAATAATCACTTTAGGAAGCTGGGTTTTTTTGATAAAATCTGTGTGTTTACAAAGGCAAAGAGCTCCCAAGGAGTAAGGCTACCAGTTTACACAAACAAAAAGACTCTGTTTTCCTTTTTTTACCTTTGTTTTCCTTTTCTTTTTTTTTCTTTTTTTCCCCCTACTGGGGGGAGTAGCAGACCTTAGCTGAGTGGATTATTTACTTGTGTAATTGGGAATAGCTTTACTGCCATTCTGCTGGCAGGCATTTTAAAATATTGTTGTATTTTATTATCCTAGGTTTATACAGCCTTAAAAATAGTCTCTAGTAAAGCCTTCTTCAAAGGATATTTTCATAGGTTGACATTGGTAGCAGGGAGAAGGCATATTAAAGCATCTTGCTAATGAGGATATGAAAATTGTTAGTATCAAATTGAAGTAGGAGAGGTTCCATGGAAGCTTTGAAGGAAGAAAGGGAGTGTTTCTTGGACAGAACGAGAGAGAATGATGTAAGTGCAGAGTCAAAAGCAGGTGGTGTTCTCAGCTGAAGTGATAAGTAAAGTACCTAAACTCCTAACTGCTTGCATGATTACTACATTTGATGAGTTCTGAGAATAGTCTTGGAGAGGTTTGAAAATAGCTTAGAAACTTCTTCAGCAGTGTGATCATGGTGTAGCAGCACCCTCGGAGGAGATGGGCACAGGGGCTTTGCTGGAGCTCAGGTTCTGGAAAAGTTCCCCCTTAACCAGTGTGTTCATCTGTTAGGAGTAAACAAGAAATGAAAGGTGCATTCCGAAGGGTTTTCTTTTGGCTGATCTTCTCTCCCAGTGGTTGCAGCTTTTGCTGTTGGCAGCAGGAATGAAGGTGCCCAACGGGTGTAGAATTACAGAATGTTTTAACATAAGGAAGTGGGAAAGAATTAGGAAGGAACTGCCTTCAAATTCTTGACATTCAACCTGCCTGGGTGCAAAGAGAAGTGCAGTTACATTTCTCCAGCTGCACAGCACAGTCCTCCATCAAACCCCTGGAGTGTAACATGGAAGCACCGTGCCCAGGAGCTCCCAGAGACAGCTGCTGGATTAGCTGGGTCTGGAAAAAGGCTGCTGGAAATGAGCAGCATTCAAATCCATAACTGAAACTGGGGGCATAAATAAGGTTTTCAAGACAATGAAAAGGCAAAGCAACCTGACAAGAGGACAGAACGCTGGAAAATTCTGGCAAATAATTAAATGAACCAAGTGTTGGTGAAAAAAAAAGAGGGGGAATGGCTGGAGCACAATTTGTGCTGCAACCAGCTTGATGTCTTGGCTCCATTGCTAGTAGGTTAAAAATCCCATTAGCTTAATTAAAGACAGCATTCTACCCCAGGATTAGAATCAAAAAAGTGCATCACCACTGGACAGTTAAATAAAGCAAGTTGTCACTCCTTGTATGGGCATTTAGATCTATCTCACTTCCCTAAATGTTGATCAGTTTGATCAAGGACTTAATCAAAAATTATTTAGAAGATTATTCCCTGTTTCAAAAGTAATCTCTAGTGATAGGAAACCATGATACAGAATCATTAAAACAATGCCTAACTGCATTGTCTTAATTATACAGTGATGAATTATTCTACCTTTCTTCATGAACAGCATTTTAGCAATAGATATTATTATTGTTTATTCTTTCTAGGCAGTAGAAGAGTAATAGTGTTCTTTAGGCAATTATTTTTAACAAACTCAGTCTTTTGAAGTGGCTGGTTCATATTTGATCTTTAAATCTATTTTGTGAACTTGTTCAGCTATACTAATTTTAAGTATTTGTATTAATAGAGACCTTGGCTTGTTGTATTGTTCTATGGTGACTTTTTGTTTGGGTTTTTTGTTTGCTTTTTTTAAAAATCTGACTGCATGGAATGATGGCAGCATGTAGATAAATATTCTGAGAGCAGGAGACTGGAACTTGGGGTTTCCAGTGTGCAGCAAACTCACTGTGTGACCTCAGGTGGGTCTCTGACGATCTTTAACATTTTTGGGTAGAGTAAGGATAGTGCAGATTTAACTCTTGTGGCTGTTCATGAATATTTGTAAACAGCTCTGAGGTAGGAATGGAAATATGTCACCCTTGGGTAAAAGCTCATCTTTTTTTTTTTTAATGGGGGTTCTGTCAATGCCTCATTCTGAAAGGAAGGAAGAACACTCTCCAGTAGGAAAAACGGGAAAACTTCACATGCTTGAAAAACAGCAGAATACACAAAGAGTTTTAATCTGTCACTTTCTTTACTTGGCCTTCAAATTCTTTTACCACTTTACCTCTGTGTATCTGGGAAGAAAAGATGTCGTTTCAGCCTCCTTTGTATAACTAGCAGTGTTCAGCTTCGTGCTGCTTTGCAGGGTTTATAAGCCCCCCTCTGAAAAAGGAGCTTTTGCAAAGCGTGGCCACCTTTCTGAGTCACTGTGCCACAATCTGCTCCTAATGGCTGCTGTAGCTTCTGGGATGGGAATCAGCATGATAGTTGGTGCTCTCTTTTGATGATCAGCTATTGAATTGTGTATGATCCAAATAATATTTTAGTGAATTTAACATAACTTCTCAAGAAAAATCAAGTGAATTTACTACGTGGGCTATCAAAGCACTGCATTGGTTTTGTGCAACGGAGGCTTAAAGGCGGGTAATTTTCTTCCTGCTCTGGAACCTTTCCCACGTGGTTGTGAAGTCTGCTGTTTCTCATGCTCTCAGAGGGGGAAAAACACTCAGTTTGTAGCAGATGAAGACTTGCTTGGTTCGTGTGTCCGCTCTGTCTCAGACCTGGGAACCTCACAGACAGGGAAGTTGTACTGGTGTGGTTCCAAATCCGTGGTGATCCCCAGCTCGGGAGCTTCATGAATAACATTTATGAATTTGGGTCTGAATTTGTCTGGCTGCTTTTTCACCTGACCAAGTGCCCTTAAGAAAGAAACTCTCCATTTGTCCTCGGAATTGTGAGGCCTCTCAGCACAGAGAGGAGCCTGGGCTCACATCACCAACCCTCACGGCCCAACACACAGGGGAAATAAGGGGTTAATCCTTAGCAGTCAGTGAGTGATGTGACACGGACTGCTGGAAAACTGGCTGGTGGCTCCTGGGCCTTTCATCACTTCTTGATGGCGTGTTATTTTCTTAATGGGATGTTATTTTCATAATAGATTTAAACAGGTGTGGGATTTGTAAGTTCCTGGAGTACAGAAATCTCAGAAGATAGGCTGGAAATAAAAATATGTGTATTTAAATAGATAAAAATAAATATCTGAGATAAAGATTTGGCACAGTGCCTGATTTTATTGTTGTGTGTACCATTTTGACTATCCTTAGTCTGCAAATACTTCCTATAGATTTTATTTGTTTAAAGGGGAAAACTAAATTTAAAAAGCATCTAATTTTTAACACATATGTGGAGTGGCACACTAATTGGAAATTTCAGTATTTGGAGAGGAAAAAATAAGAATATGAAAAATCAGACTAACAATTTTTCAGTGAAAAATGAAGTTGCATTATTACACCCAACAGACTGTCTAGATATATTTTTGATTTGGTGCAAATCAAAACCAATGTATTCGTCATCAACATTATTTCACCTAACAAAGTGTACATACTATAGTAGTATCTGTTTTTAAAATTGCTTTTTATTTACTGCCTTTAAAAAAAAAAGGCAGAAGGGATGTAGAAATAGAGATGTACTTTTTCACTAATATTAAAATAATCAAAAATCACAGCATTTAAATTTCTGTTTTATTTTTTCCCTGAGAATTTGCACTGCACCAAAGCTGAACTAATGCATTTTCTCATTTCAGAAACAGTCTTTGCATAAAATTATCAACAGTGCTTGAGTCTCTAAATCACAAGCTTTTTTCCGATTGCTGCTCCTGAAAAGGAGAACAGGCTTTTAAGAGACCTTTTTATTTTTAAGAACAGGTTGGTACATGATGTGCTGCCTGTTTTAAATTAAAAAAAAAAAGGAGGGAAAAAAGGCTGTTCCCAGAACCGTGTGCACTATTGTAGTGTTGGGACCTGGCTGGGCCAGGTGATTTCGGGGCACAGCGAAGGGCTTTGTTTTCCCTCCAACTTCCAAGTGATTCCTGCCCTCTGCCTGCTGTGAGGGGCAGTTCTGATGGCCACGTACACTGGAATTGTGTGAGGATCATTGGAACATGCAGGAAACAAGCACATGACTTGAGTGAGAGAAGTGCACGAATCAACTTTAAGGAGAGTTTTGGCATAAGCTTCGCTAAGCCATTCCAAGTCACTTTGAGCCCTCCCTCCTTCCTTGCCTCCTACTGGTTTGACTGTGCTAACACAAGAAAATGTGGTCGAGATTGTAAACCCCCTGAACAAAAAATTGCTTTTCACTTCTCAGCTCCTCTCTCTTTTCCTCCCCTCCACCTCTGTTCTCCCTGTAGGTCACAGTGTTTTCATGCCCTTGGACTACCCCGCTCCTGCTGCCCTTACCACTGCTGTAGTTGTGTCCAGGTAAATAGTCTCCATATAAGCACAATGACTGCAGTGTTGGGTGAATCCCGAGTGGGAAGTGCATTAGACACATGTAACAGCAGCACACAGGATCCCAGCACGTCAGCAGCAAATACAGCATGTGCCATTTACTGCTTTAGGTTGACTCTTGGTGGAAGGCCCAGCTGAGATTACACTCCTGTGAAGCTTGACCAGCTCTGGAGCAGGCCATTATAAATCATCAATAAGTATTTTCTGAATAAGTACCTCACTCAAAGGTGGAGCTCCTGTTAGTGCTTCTGAGATAATGAAACCATAGATGAGAAAAAGGGTTGAAATCAGTTCTTAGTGGTTGGACTGCTGTGTAGTGTAAGTGGGTCAGAATGAGCAGTATTAGTTAAATCCTTTGAAACAAAAGAAATTATTAAATCAGTTACTATTTAGGTCAATTACTCAAAGTAAACTATTCATAGAGAGCCCTTGAGACAAGTAACTCCAAGAGTATCAGGAGTTCTAAACTCCAATTGAATCTCACCATTATTCTCACTTAACCAAAGCTATCACACCTTACCTTTCCCGGAATACATTACATAAAGATTTCACTATCTAACGGGGAAGGTGTTTAGAATTGAGTTGAATCAGTATTTCATCTGTAAAAGATAAGTATGAAAAAAAAAAAGTGAAACAGATTTCCTAGGAGTGTGTTACAACTTCACTTCGAGGTATTTAAAGCAGTGTGTGGTGATACTGTTGTCTGAATTTTGAGAATGGTTATTGGATGACGCTGTGGGAACTGCTTTTTGCCTGACTGCTTTGAGTTCATAGAAAGCCCCAAAGCCCAGGTTAAGAGGAGGGAAGAATGAGAATATTTTGTTGCAGGTGGATGTATTTAGTCTCACATGCTTGGGAGTTGTCTTCAAGTAGTAAAAAATTCAGAGAAAAGTGTGCTGCAATAAATATGAACACATAGTTGAATAAAAGTATATTTTTAAAATTTATTTATAGTATTTTTAAGCATCTCCTAAAATTTAGAAAAGTTCAAGTAATTTTTAATGGTCCGGCATTATAAACATCATGTTATTCATCAAATTATTACAAGGCCTGATTCTTGTAGCAAGATTTTCCCTAAGAAAGGTCAAAGTAAAGCTCTTGGGACATGTTTATCATATTTCTGCATTTATTTTCTTGTGTTAACCTGTTAGACTTGGTGTGGTAGAAACAGTGCAGATGCTGCATTTCACGTTCTGCACGTGTGGGTGACTGAGCAATATTCCCTGGCATGGTCAGCAGTGCAGCATTGTCTTACCAGTTGTGTTTAGTTTGGTATTTGTAGAGTAATTGCACAAAACTCTACAAAAGAATATTTATTGAGGGAACAGTTTCAAAAACTCTTGTCCACCCGGGAAGATGCTTTAATGAGCTCATACCCTGGAAATTCTCACATCAGAAGTTTTATCTCTGTCACAATAAATGCTTCTTTTAACTGCAGTAACGAGGAATTAAATGTTCTTTCAGAGACAACAGAAATCAGGCCAGAAAGCTTAAAGTTTAGCAGCCACAACCCCAAAAAGCTGTTTGTTTGCTGACCTCACAGAGAATATGGAATTCATATGGAATAACAGGCTTTTGTATTCAATAATAGCATGAAGACATTCAGAGAGTAATTGGCAGGTTTTGCTCAATGCTGTAATATATTTATTTGTTTCTGTGTTTATAATTGTGATGAATTGATATCTGAATTTGATGAGGGAGTATTGCACTGGGATCAAAGAGCCAGGCATTGTTAATCTAAATGAAAGCAAGTGTTTATGCCACCAGTGTTAATGTGCTTTACAGTTTAATAAATATTACAGGACCAAATGACAGCTTAATAAATATTACAGAACAATTCAGATACAGAGTAGTCAGTTTAGATGTTCAGAGAGGTGAGAAACAGGAGTGTGTATTGAGTCTTCCTTTCTCTTTAATCTGAAATTATAAAACTAACCCTGTCAGTTTTAAGTGCTGAATGTCTCTGATTTTGTTTTGGCTTTTCTTTGTGTTGTGTTTTGTGACTTTTTTTTCCCCCTCTGAAATGTTAAAAATAAGTGAAAAAGAAAAAAAAAGTAAGCATATTTACACTTCTTATCACTCACAGATTGCAGAGTACCTGTGGGTGGCTTAAAGCAGCTGTTTCTCGTGGTTACCTAACTTTCTTCTTTAAAATAGAGAAAGAAGGGGGGGGGGTGGAAACAAACACCAAAACCCATAAAAAGTCTAAATGTCAGAATCTAAGTGAAACCCAGAAACCTTTTCTCCAGGTCACTCGCTCCTCTGGCCAGGTACGTTTATTCTCTCTGAGGGCTCTAATCTGTTCCAGCCAATCAGCAAGGATTTAGCCAATCTTCATGCCAGTGTTACGACCTCTTGTCCTGCAGGTGCAAGCAAATAGCACAATGAAAGGCAGGGCTGCCTTCCCCAGTTTTATCAGTTTTGGCTGCAGTTGGCTCCTCTGGGGGCAGAGGTGGGCAGGACCTGGCCCTGCTTTGCTTGGTGGGCTTATGAGTAGCAACCTGGACAGGGACAAGGAGAAGTTGTTCAACTATCTCAGCTAAATTTGCCCAAACCATTTCTTCACCTCCTTAGCCACATATGGAAGAAGCAAGAGGTTTTGTTCCAATTTTTGCTCGTTAGCAAATCTGGGGTTTTTTTACGTGGGAAGATTTCTTTTCCAGCAAAGAATTTTGTCATGAGGATTTCTCAGGACTTGCACAGACCTGGGCATAGTATGCCATGAGAGAAAGAGATACATACTAATACTAGCTCCAAATAATTAGTATCCCAGTGGTCAGGGTGCTTGTGCTTCCTACATTTCTGGCTTTCTCCAGGATCTTTCATTTTGAAGTTTATTCATGCTAACTATGAATATATTAAAGTCTCTATCGACAGTAAGGGTGTCCTAATTAAGGAGAGTGTAAGAAGGCTGTAAGAAGCTCTCTCTCTCTTTCTGGTCCAGTGAGCAAAAGAGATTTAAATGATTTTCAAGAGCTCCAACTGCTGAGGTGGATAAACTGGTCATCTTGAGGGGTTGTGAAGAAGCGCATCCAGTCATGTTCTGTGGTGCACGAGAGCAGCCAATTCCCAAAGTGTGCTCAGAGAATCAACACTATGCAGAATTGCCAAGGCTGGAAAGGACCTCTGGAGATCCCCAGCCCAACCTTTTGTTGAGAGCAGGGCCTCGAATGATGTTAACTAGGAGCAATAAAATTAGTTGGTGCTGCTTGTGAACACGTTAAAGGATAACGTACAGCTTTGTAATGCATTAAGGATGAATAGGAATAATCTCCTCTATGCAACTCTCCAGCATGCTTCAGTCTTAATTGCGAGCCCTCCTGCAGGAAGAAGGGAGATAATTAAGGCTGGTTTGAGTCTGCTTTTCTTTGTACTGTTGCATAACAGGAACAAATATAATTCTGTCAGTTGTGTTGTTACCAGGGCTCATTCAGAAATCAAAAGATGACTGTTTTTGTTTTATCGTTATTTTTTGAACTCTTCAATGGGATGATAATTTAGATAGAATGCAGTTCTCTTACAGCATTTCATTTTTTTTCTCCCCACCCATTCAGGTCAATTATTTCAATTTCTAAGGGTGCATCATCTGGGTCTTCCCTTTCTTCTCGATCTGTGCTGCGTTCTTCCTCAAGGATAAGTCAGGGAGAGTGGAATAAACCAAAATGTGGCAACAGCATTGCTCACTTCTGTTATCCTTTCATGTTTTTAGGTGACAGTGTAAGAGTGGCTTTCCTGCCTCAGAATAATGGATATAAAAGACAGAAGACACCGTTCCCTGACGCGGGGCCGCTGTGGGAAGGAGTGTCGCTACACCAGCTCCTCCCTGGACAGTGAGGACTGCAGAGTCCCCACTCAGAAGTCCTACAGCTCCAGTGAGACACTGAAGGCCTATGATCATGACACCAGGATGCACTATGGAAATCGAGTGTCTGACCTGGTGCACAGGGAGTCGGATGAGTTCCCAAGGCAAGGTATGTTTAAAGGCAGAGCTGGTTTCTCTTGCACTAGTACTGGGTAAACAGTCCCTGTTCCTTGCTAAAATATACCAGTGTTACAAGGACTTTGAATGAAAGAACTGCAGGAGAATGGATACTATTTTACCATTATTTCAAGTGTTTGGTGTTAAATTAGATAGTCCTTTATTTTCTCAGCTTTTCTGGGACTTTTGGAATTTGTAAATTAGGCAGACCAGGATTTGCTGGTCTAAACACCTGACAGACACAAGTGATAGTGACCCTTAACCAGATGGTGTCTTTGGCATGGATCTTGGGGTCAGCCAATATGCTAGCTTTGTATTCTGTTTCCTAGGTTAATTTTGGGATAATAATGGCATTTTCACCTAAATTTGTCTGTCTTCAACACATTACCTGTACTGGAAAGATAAATAAAACAGTGTGATGGTAAAAACCCCTAGGGCCAGCATACATTTGTTACTAGCCAGCTGCCTTGGAATTCCATTCCTGTGCTTAACTGCTGTGTTATTGAACAGAGGGAATGGGAATGCTGGTTCCTCTGACTTCATTTTGTTACTGCTTGCCCATGGTGTTTACCATCCACCTCATAAAAACTGAAAGGAGGAAACCCATCTAATTACTTTTGTAATTGGCTGTAATATGTTATTGCAGCATCGAGCCCCTAGAACTAATATTTGAAATTACCTGCCTGTGTGATCTTGTAAGCAAGGGGAAGAAATCTCTTCTTTTATAAAATGGTCCTTGCTTTAAATACCTGTTATGTCCAATAAAGTAATGAATAAGAAATTTCAGTGTTTTTTAGTTGAAAAACCTGTGAGTGGGCCTTTGCACTGTTTACACACAGTTTTACTCTCAGGTATTTGCTTCTCTCTATAAATTGTAAATCTCTGAGTTGAAACTATCAGTGAATGTGGCTTCATAGGAATGGTGTTCAACCATCTGGTTAACTCAACCAAATGGCTTGGTTAAATTGGTACCCAGTCAACAATCAGGAAGGGCTTTTACATTTCAAGGACTTGGTTTACTTTCAGTTGAAGAATCAGATATGGTTTATATAAGGTAAGGTGTAGGCAACTTTTAGGCATAAATGTGTAGCTTTTGTGCTCCCTCTCAATGGCAGGTAAACTATCTAGAACATCTTTAATTGCAGAAACTCTACTGTATGTGCTTGTTAATGGCACGTGAGAGTTCTCTGCTACACATTTCTAGTGCTGTGACTCAGGGAATTTTAGGTTATCACACTTGTTTGTGGAAATCTTTCAATGAAAGGTCATTTTGTGTACTTGATATCATGTCACACATGTTGTTGAAAGCATTCTGCCAGCAGTCAGTGTCTGTCCTCACCTTTAGATCAAACTATCTAATAATTAATATTGATAATTAAACCCTTGTCTAATCCTCTGTTTCTCTCACATTTGTGTGCAGGCATTTTGGAGTGTTTGCTCTGTGCTTGCTCTGTCAAACACCCAGTTCTATTTTCAGAGGGAATCTCTGGTTTTGTAGGGTCTTTCTTTGCTCAAAGGTGTTTACCTAAGATAACACATTAAACTGCTTCTGGAAAGTTTGAACCACTGGAGCCCCTTTCAAGGTGGTTCCTCATTCCTTAGCGTACAGGAGTCATCTAAATATTACCTGTCCCTATCCAGGAGACTGATGCTTCAGCTCAAGTGCCTCATTTTAGTTTCCAGGTCATTATTCAGCACTTCATGATGGTATTTTTCTCTTGATTATTGATTTGACAACTGTTCATCCTCCTCCTGCTCTTAATGTGTTCTTACCTGCCCTATTTACAAAGGGGAGTGCAAATTGCTGGTAACTGAATTGAAACACTCAGATATTTTTCCCCTGCTAGTCTGTGTTGGTGTGTCTAAATGAATAATGTTAGAGAGCCAAAGTAAGGTTTTTGGTTAGATAATACGAGCAGTAACTCCTTATTTTCTTGCTTTTGTTAGGTTAGGAAAGCAAATTTCTTGCAAGAATAAGTCTGGATGATGATTCTTTCTGATTGAACAGTTCTTCTGTTGAGATGAAATTTGAGATAATGTGGCAAGTAGATCCAGATTAAGACTTGGTAGATGTTCTCACTTTCCACATTACCATTAAATGGATAAAAATGTGGTTCATATAGTAGGAACTACTGTTCACTGCAGCTTATGCTTACACTTTCCAGCTGCAGACATCTAGAAATTTATACATGTAAATTTATTCTAAATTGAGTGGGTGTTTTGATGGGATTAAATTCTGTAGGAAATAAACATGCTTAAAACAAATAGTCTTTTGAAATTTTTTTGTTCTTTTTCTATTATAAAAAAGCTTGACTTTTTTTTTTTTTTTAAGCAATTGCAGATATATTCCTCAATATAGGGTCTCTTCTGTTAGTAAAGCTAAATATATTTGACTTAGTGCAGAGTGTTTGGTTTCTCCATGGCACAGGAACTGCTCCCAGCAGCTGTTTTTAGCTGCTGCCTGATCCTGCTTTACTGGGTTTGGGAGATCTGGGGAAGTGTGAGGCCAAGTTGTACTACTTCCATTTGTGACTATGGTGGTTCCTCAGAGAGATGCTGATAACCCAAACCATATTCAGAGCTCAGAGGTCTCAAACAGTTCTTCTTGGGTTGCTGCAGTATTTGATTGTCTTTCTGCTCTGACTTGTCTGATATCTGAACTATCAACACCTGCCCAGGCTGGTGCGAATAAAGCATTTAGTAGGAAAACTGAATGGTGGTGGAAGTTCAGCTCTGAGAATAAAACTTAAAAACTTTGTCTGCATCTTTTGAAATAAGCTTGGTATGCTCATTTTTGACAAATCTGCCAAAACCAATGGAAGTTCCTCTTTGCTGTAGGTGCTACTTTGGTGCAGCATTTGGAAATTCTGGCATGAAGTCATGAAGGATGGCATGACTGATATTACCTGAAACATCTTAGTGTGGCATGACTTCTGCTGTGCTTTTCCTAAGATGTTTACTTGTAACCTCAGGAATAAAATTCCCCTTTTAAACTCTTTTTTTTTTTTTTTTAACATATCAGTAATAATATTGGTACAAAGTAATTCAGAATAAGTTTAGTATTTTTGTGCCAAACTTCTTCTCTGAAGATCTTCAAAAGAGATGTGCAGAGCCTTGGCTAAAATGACAGGTCCAATGCATGTTTGAGCTATTCATTGTCTTAGATTTTCCCTAATTTAGATAGAAATGTGTCTGTAACTCAGTACTTGTCCTGAATATTCATCAGCCAATCGATCTGGAAAGTCCTTCAGTGGATCGGAGGGAGCGTTCAAACATGACAGCATTTATTTAAAGCCGAGGAGTCCTTTTTGAATGCTGTATTTTAAGATGAATAGGAACTTTTATACTTCCTGCTAGGATATGTCAAAAGCTTGAGAATAGTTCTGCCATCTCGGAATATCTGGAATATTTTGCAATCTTCTGCTAATTCGTGAATTTCTCTATAGGCCATGTATTTTTCTACCAAAATGAACCACTTATCAAACTTCTTTTTTTTTTCTTTTTAAAGAAAACTCTTACTTTGACTTCATTTGCTGACCCAGCATGGGGAAGGTAGATGTTCTTTAAGGCAAAAAATGAAGATTTTGGAAAACCTTTCTTTAAAGAGGTTTCTTTGAAAGGTTTTCTCAGCGTATATTCTCCAAGCGATTTGTGCTTAAAAGACTGAGCTGTTAAGAGTTTTAAACTGAATTTCAAAGGGGTGATTGCAAAGCTTGCTGTTCCACAGTTCCTCACTTGGCATTCGTAGCTCGTGGATTTTGTGCTTCTGCCTGAGCCAAACTCTGGGCTTCAGCTGATGCAGAATTTATTAGCCAGTTGTTACACTGAATCCACTCCCTTCCCCTTCTCAAGTCAGATCTAGTTTAGCCACAAATCTCTGCTGTGAAATGTTAGAACAACCAGTGTGTATGATTGAAGTTACTGAAATTAGGGCTAAACCCCACGAATCACATTAAAACAGGACCCAGCAGTCTTCTGAAATATTTAGGATTTTTTTTTTACCAATGTTGAATGGCTTTGTGTGTGTCACAGCACCTCTCTGTGTGGTGAGATCATTTCAGTAAAGAACAGCAGCTGATACCTTCCTGTGTGTCAGCTCCAATTCTGTTTTTTGTTCTTCTATACTTCAAAATTACGTGCTTTTGGTACCCTGTTTAATACTATAGCTACATTAACAGGAGTTAAAAAAATATAGTGACAGTGATTACAACAAATCCCTTATAATGCCCCTTAAGATTGTCTGCAATATTTATTAATATCAAATAGAAAATGAAGTTATCACAGTAGAATTCTCAGAGAGGGACGCTTGGGAAGTGTAATACACTCAATTTCTTTCCCATGAAGTTGTCTTACCATGCCACACTAACCATCTCTTGGCTCTTTCATGCTGCATATTTTCTCCTTATATATTGAATATGTTTCTTGGGGAAAAAAAACAAATAATCAATTAATACAAAACCCCAAACCAAAGCAACCCAGACCAGTTTGATTAATCTAAATTTTATTTGTTACAGCCTATTCCAGGGCAGCTCTGATTGCTGAGAAAAATGACTGTTTTCTCCTCTGATTGTTCTTCACATCAGGTGTTCAGTGTCAGCAGGGAGTCATGTGCTGCTGTAGAGGGAACAGGCACCGCTACAGGTTCCTGTGCTCACTACACTTTCCCTCACTCCTTATATTCCCAGTAACACCAAGATGAGCTTTTGATCATCTTGTCATCAGACATTAATGTGTCCCTTCCAAATCCAACTGAGTTTTGGCAATTTTAGTTTTAGTGCTTCTTTCCAGAACCTGTGACCTTTGGAAAATTAAATGTTTGATACACACATTTGGATTCAGGCCATTAAATAACACTTTTTCTTATATTCTGAATTTCTTTGTCATGTTAGGTTTTTGAGTGGCATTCTGCAATCTGTTGGTTATTTTTAAATATCTGTACAGTTTTCTAATCAAACAAAATTTGAGGTAGAGGCAGGTGGCAGAAGCTTGAGGAGGAAGCCCTTAACGTGGAATTCAGATGCAGGGGAGCTTGTGTGGGGAAAAAGGCTTTAAGACAAGCTCCCTGTTAGAGCCAGTGCTCGTAATGTAACTTAAATTCTCTTGAATCAAGACTTATATTGGGGTTGAATGGTTCCCTAAGAGATACGTGATCCCAGTGTCAAATATTTATTAGGATGAGATAACTGCCTTCAATGTCTGTTGTCTGGAAAGCGCAGCCTTAGTGAGAAACAACAAAAATATGTAATTTGTGATCCTTATTTAATAAGGGAAAGCTGCTGAATGAAAACTCCCTCCCCTACCTTCTCCCTCCCCAAGTCATAAAAGATGATATGGTTATTATTGTTAAGTGATTTAAAGACATGAAAGCACTTTTCATCTGTGCTTTCATCTGTGTTGAAGTTGTTAATAATGGAGCTGTGTAGCAGCATTACTAGACTAGCAAATAAATAAAGGTACAAACCTTTACAGCAGCTTTTCCCAAAGATGCTTTTAGGAAAGGAAAAGGTAAGAATGTCTAACCCAAAGCTAACATGCCTTCTGCATTTAAACTCTGCCATCAAAGTGGTCTTTAGAGCTGTAATAGGAAGATGATCTGATAAAGAGTATATTTATGATAAATGTATATTAGATCCAAATCCCAATAAAAAACAGAAGTGGCTTTTCAGTGGAACATCATGGGATTGACTTTGAGTCCTTGGGGTACTTCCATCTAAATCTGCATACATTGTTTTCTCTTGGCACTTTGTGGATTTTATTGGTGTTTTGGTTTGTAGTGGTTTGGGTTTTTTTTTTTTTTACCTTTTGAGCAGCAAGCTCCCTCATTTGCAAATGGTAGTTTAAATCAGTTGTGGTCATCTCTTATGTTCCACTTCCCTTTTGTTCCCCTTCCATCCTCTTTCCTTCGTGTTTCACCATTTTCCATCTCCAAACACTGTGCCTTAATCTGCTGGGGGTGGTTGGTTGCTCAGACCTGCTGGGACTGACCATGGGCAAGTCAGAGCGAGTGGACTTGGTGAATGAAGGTGTGGCTGTCATCTCGGAGCTGCTGGCCCCCTTGAGAAGCTGTGGTGCTGACAGAGGACTTCAGTAATAATTAATAACACCAGTGCTGAAAACCTCAACACTGCTTTAATATTAATATGTGTTTGTACAATAAACAACAGCCAGACATAATATGCGAGTTCTGTGTACACATAGTTTCTCTCAGGGAGTAACTTTTTATTCTTGACAGTTTCTCTCTTCTGATCATTAGTAAAAATCAGCATTTGTTTACAGTTTGAGACTCAGAATGCAAGGATTTCTGTTGCAAATATGTAGGTGTGTACAGATTTACGCTCCTTTTTTTTTTTTTCTCTAGACATGTATTTAGCTTTCAAAAAGCTGGTTTTTTACTGCTGCTGTACTGGACTCCTTGTTAGTTGATGATTGAGTTAAACTGGGTTCTGGTTTTTTTAACTATTTACAAAGTTACATGCACATTATGTAAACTACATATAGAAGATAACTTCTAAAAAGTAGATGTTATCAACTCATGTGGTTAGCACACACTGGGAATGAAAGAAAATGTTAAAAATCCTTAGGCCTACTCTAGAATAGGCTTAGTAACCATTTTAATGCAAATACCTTTTCAAAAGTTCTTCTAAATTAATAGGAATTATGCTTCCTTTATTTCATAGCTTCCACTTGGTGTCAAGCAAAAGATCTTGTGCTTCAAACAGAGTCGTGTTTGCTCGCTTTTAATGCTGGGGCCTGACTGAGTGTTGAGGAAAACTTATTCCTCATGGACTTTCCCCCTTCCCTCATCCCTTTACTCTGCTTTGTAATGGAATTCTAAAACCTTGGATACTGAAAATAATAATTTTTGATCCTATAAACCCTTCTCCATTTTCTCATGCACACATGTGCACACGCTCTTCTAAGAAGTTTGTAATATTTAGGCACATCTGTGGATGTTCTTTCTCATGTTAAAATCCACCATAAAGGGAAATAATGTACTCCAGGGGAGATGAAATAATGGTTTTATTTTTAAAAAACATGTTCTAAATTGAATATTTATTGATTAATTGTATTCAAAAATGGCTACTTTGTGTAAATATTCCTCCTTCTCTGTATTCTTGTCTTCAAAAGCATTTGCAGTTTAAAAGGTTTTTTTTAGGGTCTGTTTTTCAGCGAGAAGTGTTTGGAAGGAAGGCTGATTATTTGTGAGTGTTCTTAAACTGATAGAGGTGCTTAGATGCTTTTCTAACACACCTATTAACACTGAAGTCTCAGCTTTCAAACCCCTTTTATGCCTGAGCTGTGTTGGAACTGGGCACCTCTCTCCCTGAGTCCTTGGCATGTTCCAGGAAATGAGTCTGCAGAAGTCGCGTGGTCCTGAATTTGCATTAATGAGTATTGTTTCATTTCTCTGAGCTGGGGAACCCCTCGAAAGCTTGTTTTCTGGTAAAAGAAAATTAGGCCATTTGCTTCTCCTCCTCCTTTCTCATAACACAGGAAGAACTGCTGAAATAGAACCAAGTTCTGTAAATATTTCACTGACAAAGACGTTTATTTTGGATTATACGCTGTTCATCTCTCCAATGCCACATGTTTTTAAGCTTGGCATCTTCATTAAAAATAAGGAAAGGGTCAGATCTTTGTGTATTTGTGGAGCATGTGGAGGATGGTTAAGCACCAGAGTGTGCATCGCTCCAATTCACAAGTCAGTTTTCAGCTCAAATGCTTTGGGAACAGGTTTTAGGTCTGTTTTTTGTTTGCTCTGAGATTGTCTTTTGTGCTTGAATTTTTTCCCCCTATTTTCTTTTGAAATATCTTACTCCTGGAGACTAAATTCTACACTCAGAGGACAACTGGTTGGTCTGTGGTGATGATCACTGTGTTTATATTTTTTTCTCATCCCTGTTTTTTCTCCTGATACCTCCTATGGATGATGTGATTTTTAGAAGCTTTTCAAACACTGTGACTGGACCCAAATACACACAGTTTACATAAGAAAAATGTAAGTAAATTTTCAAACAAGCAAAAACACCTCCCAAACCTCATTTTCTTTCTTAGAGAACCCCAGAGGTTTTGGAGTTGAATCAAAGTACTGATGGTCATTTCAGTTAAGCCTATACATGGAAATCAAAATCAGTAGAAAACAAGAAGGAAGAATATGGGTAAGCAGGGCCCAGCATTTTTCATTTGTTCTTTTGGTTTTCTGTTATTTATCTCTGGATACAGAGTTTCAGGTAAGAAGACCTGCCATTACCTTCCTTGGCCTGCTATCAGGCTGCTCATCAACCTTCATCAGGTTATTTCTACACTGATCCCAGTCATCTGTCCTTGAGAGAAGCACGTTCTGGAGTTCTGGAAACATCAACAGACAGAAAATCCATCCTTTCAGCTGCTGGGCAGCATCTGTGGGAAGTCAGACTCCATGTTAAAAGCAGATAGCAGCTTCTCTTTGGGTTTTGGAAACCCACCATAGCCAGTGTTTCTGTGTACAGAGTTAATGAGATGCTGCAGTTAAGTCAGTTATGTGTTCTGTGAACTCTCTAAGTAGAGCTCTTCAAGCATCTGCCTCCGTAGTGTCATCTTCTGTCACAAATTCCCATCTGTCGGTGGTTTCTCCACCCTTTCCTGTCTTTTGGTTTGTCTCTAACAGAGGCAAAACGTACCACAGCAATGCTGTAGATGCCCCAGTGCCATGGATAAAGATGTGTTGAAGAGACAGTGACTTGTACAGAAGTAGCCCTTTGATACTACTCTGATATTTGTAAATCCAACTTCAGATTAGCTTTTTCTGGCAGCAGTCAGTTCCTGTTGAGGTGCTGATCCTTTAAGGTTCCAAAATTGTCTAGATAGCTGACTAGACAAAATAGCATGCAGATATTTTTATATATTGCCTTTTCCTAATTTTTTTTTTTTAATATGAGTGCTTAGCTGGAAGTGACTTACAGTGAATGCAGAAGTACATGTCTGTGAATGCAGACCATATTGGAAGCAGAGATTTACTGTCCCGAAGTGTAATGCTTACTCAGCCATCTGATGAGATTTGAGCACTAAACAGTTTGAGAGGGATGCATAAAGCTGTTTTATTACAAGATGCTGTTATGAATTGTAGCAGCTTTCCTTATGGTATACTGCTGTTGCCAAACAAGTTGCATGAATGTAAGCAGTTTTATTTGTAATTACTTGCTTACACTTCCTTAGAATAGTCGGGTTATAGCTGTTTGTGATGCCTGCTCCTCTGCTGGTGGCAATCCCTACATCCTGTTTAAGTCAGAATGAAAAGATATCTTTTAAAACTGTTTGGAGAAAAGCCTCTCTGAGGAATGCTGCTGCTTCCATGTGATATGGAGTAGGGCTCAGATGTTTGTGTGTGTGACAGAACCTTGTTAAAATGGATGCACAAAGCTTGTAGGGGGAAGCTCAAAAGAACAGTTGTCTGTTTCTCCATAATGCAGTGAAAAGTAAAAAGATAAGTAAGAAGTAACGAGACTTCATTTTAACTGAATTTGAGCAAGGACAGGAGATGGAGAGAGGAACGACCCATCTAAAGAAATGTTGTGGACAGTACAGTTTATGACCAACAATATCTTCTAAACTTTAATCAAAGCCTGAATGTTACAAACTGAATTTGACAGTGGAAAGTGTTGTTGACACGACACTGAAAGCAGTGCCTGTTGTCTTGCTTCTGTGTAACTACCACTGCCTTTGATGATGCTGGTGAGCTGTTTTCCTTATGCCAGTCAAAGGTGTTCCTTAGGACAGTCATTCCTTTGGCAGAGTAAGATATTTGCTGGAAGGAGATTGCAAGAGCAGAGCAGTTTGATCATCAGTACTGAAATATCTCTTCAGTGTGGTTTATCCAGTGCAATTGTAGAATTTAAAGAAATGTCCAATGTTAAGAAAATTTGAGCAGATATTTAACATCAGTTGTATTGCTTTTCCACTATTCCATGTGAAAAACATAGAATAGCATTTGGTCAGGGTTTACCTAGAAGTTAGCAAGTTGTGTGCTGGCTGGAAACAAGCTGAAATCTTATATAAGTGCTCTGTTGCAGGGTGGTGCAGTTCAGTATTGAAATAAAAATTATCAGTATTTTAGTTTTTTTCTGCTCAGGCCAGAGGGAATGTTAAGTTGGATAATTTAGAGGGATTAAAAAAAAAAAAAAAGGGGACATTATGTAAAACAAATTACATAAATTTCATTCCTTCAAGCAAATGGCCAATTCTCTGGTAGCTGGTCTAGCACACTATACTCACTTGGTGAAATTACTTCCAGTAGAGTACTGTGTTTTAAAGGTGGCATTGAAAGATGACATATTAAATTTTATAAATATGATAGTAATATTTCACATTACGTAGTTACAGGACCAAAAAGCCACTTTTTATGGATGGTAGTCAATTCGATTTCATAGCAATGTCCGATTTGCTTTTGAAGGTTTTCTATCCCCGAGATGGGCATTTGAATGATAGGAAAGCAAAGCTAAAATGGTGCTTAATCTCTGTGGGGCAGACTATTACCTTTGACTAAAATTATTCACAACATGCTAAAAGTTTACTACACAAAAAGTGATAATCTGGACATCGTCCTTTCTTAAACAATCTTACTAAAGAGTTGGAGAGGAGGAGAGAGTAGTAGTCATCGCATAGTTTCTTGTTGTAAGGGTTTGGGGTTTATTTTCTAATGAGTCTGCTAAATTTGGTGCAATTATATTTTGGCATTAATTTTAAAAATCATTACAGCAAATAACATTTTGTGTATGGTTAGGCAGCTAAGTGTGTGAGCTCCTATCAAGTTTTATCCTAAATTCTTACAAACACGAAAATAAAACTCATAAGGCATTATTACCAGTATCTGCTCCAAGCACTGAATTTATAAAGTAGATTGTTAATAACATGAAGAATGACATATCACAGCTGTAATGCTGTGTCTTCCAAACTTAATGAACAGTTACGATTTTCATAATGAAAAATTAAAATAAGGTTAAAGTGGTTTATAAGACTGCCTACAGATCTAGCAGCAGTCTAATTAGAAGAAAAAGCATTAAATTTGAAGGGCTTGGAAATATATATTACCAAGTATTGATAGAGGACTAAAGTCTTGCACTTGTGTTTAGGATTGTTCAAATGTGGCCTATTCAACCAGAACACAGCACAGAATAATGAGATGCTATTTGCTCTCTGAAATCACTGTGTACACAGCAGATTGTGGGTTTAGATGTCTTCAGTACTTCAGTTACTGAGTCTCCCTTGTTGACTCGGTGCACCAATCTCTCATCTGTGTTTCTTTACCACTTCTGGAGTAAAATGAACCTCCGTGCTTGGTTTTGCTGTTCCCAGAGCGTGCTGAGGCTTTGGCTGTTTGGGGTGATTGCCACGAAGCAGCACAGAGGAGGTGCTGGATTAATACATCGAGGGCGTTTTGCCAAAGGCCACTGCCCACAGCTGTTGGCCTTGCACAGATGGTACCAAGGTGAGGCTCAGCTGGATTTTCAGAGTTCACCCTCAAAGAAAACATTACAGTTCACACAATGCTCACCTTCAGGCCATGGGAGGCTGCTGGGACGTGTGTTCCCTGTTCCTGTGCTGCCATGAGTGTCAGTGCAGGGCTGGGATGTGCTGCACCGAAGGGGAACTGCCTTCCCTTCGCACAGGAGGGAGGCTGGGGAGGTTGACAACACAGAAGCTGAGATGAGAGTTGTCATACTGCACTTCCCCGAACTTGTTTCCTCATTTTATGTGATCCAGAATGACGGTAATTGAGAGTATATATTTGGAATAAGCTGCATTTGTGGTTATCAAATATGTCAGCTTTGCTTTTATGTTTATATGCCGGGTTTGTAACTCTTATAAGCTGTTATTGCATGACAGACTCCTTTGTCTTAATTTTAGGCCCTTAAATTCATCATCTTCCTTAGTTTTTTTGACAGCATAACAATGTTATACCTTGATCCCAGTATATCCATCCCACTGAGGGCTATAAAAAATTCACTGTGTGGCATTTTCTGTGGCCATCACTACACTAGGCAGGACAGTTCTTGTTAACAAAATTCCTCTGAAGGATTGTTTTAGAGTGAATTTTCTGTTGATCTCTCTCTTTCCTCACTGTTTCTACAGCTTGCAAAAACATAATGGGATGGGATTTATCCAGTTTTTCTCCAGTATCTCTTTTACTCCAGAGGATCTTTGTATCCAGCTTAAGAAAATTTATACCAGAAAATATTTCCAAAGTGTGGCCACTTAACCTCTTGCCATATAGATGTGATATTTATAAAACAGAAACTTTGACATTCTGAGAGGTGATGATGACCTGTAGAATAAGATGGGATATCTGTGCATAGGAACAACTTGGAATATGTAATAAATGGAGTGACTGGACAGAATAAAGGAACGTGAGATTGAGGTAATTTTTACAAGTGTAATATTGTGTTTTAAAATATACAAATATTGTTTAAAAGTACTGATTCAGTTATTGAATCTAAAGTATCCCTTTGCCCAGCTGTGGAGTAGTGGACTTGGGAGAATGGGGGATTTAATTTAGATTCAATTTTTCTTAGTGAAAATTTCTGTTTTCCTAACATGTCATGGTTTTGAATGCTATTCTATGAATATTTTAATCATCCCAACATCATGATTTTTCTATCCTCATTGCTTAATCTATAGTTATAGAGGGTGAATTTGATATCTTTTTCATAGAATCATGGAAGGGTTTGGGTTGGAAGGAACCTTAAAGCTCATCTTATCCCAAGCCCCCTGCCCTGGGCAGGGACACCTTCCACCAGACCAGGTTGCTCCAAGGCCCATCCAACGTGGCCTTGGACACTCCCAGGGATGGGGCAGCCACAGCTTCTCTGGGCAACTTTTATACTGAGATAAAGAGAGAGATCGACTGTTCCAAATAACAGAGAAATCACAGCAGTGAATGTATTTGTCAGGCACGGGAAAGACTTCTTTAGTCTTAACCAGGAATGTGCAAACCATAAACAGAGGGCTGAAAATGAGAGAGATTTACCACAGATCCTCTTCAGGTGACAGGAATAACGCTCTGCGAGAGAAAAGTTCTGGTCTCGTATCAAAAGCTGCTGTTACAGAAACACACAGTAAATTTCCACAAACAGTTCAATAAATTAAGCCCCTGGACATGTTTATGGGGCTGTTTTCAGAACAGGAATTAAAATCTATGTCTCTGGAGGTCATAGGACTATTTAGCAAGGAAACAGGCTCGAAGGTATTGGTAGCATCAGTGAATAGCAAGTTTGTTGGGTTTTTTTAATGAGAAGGATTGTACCTAATATGTTAACTACATTAAGTCCATTTACTTAATGCTATGCAATATGCCTTAAAAAACAAAATAAAAAGCCAAAATCTTTGGTTTAAATTCATCTTGTTCCTATGTAATGAGATGTTTAAAGTGTTTCATTTATTGTTTGCTCATGTAGGAGAACTTTTCTCCTAAAGAGAGAAAGACTTTTGTCACCTCAGCATTGCAGGCAGAATCTCTGCACAAACTTTACCTTCCTACAGCCTTTTTACTGCAAAGTGTTTTTCTGTGCTCAGCAGCTCCAAGAAGAGAGTTCCGTGGTTTGTTTCTCCACGTGATCTTTGGCAGCTGCAAACCTGCCCCCCAAACACCCCAAAGGGAATCTGTTGGCAGTGTGAGCAGCTAAAGGAAGGAGTGGGCAGACCCTGTTGCACGAGAGGGCAAACTGTGACTCCTTATCGTTTCACTTCCTCCTGTTCCACTGACAAACGTTTTTTCACGGACTATCTTACATTCCTCATGACTCCAGGTTGTAAATTAACATACGGCCTCATCTGAAATGCAGATGAGGGGAGAGAGGGCACTTGTGGAAAGTGGCTTCTTGTCTTACTGTCAAGGAGACTGTTATGCTTGAAGTTTTATATTTCTGCTGAAATCTGTAGATATTTTTGGATATGCAGGTGGTAGAGTGTGTCTGTCAAATTTTCTAGTTTGTTTTTTTTTTTTTCCCCTCTCTCAAGGAATTCTTTGCAAAAATCTTAGGATTTTTGGCAAAATATTTTGAATGCATTTGTGGTTTGTTTTTCTTTTTTTTTTCCTCTGTATTCACCATTCATTTACATGACTTTTTTTCTGATTTTCTTCTCTCGACTGTCCTTTCTTCAACACTTTTAACCTATGCAGAGTGATAGTGGTAAATAAAGACTTCAAATCACAGAAAAAAATAATAAAATCTAGTAGTGACAATATCTTCAGTGTTGAAAAGACAAGGTAAATTTTGAGACAGGAGGATGGACATGAAAGAGAGTTACCAAGATAAAGAGATGTATAGGGCTGGTCAGGAGCAATGCTGAAAGAAGGGTAAACAAAGAAAGGCATCAGGATGGGATTCCAGAACATTTTTTCTCTGAATTAGGACTGTATGAGTAGTTCTTCAACTACAGTTCCCCAGAGTACTGTGTTTAGAAACACCAAAATGCATTCGTATCATAGTTTTATATCTAGAATTGCATTTTCTATTTATTTAAGTAGACATCATCCTTACCTTCAGAAAACAAATCTTGTTGTTTCCAACAATGAGCATTTATTTGCTTAGAATGTGGATTTTACTTTCAGAGCTTTTTGATTAGAAAGGAAGAAAAGCAAACTAATGATTGTGAACTCTAAAATTATTCAGTTCTAAACACTAGTAGATAATCCAGGGCACTTTAAGATGGCAATTCTTTTTTTCATCTATTTAACAGGCTTCTAAATTATAATGAACTTGTCTTGATGTGCATGTTAATTTGTGGTGAAAGGTGGTAAATGAGAAGAGTCCCCGAGATTTAAAGTCTAAGAAAAACAGCTTGAAATGCATCTACTTCATCTTTTATGTAGCTAAAAATGATAGAAAATAGAAGAAGACAGAGGTGGAATGCTTAAGAGTGAAAAATGTATACTTTTTAAGTAATTCATAGGGTTTTTTCCTGAAGAGAACAAAAGCTAAGATTATATATGTCATCCTGATGTACCAAATCCTATTTAAATAATTATGAGATGTTTGGATTTTGTTATTTTTTTTGTCTTACTCTAACTCACACATTCTGCCAGTGGGATAAATTATGTTGGTTCATTCCCATTTTACAGACAAAGTGCGTGAGCAAAGAGATTAAGTGAGTTGCTCAGGGGCATGAATAACATTGGGAGCTGAAAAAGGCAAAAAAAAAAAAATCTTTGCACTTAGATTAGTAATCCATTTTTATTTGTATTAGCTAATATTTCCACTGTTGGCTTTTCCCTTCCTTATCTGTTGTCTGTGTAACCCGTATTCTTAACTAGTCAGAAATTATTTTGCAAACTTCTCTGATTAGGGAAACTTCAAGCCATCTATCACGAGGGAGAACTCCACTTCAGTTAATTCCATGTGTCTTGCTTTCATCTAATTTTCTGGTGTTTCTGGAAAATACATATTGCCTTTATCCATCAAAGAAATGCAATAATAATTTAGAAAAATAAAGCTCAGAGTGCTTTATTTGTTGTTACTAAATAGAATTTTAAAACATGAAGGGGAAGTCAAAGATGTGCTTTTACTGGGTTTTATTAACATAGGAATTACTCCTGTTCAAGCAGTTTGACAGCTTTATTAATGTAATTTATTTAATAAAGAAGCCTGACACTGCTGGATAGGGGAGAACAGAAGATGGTCGAAGAAATAGGGAAGGTAGAGTTTGAGAGAGACAACAGTGGAGGCTGAGTGAGGGCTCTCACACCTTAGACAGGAGTGGGGAAATAAAAGGAAGAAGGGAAGAATTAAAAAAATGAGCTGAATTTGCCCATATTTTTAAAACGTAAAGTTAAAACGAGGGTTTGAGTTTGTTTTTGTCCTTTGGCCAATAACCTTTCCCTCTTCTGATGAGGAACATGGAGGGTAATGGTAGGAATCTGTTCTCTGTGTGATACTTCAGTTTATCACAAAGCATGGTGCAGCTTAAATGTGAGCAGTGCTGAATATACATATATACATGTGTGGATGGTGTGTGTGATGGCCACAAGAGCAGGAGTTCCTTATCCACCCATTTATATTCAGAAAGTAAGAAAATACGAGTTTATCCTCAGTTAACTTTTCAGTGCAGGATAAAGTCTTCAGAATTCACGGAACTTAGGGAAAAAAATAAGTGCAAGAAGTATATTACAATCCAGGTAATTTAAAATGTTCCTGGTTAAACAAAACAGTCCCATTCATGCATAATCCGATTAATTTAAAAATATGTTATAAGAGTCGAAACCTTTTACATGGAGGCAATGCTTGTAATTATCAGTGCCACCAAGAAAATTGAACTGTAGGTGTGTCTAAGTGAAGACACTGAGGGGGAAAAAAATCATAGGAGTCTAAAATAGTAGTGAAACAGCATTAATTCACTTTGTGGACGCTCTCATTCCTTGTTTTAGTGACCTTACTTCAGTTTCATTAGTTGATTTTTTGGAAGCCATTACATCAAAGTAAAGCTATTACACTTCTAAAAGCCAGACTTGGTAGAGGTAGATATTGTAGTTGAATCTTCAAAGTTTCTTCTTAACTCTTCTGGGTTTGTGCAGTTAAATTCTTGAGACACACATCTATAGATAATTCAGTTTTATAAAGATTCTGCTCTCAGGCGTTACAAGGCAGCGATCCTGTGCATGATTCCCAACTGAAGTCAGGCTCCCATTCCCATGTGATGGTGGTGGCTGCAAATGATGTTCACCTGCAGAACTGATGTCAAAGGATAGAGGGTGAATATTTTGTTCAAGTGCTTGCAAATAATAATGAGATATTTTCCGAGCAACTAAATGTCCTGTATGGAACGACTTCGGTGGCACTGCTCGAGGAAGAGTGGATGTTCTGACACATTTTATGTGATATTTGATGATTTTTGTTTTTTTCTGTTCAGAACAGATACATCAAAAGCAAGAAACCTAAGGCAGAGTCCTGTGTCATGCCCCCTACATTGTAATTTACCATTAGTTTCTCTTCTAGCCTGAAAAAAAAACATGGTAACTCTTCTAGTTTGCAGGTGCTGTTAACAAATTTAGGTCCAGGGGTCACTGTCTCTTTCCTATTCATGTCCATGAAGGAGAAGGAATCAATGCACACGTGATCCCATCCAGATCCAGTCCTTCAGGAGTTGTGCCCTGTGTGTGATCCAGTTGTACATCCACAGCCTGTTCTTCCTCACCTGTGACACCTCATCTCAGTGAAGGTGGGGCTGTGCTGGGAGGGGACAGAAGGCAAGTTTCTGGTTCAGTACTGACCTGCCTTGCTCTTCTGTGTTGAACCGTGCCCATCATGTCATATCTGAGTGCTGTGTCATGGACCGTTGTGTGTTTCTGATGAGCTGGACCAACAGACTGGAATTATGAGGCTGCTTTTTCCAGTCTTTCTAAAGCTGGAATTATATTTTCCTTGTGCTTACAGTTTTGTGATGGACGGGGCAAAGGCTGTTTCAGACCTGGTGAATGTGATGTAGCTGTTCACAAAGAACTCTTTCTGCACCAATTCAGAAGGTGACCTGAATGTGACTATTTGAGTAAATGGTTAATCTGAGTACAAACTAACCTAATGGATTCCTAATTTTTATTTTTTTTATGCCAGGGGTTCTTTTCATTTTAAGGCAGTAGGGGAGGTTTCCACAGTGCTTGTTAACTTTCCTCCCCCACTTGAGAGGATTGCAGGTAAGTGGGGAGAGAGCCAGCTGCTGGTTTCATGTGCTCGCAATTTCAGCCGGACTGTTCCTGTCAGGATAGAGCAGACATTGTCACACGTAAATGGATTCTAATCAAATAGAAAGGACTTTAGATATTTTTATAGGTTTTTTTGGATGAATGTAACTCACAAAGCTGAGTCTCTGTAAAATCCTATTAAATTCTGAAGTCTTTTTTTTACATACAGTGATGCATAGAGCATTACAAGCCTTCTTTTTTTTTCTTTTTTTTTTTTATAATGGGAAAATGTTTGGGGAGATAAAACCATAAGCTGGAACTGATCAAGCGATGGCAGATGAGGATTTTGCTTCCTGGTTGATTCACCTCCTTCTCCTGTTTTTTTTAGGCTTGAGAGATCAGTTAGAGGTGGCTTGAGAGTAGAATACGGCTCATTGATAGGGAGGATTTTGTGGAATTTGTGGTGGGAAACTGCAAATGTGCTGCAACAAGTGAGGAAAAACAGGGAGTAAGGAGAGGAGAGTGAGGTGTGGGAGTAGACATGTTTTTACTTGGGCTCATCCAACCATTAATAAGCACAGATTTGAGTCCTACTGAACTTTAATTAATAGCTCTCTGCTGTGAAATGTGGACTCACTAAACCATTGGTTAGGAATTCCAAAGAAAAAGAGCTAATCTGACAAATATTATCTCTGCAGGTGTACAGAGGAATGAGTGCTTTGTTGTCAGATCCACAAGGTAACTGCTCTGTGACCTCCCCTGGTGAAGTGACAGTCCAGGAGGGTCATTTTGGACTCTCCAGACAGTGCTGTACTGTTGCCACTGTTGCTTCTGTGCTGCAGCTCACCAGGCTTGTTCCCCACTATAATTTGACTTGTAGAAGACATGGAATAAGCTATTCTTGAAGTTGTCTTCATGGAATAAAACAGATTCCATAGCCTTGAATTTCTTAGTGTTACCAGGGTTTACCTATAGTAGGAAAAAATATTAGGAACCTGAGTAATTTCATCTTGATGAAATGTCTGCCACTGAAGCCTGACTAGTAAACACATAATACTTTATTTTTTGTAACTGAAGACTGTGTTCTGGTTGTCTGGCTTTCTAGCTAAAGTAAGGCAGGACTCCAGGTAAGCTGTATTGACTATAATTGTATCATGCAAATGAGAGGAGGGAAATTTACTGCTGTACACTTATCCTTTTACAATATCTTTCCAATTCTTTTAAGAGGAGTAAAGGTTGCATTTATTCTGCTAAGAAATTGTGTGGTGTATTTTCTCTTTGTGCTTTCTTTTTGCAGAATATTTTCCCCATGCTTTTTTTTTTTTTTTTCCATATTTAGAACATGTTTGAGTTGGAAATGGAAGCCTAAAGGTTTTTCTGATAAATTGCTGAGGTCTATTAATTTGTATGGTTCATTTGTGCTCTCCATAGGCAAGCTGAATTTGCTGGTGCATACTTTGGTTGCGTGGGAAATGCAGTTATATTTTAAAGGGATATCTAGTCCCTGTAATATTTTTTTTTTCGATCAGTGTCAATGTATTTGGAAGACTGAGTCCCTGTAAGGTTGAAAAGAGTCACTTTAGGAAATGAAAATAAATTGTATGTGAGAAGTTTGTGAAGGGAAGCTTGAGTGGCTGCTGAAGGCTGTTCCAGGGGTACTGAGGGGAGGAGAGGAGCTGTTTAATGCCAACTCTTCCCGTAGCCTGTCAATTTATTCATGCAGTGGACCTTGCAAGCCCAATCCACAGATGCTATTTTCTGCTCCTTACTGAATAAAACTCGGTGCTGGGTCCTGAGTGTAAAGATTAATTAGTCAGTGAGTGTTAAAGGTCTGTTAAAGCCATTATGGCATGTGTCCACAGAGACAAATAGGGGCTATAAAACACTGTGTTCGAAACCTAATTGTACATGTGTATTTTTCATTAATAATAATGATGGTAGTAATAACTATAGTCTTTTCATCCTGAAAGCTCTCCAAGGACTAAATGCATAGTGCAGTGCATACTGTGTAGGAAGGATCATGCTTTCCATCACTGAAATGCAGGCTCTGGGCAGGCATCCTTCGAGTGACGTGGAGCTCAGGTTATTGCTGGCCCTTGCACACCCAGCTGGGCACTGCAGCTCATACAAATAAGCTTCTTGCACCCAAAACTAATAGTTTCCTGAGCTGAGAGTACTAGAATATATATATATGTTGAAAATGGCAATCAAACGAGTTACTATTGTTATCTATTTTTTTTTTTAGTTTGACTACAAAAAACATTCTTCCACTTAGTTGTCAGCTTTCAAATGAGCCCAGGGTTACTAAACTGTTGAATGTTTGACTTTTTGTCTGAATTTTTTAGCCAATTTAATAAACTTCAGCAATTAGCATAAATGGGAAGAATTTCTTTGTAAATATAAGCATATGCATGAGTTGAAAATACTCTTGCTCATTTGTCTGGACTCAGCTGCAACTGTTCTGTGTGCACTGAAAATGAACATCTGCATTACCAGCACCTTCACAATTAAATGCTCCTCTTTGCACATTCTGCAGAGTTCTCTGGGGTTTTGTGGCATTTTTGTGTACACTTTTTGGTTTTCGAAAACTGGTGGCTTAGGGCAATTCAGAGACTGAACTAGCCGATATGGCCTCTCTCTTACAGTTATAACTGTTGCAGTCTGCAAACCTAGAATTGGTTATAATATATGTGAAAGTATTCCTTCTTTTCTCTCCACAAAATGACATTTAAGTCATTATATGTTCTTCCAAAATTTGGGTTTGTTTAGCCAGTTACGTCCAGCTATGTGTAACTTGTTTAAGATAAGCCTTATTTACAAAACTTAAAAACCAGAATCAAACCTGGCTATATATATTCTCTATCTGGTTATAAATGAAGAAAACTGTCAACATGATTGGAAGAGACCTTCCTCTTCTAGGTGGGACACTTGCTTTGAATGCTGTTTTCATCACAGTGTCGTACTTGGATCAGAAGATGCCAAGATATGTTAGATCTTAAATATAGGAGAAAAAAGATGGCATTTTTCATGTTAGATCTTAAATATAGGAGAAAAAAGATGGCATTTTTCATGTCAAAGCAAGGGACTGTCAGGTCAGATTCCCAGATTTTTATGTCAGAATGCTTTCCAGACTCCTTGTTCCATATTGACATCTTAGGCAGTTTACAGTATTTGTTGGCTCTCTCCAGCAATGGAGGGAAGGATTTGCATTCAGCAATACGTGCCAAAGTGCTCTGGGGTTTCTTCCTCTCTTTTAAGTTGTCTGCCTCCTGCAGTGTTCAATGGAAGTTGTGTTTCTTCAGGAGCAACAGTGAGCTGTTGTTTCAGCTGTTGTGTTGATGTCAAACCTGGAAAGCATGGAAAAGAAATGGAAAGATGTTGATTTGTTGAACAGGCTTCTGGCACAAAGATAACTGCATAAAAATAGATAGAGATGATAGTTGTCTTAGGGTCTTATTTTACATGACACTCTGGTACAGTAAGGAAAGCTTATTCTTGGAGGCAAAGTGAAAAGGAAAAATATAAAAAAAGAGCATAGTGGCTCTTGCCAGATTGCTCACTGTGATTCCATAACTGATAACCAATTATCAGAATTTTTTGGAACCTCCATGGATAGTCACACTAAAGGCTTCAAGAATTTATCACTCTCTGCAAAGAGATGGAATTAATCACTCGCTTTAGCAATGTATTTATATTAGCCAGTGAATGAATGAAGTCAAAGGGCTAATAGATCTGGGGAGCAAAGCACTTGCTTTTCAGCTGTAGGTCAAGCAGCAATTGCAGGTCTCTGAGGTGCACTTCTCCTGGAGACAACTTGGTATCCATGTGCTGCAGTGACTGGCAGAGCCAAGGGGATGACTGGCAGCTGTGCCTGCTGGACCTCATCAGAATACCTAATGCTGCTGGAAGCCCCATCAGAACAGTTCACATCTTGTAATGAGAGCTCAGGAACTGTGGTGTCGTCTCTTCCAGTAACATTATTTTATAGAAACACGCTTTATTTCTAACATAGTTATCATCAAAAATATTGTTTGTTTTAGGCTCTAGGTCATTTTTGTACTAAGTGATTTTACTCATATGTGTAATATTAGTCTAATTGTATAGGAATTATGAGGGTTGCAGAAGGCCTTGTGAAGGCTTTCAGTAATTCAGAATCTTTCAGATGCCTCATTTGCCTTTCGGTGTGGCAATTCACCACGAGTACACTGGAACAATGCATGTGTTCAAATGAAGACTTGTGTGTGACAGTTTTTGCAGATATGTGCCAAGGGTCATGCCCATAATTCCTTAGGTGTATTCCTCACAAATATTCAAAATAGTTACAAACAGTTGCAATTTGGGCCACAGATTTTTAATTTACATAGAAAGGACAATCCATGATCAAAAGCTGCAAAATTGGAGAATGCCTGTTTATAGCCACAAGCTTTGATTTAGTCTTTGGCTTTTTCAAGCACTTGCCCAGTTTGCTCAGTATTTGTTGCGGTTCATGTATTTGAATTTTGATGTAAATCTTCCTCACTTACTAGTGATTAGAGAGGCCGGTGCCGGCTATTGACTTTCAGGATGTAAATAGTCACATACAGCAGAGGAGGAAGAGTACTCACAATATCTAGGGCAGGGTCCAGGCGTGTTTGCAATTTGCAAACAATAAGTAACAACAGTAAAAGTTCTTTAACCAGAAATGTTTCTGAGGGGAAAATCACGTCTCGGTAATGTCAGCCACTGAGGACTGAGGAGAGGCAGAGATGATCTTTGCAGATGGAGGGTGATACCACATTGTGGCTTTTTCATCATCTTCAGCTTCTAAATCTCCCTTTCAGCCTTTTGCTGCAAAACTAGACTTGAATGTTTCATTATTTACATGTAATAGGAATTCAGTCCTCTTAATATTTAGTCTTCTCACCATTTCATTGTTTCACTGCGAGCTTTTCATAGATATTGGCCTTTCATTTTTATGGGCAAAATAAAACCATTTTTGAGCGCATTTTGAACGCCACAAATTAGGCTAAATTTTTTACTGCAGCCTTTGAAACCTTAATGATGTATGTATTTTTGTGTAAATCATGCTAATGGCTCATAGCTGACACTAATAATAGCACCAGCACTAACAAAAGAAAGAGAAGTTGGGAGTGGTGGATCTTGCATACTTTATGTGTGGTTATTTCACAGGGAGCAGAGACTAACAAAAGCCAGTAACGATGTATAATTTAATGCATACAGCATGGCTGGCAAATAAAGTGCCCTAAGCTGCATCTTTATTTAGGCAGGTATTTTCTGGATTCATTCTAAAAACCTCCACAAATACCACAAATGCAGGTTGTGAATAGAACAGTGCAGGGTAGCAATTTATTGCCCCATAATTTTGTTTATGGTGCTAATGATGAGCAGTTTCACTGTGGTGGCTTAAAGCTCGACTTTTATTGGAATGGGCATATTGTGGAATAGCAATGACCAACAATTACACAGTTTTTGTCAGTCTCATATGGGTATCATTTATTAACAGCAATATCTAAATTAGCATTTCAGAGGTTTTTCAGGCTAGATGATTTTAACTGCTCCTTCTCACATGAAAGTCTTAATTTCCTTCACAGCACGGGCCTGTGAAGTGTAGGGAATGACTGTGGGGGTCTGTACCTGATAAATGTGCCTGCTAATGAGGGCGGTGGCATTGTGGGCTTCCTCAGGGTGACACCATCCCTGGCCACCCCTTCTGCTGTCACCCCAAGGTGAGGGATGTCCCGCAGGCAGAGCCAGGCAGGAGGGGGATCTGTGTCACCGCAGCGTGAGGTGCAGTTCGGTGGTGGAGCAGCCCAAGCCGAGAGGGCTCACCTGCTTCCTCAGGATGCTCCATCAGTAAATAGCCATTCCCAAATGGGCCCTGTGGATGAGCAGCTCCCTGCAGGGACAGTGCCCAGCTCAGCACAGACCCTCGTGGGCTCTGGGAACTCTCCTTTGTTGTCCTGTCCCCGTGGCTGTGATAATGAGATAAAATAAACATCTTGTCTTTGGCCTCCTTTATCAGGGTTAGTTGCGGGGGCCTGTTCGTGGCTTTGGGATGTGTCACAGTCCTTAAGGTAGGTATTAATACAAAATAATAAACGTGGGTAGTGTTCAACTTCTCCTGTAGCTGTCTATCAGAAAGTTCTGAAGTGGATTTCTTTAAAGACTCCCTGTCTCCCGAGGAAAAGGGGATAAGGCAGTGTGTCCCTGGACAGGATCTATGACTCATTATGTCAATCAAATTCCACTTCAGAGGGGAATAAAGAGATTTGTATCTCAAAGCTGTGCATAACGACTTCTTGGCTTTTCATTTCATATTTATGAGCGGTTTACTTTGAAGTGTTTATCAGGCAATACGCAGAAACATGAGAGAGCATTGCCTGAAACCATGTTCAAGTGTCTAATCTGTTAAATGCTTGCTGAGCAGGCTAGTTCATCAGTGCATGCAATGCAAAAAAAGAGAGGAAAAAAATAAACTTTCTGGTTTTTTGAGGTTTTGAAGCAGAATCTTTATATTAACAATATAAAAAGGATTAATAATGCCAAGTATTTTGAAATAAATGTAATATATGAAACTTACAAAAGTTGGTTATGTTCTGTGTTAAGTAGATAAATAGTTCTTTGCTTGAAAGGAAGCTTGACAATATTTAATACCAAAACTATACAGTGCCATATCTGCTCTTAAGATGGGAGTACACTGTGACCACAGGATTCTCACTGTTAATTTTGAAGGCTCAAGGCATTCATAAGAGCAGACCGGTGTAGGGTTCTGTTTCCCCTCTAAAGAGGGCAATTTGCTGATAACAGAAATGTTAAAAGCTGATAAAAGAATAGCAGTGGCGCATTAGTCTGCAAGGGGAGCAGATTTGGAGCAGTATTACCCATATGCTGTCCTGCTGTGCCTGCAGGACTCTGGAGAGGCAACGACTGTTAAATAGGTCAGAGATTAAACCCCCACAATTTTAGGTGAAGTGGGAACAAAATGGCAGTGTGATTGTCACTGTCACAGAGCCCCAGTGGGTTGGTCACACCAGACCATTTGCCTGGTGATCACTGCTCCACTTTCCTGTTTACAAGTTTTCTGCTTCCAGCCCTCTCAAGTCAGGGTTCCCTAATCCTGGCTGTGAGGTGGAGACAGAGACTACAGCACTAACAAGAGCACTCCAGCACCACCCCAAATCCACACTGGCAGCTCTGCTGTGTGCGTGGGCAGGGCAGTGTTTACCTGGGTGGGCACTCAAGGGCCTGTGCTGCCTGCTGTCCATGCATGTTATCCTTGCATGTCTTCATTTTATATCATTAGTTCAGTGCTTGATTAAAATTGTTGACTTTGAAGGACTCGAGTTGTGGGTTCCTGTTTTGGACTTCGGGAAGTTATCCCTAAAATTACTTTGACGATCACAGTTTATCAGCACAGTATGTTTCTGATTATTTCAGCTAGAGATTTCTGCTTTGACTTTCAGGGTCAGAAATCCTTGGAAGCTTGAGTTGTACACTGTTTTGGGTTGAGGGTTCGTTCTTCTGGCATTCCCACTGAGGAAGGAAGGGGCTTTCTCCTCAATTATTATATCCATGCACATTGTTCACCAAATTCTCCATTAAAAAATGAAAGTATAAAAAAAAAATCCATAAAATATATTCTATGTTCAGTTTCCATGACAAAAGTAAGTTTTAGAAGAACTTAAATCCAAGGGTACTTTCGCAGCATGTATGTCTGTTCTCTGTTCTGAAGTCTTTAAAGAGATAAAAAGGAAGAAAATAGAGCAACTAAATGCCTTTGAGAACCACAAATCTGAAATTTAAATAGAGGTGCTGGCAAGTTTTAATATGCTTAGCTGAATCAGAGGTTCATCAGTCTGAAAGTGATGGATAAATGTGAGAGCATCCAGAGCCTGTCATGGTGGCTTAAGCCATCTGGAGCCACGGGCCAGCTCAGCTCCTGTGCCCTCTCACACACTAATTAGGAAAACAGTTTTTTCAGATAAGACAGGGGCTGAAAGGCCCCAGGCAAGAGATGTTCAACAGCACCACCCAGCTCTGCTGGCAGTGTTCACCTTGTGGAGAAGGGGCTGGGAGCAGAACGGCCAAGCTCTCATCCGAGGTATCCTGTAAGCAGGAGAAAGGAGATTTTTGTTGTTGTTTTGATTCCCATCCCTAGTCTTTAGTGCTGTCCTTACCTTCTCCATACTCCCTTTCAAAGAAACCCAGGGTTTAGGTTCAAAACTGCCTCTGACTGCCATAGAGCCAAAAGGGAAATCTGTGAACTAGCCTGAAGTGCTTCTCTGCCGAATGTTGGTAGGCTAAAAAGTGTGAACTCGGGTGAGGATTAGTGATTAATCCAATCTAATCTCCCGCTTGTTAAACCCAAAGGGTTCTATAATTGAAGGCTGCGAAGTACAAAATAATAATAATGATGATGATAAATAAAAATAATAATATAATCATATGATACCTAGGCATACTTGACCTTTATCAGTGAGATGTGAATTTATCATTTCACCTGATCTGCAAGGCACTTGTGAAGCAAGTAAAGGCACTTAACAAGTGAGATGACGTGAGTGTTAAAAATAGTCAGATAACACAGCCTGCACAGTAACTCTCTTGCCAACAAACCAACTTTTGGTCTGGCTCTCTTTGTAATATTTAATGTGATATCTCCTAATAATAACACCTCACAAAGATTTTGGGTTCAGACTGGAAATTCTGAATGCAGAACTAAGCAACAGAGAAGGGCACAAGTTTTGTTTTGTTCTTTATTTAATTATTATTATTATTATTACAACTGGTTCTCGTGCAGAATATTTGACCTCGTAGGGGTCTTTTTAAAATCAGTGTTTGAAAATCAGGGTCAACGTTTTCCCACACATAAAAAAACTCTTTGACAAAGAGTTCATAGTTCTAATTGAGGTATCTTGATAATTCCTTTTCAGAGGATCACACACTTGCCACCTGTTCAAGTCAGTGCCAAAGTGAAGCTTAACTTGATTCTCCCTTCTGGTGTTAACCGATGAAGTCAGGGCTGGCAGTCCTTCAAATTTTAGACAAAAATGGAAAAGATGACAGAAGTGCAACAACTGCTCTGTTGTTAAAATGGAGTTTTATGAAACAAAGATGTTGTTTCAAACAGCAGAAAGTTAGAATAAGCAGAATCTATAAGCTATTTATTAGCACATACCACAAATGTTCATTGAAGAAGAAGGGAAAAGTAATCTAAATTAAAACACAGCTACTGAAATTCTAAACCACTGGAAGAGAGGCAAGTGTAGATAAACCAGAGGAACACTTTGCATTAACCAAGGGTGCTGTGCCTGCCAGCACCGCTGTCCCAGTGCAACAGGCTCAAAGGGTGAGGTTGCCCTTGGGTGTGCAGTGATCAGAAACCCAGCAGAGCAGCCTGTTTGGAGTGTGTGGAGAATGCCAGTGTAAGGGCAGAAAAGAGGTGTGTGGCAGGAGGTCGTATTTCATCCTTCCATCATTCTGCAGACCTGTCAGTCCCACCAAGGGAACTGGGGCAACCCTTTCTGTGCTTGGGATTGTATGGGCGGTGCACAAGTTATAGTCATTGGCAGGTGTAAGAAATCTTGTATGAAGGGTTTGTATTTCATCTGTACAAAGCTCAGGACAAGAGTATCTGAGTAGGTGCCAGCTGATCCACTTAGAATACCACAACTGACTGGACATTGAAAAGAACTAATTATTGTACTAGGATTAAAAATGGAAAGCTGAAAGCAATTTATAGTTCAGTCAAATAAATACAGATGTTTCCTGATCTCTTCATAAAATGAAAGCAAGTGGTAAATAAAAGAAAATCTGGTTATGTCAGTTTTTTAGTAGGTAAACTGACTCAAATAATTTAATCTGTTTTCATTGATATATTTGATTATAAAATACATATTAATTCAAAAATTACAGTGCTCAAATAGTTTTAATTTTGTTATTCTCGAAGTTTGGCCTGAGGTTTATATGGATTTTTTTAACATGCTTCATGTGGAGCTCTGTTTAAATTGTTTGAATTTTTGGGGGAAGCTCTTCTTTCCATTTTAGATGAATTCCTTTATCAGTCCTTCAGTTCATTCGTGTTGATCTACTGATAGTCCTCCAGTAGGATTAGAAACACGGAGTTAAAGGCTGACATTTCTAAAACCTGTTCTAAAACCTGCTACAAGCAATGTCACTCAGAATATAAATACAATTTCTGAGCGAAATAATGGTTTAAACCTCTTTTGCTCTGCTGTGCAGGTTACAATTTACATTACCATTATTTCTAACCGAATGGTATTTACAGTGAAGAAGCACCTTGTGACTAAACAGCTGACAGCTGCTGGTGCTCAGAAACCGTTCTGTGTGCCTGGGGACCCACATAAAGTATAGAATATCCATGTTCCTAGCCTGTGAAGCAAGGGATAAAGAAACAATTAAGGGTTTGTCTGTGATGACAGCTGATTCAGGTTTTTCAAGAGTTCCCAATTAAACAGTTAGGGAAGTATGAAACCTTATTACCTGTGACTTCTGCTGCTTCTCAAGAGCACAGGATATTTATCAAGTCACGAACAGAGATTTATTTTTTTTATCACTTTTCAAATCTTGATTTAAGAGTATAAAAATAAGAAAAAGCTTTTCATTAATTCAGCAAATTATCAACAGCTAATTTATCCCCTTGTTCTTTCCTGCAGATTTTCATAGAAATTGTTCTTAATAATTAAACTCAGTTTAGTGTATCAGTGAAGATTAGGAGCTGTACAGCAATTTTATCCAAAAAGCACTTATATCCATATTTATATATATATGTGGTCAACTGAGGGTTTGTTTTTTTGGAGACCAAGGAGAACTCACTGTCCTTTTCTGACATAACTAAAAGGATTTTACAACAGGCAACCAACATCTTTGTGAGCAAGACGAGAATGCAAATGACATCTTTTCAGTGCTGGAAACTGATTTTTAATTCTGTAGGACTGTGGTCTAATCTTATTTGACTGTTACTGTGTTATGTGTACTTGAGTTTGCACACGTTTCTTAAAATAACACCTCAAAACTCGGATAGATCAAACTATTTAGGTTGAAATTTGCCATGTCCCTGGGGGTTGGTTTGCTTGGGAACTGGACAAGGAGGGTATCTGACTGGATCTGAGATGGATGCCTGAGAAAATCCCTCATTTTGCCTGCGGTGAAAACATCACGTGACTGTTGTGTTGATTCCACAGGACATCTCCATGCTTTGAATCAGAGATCCCAAGCTGGGAAATGTTTCCCTGCTCCCTGTCTGTGCCTCTCTGCCAAAATACGATGGAGTTCCTGCAGTGTGATGCAGAAGAGCCCACAGTTCGCAGGCGTGCCCAGGCCTGGGGGTGAGGTCTGAGCAGGGCTTTCCCACCGCTCTGCTCCCTCAGCTGGGGAGCTCTGGCACACGGAATAACGGGGGAGGCTCAGCCTGCAATTTGCTCTCTGCTGGCACTTAATCAGCGAGGAGGAGAAGTGCACCCAGGGAGAGCACAGGAGGGCGAAGCAGCAGAGGAGAGCAGAGCAATTGCTGACTGAATTGCTTACTTCTGTCTTCCTCGGGTGTCAGAATGGACTGGCCTGTAGCAATAACACATTCCTCTGTAATAAATAGATCTGTACTCCTTTTACCACTCCTCAGAGGTGGGAAAAGTTGGAAAACTTTGAGTAAATCAAAGATAGGCTAAGAAAGTGAAGCGTTAGCCTGAAGAATTACATTCTAACCTGAGCTGTGTGGGGTAGATAATAAATAATAGTCATTCTTGACACCTAGCTCTGTCCTCTTGTCCTCCCAGTCTGATCTTGTTTTTAATCAGCATTTGAGGAGAAAACAATAAATGCATGGTTTTCCCTAAAGCAGCAGATCATCAAAAAGAAGTTCATTACCATAAGGTGATGCCAGGGATCTGGTTGGTGGGTTGAGGAGTAGAGAAGCCCTCTCCTCTGTGTGAGAACTGCTCAGCAACAGCTGCAGCCTCTCTTGAGTCACCAGCAGTTTTCCAGCACAAATCCAGAACCAGCTACTGTGAAGAGAATTAACTCTATCCCGGCCAAAACCAGCACAGCAGAGGCATCTCCAAGTCAGAAAGAAGCAAGGCAGGTTATAGAAAAGACAATTAAAGGATTCTGCCATTGATGAGGGAAGCTAGGAAATGAGTTTTACCTTCAAACCATGTGTTGCCATGTGCACAAAGATTTCTCTTTGCTGCTTCTACTCAGTTTGCTGCAGAAGGAACCGGGGCAGCCAGAGTTTCACTTTTTAGAAAACCACTGTGTTTCTGTTGAATTTTAAAAACTGTTGACTGCATAAACTGTGTATTTATAACAAAATTTCCCTGTGTACATGTATATTCTGCACTGTAGAAAGCGTACCTGGAGTGGGGTGTGTCTGTATGTCCATGTGCCCAGGGTGGGGGACAGGCAGAGATGGGCACCAAGACCTCTGTGCTATTCTCACACTTCTCAGTAGCGTCTGTAAAGCATTTCCTGATGCCTTTGTCACAAATGTGCTCTCTCAAAGTAAGATTTAGCATCCTTCAGTGGTTAAAGTTCACATTAGTTTGGTTATAAAATGTTTAGCTTTCCTGAGTAGCAATACCTGGAATTTAATGATCTTAAATAAAAATATGCCATCTGTGAATCTTCTTAGGAGGCAGTAACAGAAGTGTGTAGGAGGCCCTGCTGCTTTTAACCCCCAGCTGTCAATTTTAAAACCTACAACAAGGTATAGAGTGGTCATTATTGTTATTTGCTGCGTTCTGAGGAATCTGTTCTCTGGTGTTTGATCAGGGCAGAGTTTGTTCCACAGCTACCAAAGGGCAACTATTTATTATTTAGGGGAAAATGGACAGAGAGTTAGGAAATAGGAATGTTAGGAGAGTCCAGGTAAAAAGTTTGTTATAACTTTTGTGGAGATTACAAGGGGGAAGAAAAGCTGCTTGTGAAGCTGCTGAAGGCTGGTGAGTCTCCTGACTGGAGTGGCCAGTGTGTCCTCTTCATCACCTGGCCGCCGAAATCATAGGATGGCTTCTCTTCTTGGAGGGTTCACAGTGAAAAAGGACTTGATCTTTTCCTTGTGCTGTTCTTTTTGAGTTTGTGGTTTCTTCAGAAATGTGATATTGCAGTCATTGTAATATCAATTGTGGTAAGAGAGAGAATTTTCCAGGCATGTTTCATGCTAATGAATTTGCCACAAAGGGGATTCATTTGTGACACTGTGGTTAAAATTCCTGTTTGTTGCACAGATAAGATGCTTCTGATTGAAGTATATTTAAACTACCAGAAAGATGCAGTATGTTTTATAGTGATGTGTCAAGGAGAGAGGAGGAGATTTATAAAAAAAAAGTCTTACATTATTAATTTTTTTTTCAAATTGTAAATACAATAGTAGAAAAGCTTCAAAAATACAGGAGGGACAGTAGTGTATCTGTCAGCCTGGGTTTGGAGTCTCAGTTTAGAATATCTGATTGGGTAGAATTTTAAAAAAAACCAAAACATTTTGTAGAACAGGATCTTTAACTGTGGGAAAAGAATAGTGCTGAACTGGTTGAAATACAAGAGATGACTGAAGTTGTTTATTGGGTAAGGAAGATGAGAAAAAAGGTCAATGTTAAAAATGTGTATGCCAAGTGGATAAAAAATGAGATTGTCATCATGTGTTCTGCCATTGTAATGACTGTATTCATGAAGAATTAAGAAAAATTAAGTGTGCATCACAGTTTGTTAAAATGAGAGACCTCTTCATGGACCACAGATTGGAGCTAAATCGTGGTACTTGTGCCAGCAAAATCATAATAGCTCTGAACATGACAACTTGAGAAAGGATGGAATGCCTTAAATATATGGATTCTTGTGATCATTACTACTTGTGGTAGCAAAGACTGTAGGTGATAGTTATCCTTTTGATTTTAGACTTAGTCCAGTTGTGAGCTTGATGTGGTGTTGAAGGCAAATCCATCAGAGCTGTGCATTACTGGTTTCAGGATCTTCCTCTGAGGCATCTCATAGCGATCCCAGCTGGATTAGATTCAGCTTCAGAAGGGCAGCTCATGCAGTTTTAATTACCCAAATGAGAGCCCTGCCCGGGGGCTGGGTCAAAGTACCCTGTGTTTATATGGGGCTGCTTTCTAGGCAGAGGGAATGAGCACAGTAGTGCATCGTTGAAGTCAACACACTTTTAGTAAGTGTTTATACACTAAATAACTGAAATAGTAGACTTTTGTCAAAGGAGCTGTGCTAAAGAGGTAATACAGGTTATGTGCTAATTAAAAGGAAAACATCTATTCTCTTGAGAGATTATTCACAGCATGTAGATTATGGGCAATGATGATGAAGTACATAAAGTTGTATTACACTTCTAAACTAGTGTTCTACTGCTCTATTTTTGTATGAGAGATTACACCCACCTCAAAGGAGCAGCTGCTTCTGACGGCTTTTCTTTAATGGAAATGGTCTCGTGATTTCTGCAGGTGGGGATGAAGGGACTGGGGATGGAGGCTGCCAAGCTCTGCTGCTTGTGAAAAACCTTGGGACTTGTTGGTTTTTGTGGTGTGGTTCTCTCTTCAAGAGAAATAGGTTTCTTTTTCCACCAGCAAGGATCTGATGTTCTTTGCTTGAGCTCCTAATCACTTAGAGCTGTAAGGAAGAGTCTTCTTGAAGGATTCACTAAATCTTAACCCCAGGCTGGGTCTGTGTTTCCTCCCTCCAGCTCAGAGTAGTTTGTAGGGGCAGTGGGGCAAGGAAGGCTGTTGTTCTTGGTGAGCTTTCTGTCACTGGAATCCCATTTGGAGTATTCTGGCAGGGGGATTGGATATGAAATATGACTTAGGTGTTTTTTCAGCATTGGTGAGACGATACTTCATCTGCAAAGTAGTAGTAGGGTTCTGTCTGCTGTGAATTATGGGATAAATTATTTCTGTGCATTCGGATTATATTTACCCCCTGTGTGAATTTACAGGGGTGGTCTACTGATGCCATTAATACCTTAATATGCAGTAATGGCTGAGCAAATGAGAGAATAACAGATTGGTGACAGCAGTTCATATGTGATTCAGGAGATGTGGGAACTTTCATCTTAGGGAAACAAGGGATGTAGGAAAACATGATCCAGATCAAGAAAAGGTCTAGACAATATAACTGTAGTGTTTCTATCTCCTTTCCCTCATATTTTACAGTAAACAAAGGGCTATGAAGATATCAGGGATTATAATATATATAGATACAAAATATATAACTGACAGCTGCTTTTATATATGTATGTAGATACAAAATGTGTATATATGCAAATGTGAAAAAATTGTTATCCATGGGTATCCAAGGACAAATTATTCTGCTACTTCAAGCTGTCTTATAGAACAGTCTCAAATAATATTTTACAGGAGAAAATGCCAAAAATTATTAAGTAAAGCTAATTAGAATCTACCGGAGAACATGACTTAACCGGAGGGGGAAATTTCTAGAACATTTCATGTCTACCATCAGGATGCTTGAGATTTTCTGTTGTAAGGCTGTAAGGAGATTTCTGAGAAGCAGCAGAGAAAATCCTTTCCCAGAGGCTCAGGGGCTGATTCCATTTGTGTTCTTGGGCTGATGTGATCCACTTCTCAAATGTTTTAAACGTGGTCAGTTCCTGGCAGATCCTGAATTCCCAGATAATAAAACTCAGAGGGGTGAATGATTTCTGCGAACAGTATATTTCATGTTCAGTACCTTTACCATTTTCCTCAGACAAATAAAGCAAGAATTGCTCTGAAGATGCTTTTTGCATCGGATGTTACAGTCAGATTCTGACGTCAAGACAGGATGCTAATCAGAGGGAAATCAGATGGGATTGTAAGGGCTGTTAAAACCCACAGAATATCATTAAAATGTTTTACCGGGGATGTAAAACAACTTAATTAAGCTAATATATTTATAATTTGTGTATATTTGTAGACATTAATGCCACCAGCAAGCAAGAAAACTTGAAAATCTTCATTTTCACGATGAGTTTAGTAGTTTTAACGTGTGTGTAACGTCAACGTGTGCTCTACCTGTGTAAGTCAGAAAGTGGGGAGCTACCAAGCTTCGGATCACTCCATATGTTTATATTTAATTTGGTTTGATTTTGACTTTTTTATTAATAACTTTAAGGTCAGTTTGATAATAGGATTAAACCAAAACTATAATCAATCAACCTGTTTTTGTTAAACGTCTCTTGCTGAAATTGCACATGATTAAAATTTCCATTTTCTTTAAAAGTAACTTTGTTTCATTTGTCTTGCTAGAGCTCTTCACTTATTAAAGAAAAAAAGGCAAAAAATCTCTAGACTGAAGTGCACTTAAGAAGCTCATTTTTAGGACTGTTGCGTTCCTTGCTTTTGACTAAACCACTAAATTTCTGATTACTACATTAAATATTAGAAGGCAGGTAAAATATGCTCCTACCTAGCAGGGTTCAGGTCAATTTGGTGTTGATGGAAGCGAACTGACTATTTTAATGTCAGCCTTTTTATATTCTTTTTAAGCACTGCCACTAAATGCTTCATATGTTGAAAAGCATCCACCTGGTGATAATTCTTTACCTGGGGTTTTTCCCATGTACAGGTTCACCTTGGGGTGAAAGAGGTCACAGCTCCTCCCTCTTCCTCACCTTCCCCTAATTGATGAGCTCTAGGAATAAATCTTAAGTAGGGCCCAGTTTTACTTTCTGTAGCTGTGTGCATACATCTCATGTCCAAAAAATGGTTTAGCAGCTGGATGTGAGACTGGAGGGGCTAATCTGTGAAAGAAGTTGTAATACTTAAAAAAAAAATCTAGTTAGCTTCTTTATAAATAGAAGACACTTAATTGTGTGTTTTATTTAGTCTGTGAACTTCCATGGTAGACCTTTATTCTAACAAATACATAGCGGAAGAGGAGACAACATAAGCTGATTTTGTACAAAATAAAACTGCTGTTTTAGAAACACAGACCACGGATCTGGTTTCTCTGTGAATTAAGAAATTAATTAAATAATTGGCAGTTATACTGCCAGCGACTTCAGTTCTGGTTTCAGCCCAGTGTAATGAAGCTCAAATTACTTTGCTTTTCCAAACCTTTGAAAGCCTTAGAGACCAGTGAATATTTCCCTCTATTTTTTTACTGCCCTGTTCATTACTGTAGGAAACAAATACATAAGCAGAAATCAACCATCAAGTCTGTGCTTTCTGAGAACCCATGGGGACTGCACGTGCTTTAAAAATGTATGAGACTTTGTCCACTGAGTCGTTCTGAACTGCTAAAGGTCACGTGTTTTGACACTGGTTCTGAAAGTTTTGCCTTTAAACCCGGTGACCCCCTGATTTTGGTACTGATGCACAATTTCTTCTTGAATATGGTGGAGAAAAGGTAGAAAAGAGTTGCAGTGCTTGTCAGGTCTGTCTTGATTTCTACAGCAGGTATTAAATTACTAATTGCACTGAATGTAAAAGTGCAGAACTGGTGACGTGGTTTCCCGTTTCGTGGGTTTGTGTTTTTTCACTGTGTCTGTGGAAGGCTTGTGTATGAGAGAATGAGCTTTACAGAGGAAAAAAAAAAATTCTCTTTTCTAGTAATCAAATGCACAGCATCAAAGCTCATGCTCTGCTCCTACAAACACAAGGTTAGATACATAGCAAAGCGGGTCATCTCATTAACACTTGTTGTGAGGTTTACGTTAATCACTCACCTCACTGATTACTTATTTGGGGCCAAAATAGTAACCTAAAATTTGGAGACCTTTCTTACCTTTGTTTTGTGTATTTGTCCATTTTAGCTGCATTTACTGTGTTTGAGGTTAAGTTTTGCTAGACCAGAGATGTCACAGATTTCACAGCACAGTCTGAGTTGGAAGGGACCCCCAAGGATCATCGAGTCCCGCTCTTAAGTGAACGGTCTACAGCATAATTAAGTGAAATTAAAAAGATCTGCTATTTTAAAGCTTAAAATAAATCCCCTAGGTTTTAAATTAATGATTTTTTTTTTTTTTTTTAATTTTATTGCCCTTCTAGGAACAAACTTCACCCTTGCGGAGCTGGGGATCTGCGAGCCCTCTCCCCACCGCAGCGGCTACTGCTCAGACATAGGAATGCTCCACCAAGGCTATTCCCTGAGCACGGGCTCCGACGCCGACTCGGACACGGAGGGGGGGATGTCTCCGGAGCATGCCATCAGGCTGTGGGGAAGAGGGATCAAATCCAGGCGCAGTTCTGGTCTGTCAAGTCGGGAAAACTCAGCTCTCACGCTCACCGACTCCGACAACGAGAACAAGTCAGACGAGGAGAACGGTAGGCCTGGTTCTAAAATATATTCCTAATGTACACGTGTGATAACGTGATCATACTTCAAAATACTCCAGTCTTCTTTTAAAGGTGGTATTTTCACTTTCTCAGTTTGACTACAGCTGCTTTTTAACAAGTTGGGTATTTTTTTTTACCATCAGTATCAGGAGTCTTACAGATGCATCGTATGATATATATCATGTTTGATCTTACAATTCGCTTTTCACACTGTGATCTTTCACTGAAGTTTGTGCTTGGAGTATATTGAATTACACTTAATGATGAGGAGCAGAAAGAAATTTCTTCAGAGAAATAGTTTCTCATATGTGATTCTTCTACACAGCTTGAAGTAATACTAATAATCCACAGTATGCTGGTAGCTGGAACACTGGTGCTAATTTGTAACAATCAGATTTAATTTGATGTATTTTTTTCATTTTGAAGTTGGAAAATAATTACTTTGCTGTTTGCATATCGGTATTGGGGGGCTTTTAGGAAGCAAACCTCTAGATCAGGCTGGGGCAGAATACTCTCTTTGGTGTGGTTTATTAAGGTCACCGAAATGAACTTTTGGCACTGCACCGCTCACTTGTGACAAAGCAGCTCGGCAGTGGTAGGTTCTCAGTGAGCTGATTCAGAAGGTTCTTCACATGTATCACCTTAAAGTTTTTAGCTGGGGTGTTTTCTGCACTTACATATATTTCAAGAACTAAAGAGGGGGAAACAGTAAAAATGGATTTGCATGCATTTGCCTTCCATGCTGCAGAGCGATGAAGGTGCAAACTCAGCTTAGTTAAAATAGAAACGAAAGGTTTTGCTTCTTGTCTCTCCGAGGAGGTGAAGAGGAACCTCCCTAACGTCACACCCTCAGAGCAACTGTTCCAGCAGCTGACTCCAGCTCATGAAGGCAGCTCTCTGCTAAGCATATTACTTGTAATAAAATTCGGCTTGAAACGCTCTGGGTGCCTCTCAGGAGAGGATTTTTGTAGGTGTTTATTTTGGGCTCCTCCCTGTACTTACTGACAGTTGTCTCGCTTTCAACAAAGCTGGTGTGCCAGGCACTAAAAAAAACAAGCAACTGCTTGTCAAAGCAAACAAGGAAGAACCAAATTACAGTTTATATATTGATAGAAAGAAGTTCAGAAAAGTGCCATTGATTTTTTCTGTAACAGCAGTCTTTTTTATTGTTGTTGTGGATTTAAATTGAATCTTCAAGTGCTGTCTCCTCTCCGTAGGCATAGCAGGATACATTTCTTCATCAAAACCAAGGAGGGAATGTGCATTTACTAATAATGGTTTGTACAAGGAAACCCATGTTTTAAAAGGAATAAATGATTGCTTGTTTGATTTTTCCCTTTTTCTTTCTAATAGTACCATTCACAGAAAATATGACAACTTCCATTGATTTTTAGTACACTTTTGGTAAGGCTACTGAGCCGTAATTTCAAATAGAAAGCCTGACTAATAGCATTCTGGCATTATGGAATGATTGGGTTTCAATTCTGTAGCAGAAATTCACTTCTCTGAAGGTGGTTGTCTCCATTTCAGAGGCAGCAATGTGCCACACCCCTTTTGTCCGAGCAAATGTCATTTCAGGACCTACTTTTATACGTATTGTAGCAGACTTTGATAAAAGAATGAGTCTGTTTGCTTGTTTTTCAGTTTCATCCTTAAAAAAAGTGAATTACTAAGTAACTAGAAATGTAGTGCAGCAAATCCGTTTTGAATAGGTGGGTTTTCTAACAGTGATGTTAATGGGAGCAAGAAGAATCAAGTAGCAAGCAACAAGCCAGGATGTGGAATTCGTTTTTACGTGGCAGGGTTTTATTGAGAAAGGTTTCTGTGTGTTTGGTTGTTTGGAAAAAACTCATCACACAAGTCAGAAGCAACTGTTATATACATAGAGGTGTTAACTTCAGGAAACTTTTTACCCTTACTCTCTCATGTATCCTGGTTAGCTCAAAAATCAATGCTTCTTCACATCACTGATTTTATGAAGTTTTGGGATGCATTATCATATAGATTGACAGTTGCCCCACTGGTTCAGCACCACAGTGTGGGCACTTACGAAACCATCATTAATTTCTCACGCTTGTGCCCAGCAGTGGTTTCCTCCAGAATAAACACCATGTCCTTCAGAAGCAGATCAATAACCTGCTAGGTGTTTGTCTGGAGAGGAAGTAACAAGAATCTATATTTCAAGAGAAATTTGCACTCTGATGTGGTTTCAGATTTGCAGGATACCAGCATAAAACGAGGTATTGCTTAGAATGAGACTTTACCGATTTATCCCCAGCAATATTAGAGGGAACTCATGATGCACAGACCTCTGACTTTATTTAAAGTACTGTTAAAGCTCTTTCCCTGGTACAGTTCAAGTGTTGTGTTATGAAGCAGTAGTTCAACTCCAAAAGATGATTATTTTTTTAATATTGAGATGCTATCACAACTCCTACCACTGTGTTTAAAAAAAAACCAAACAAAATGACCAACACTTCTTTTTGGTGTTATTAAATCTATTTTGTCATTTTCAGCACATCTCCAAGTAGCACAGAGGAGGCCTAATTTCTAAAAATTGCTCTGGCAATATGATTTTGTTCCCATTCAAATCCATTCACGAAGCTTGTGACCATTTTCTGCACTTGTAGATTTAGTATGATTTAATTTTATCATAAACTCGAATGCTGTGAACCTTGAAATATTAACAGGTCTGAAATGCTTATAGATAAATTGAAATAATGAAAACTCATTAAATTCTGTGTTTTACTTGATACACTGAATTTTTTCCTGACAAAACACCATATTGACATTTGAAAAACAACACTTTTATTTTCAGAAGTTTGATTAGGCTCTAAATTCTTATCATATCTCGCAACTTTTCCTACTGTTGTGATCTGGTCGTCTCTCAACTTCTTTAGACAAGTCAAGGTGAATATGTAACACAAACCTGTCACCAAATTGTTATTCAACGTGATGTATTGAGTTTATTTAAGTAAAATACTCTTTTTTTTTTCACACAAATACAAAGAGTCAGTTAGAAATACAGGACACCTCTCGTATCACATGCCAGCTTTGTAGAGAGGATTACCTGTGGGGACCCCAGCTGTGGGGTGCAGGGGATAGACCACAGTTCCTGAATGCTTATGTTTTTTTTCTTTTATTAAATCCTGTAACCCTTTATTCCAGAACATTCTGGAAAACTTTCAAAAAGTAGCTTTTTCATCACTTGTCATGTTCTTTCCTAAGCCTACAGTATTTCTGTTTCCAGAGTAAAGCTTAGGTGCTGGTTATGTTTAGGGAGTGACCTTGAAGCGAATACTCTTCCAGGCTGCCAGTGTTTCCCCCCCCCCTTTTTTAAAAAAGAGAAGACATCTTCCTTTTTTTTTTTTCCTAAAGTTGAGTTGAAAATTATGTTCTTCCCAAAAATATAGAACAGGATAAATTAAGGTAAATTTCAGTTTAAAAATCCATGAAAACGGAGTGATCGTAATTAAAGGAGCGTTTATGTACAGACTCCTTTTGCAGCAGATCTGAAATCTTCTCTTTTCCACTGTTACTGAAGGACCAGTTCCAGGCTATTAGGGAGGCGATTAAATTCAATTGACATTAGGCAGATGGGAGTGAAAAGCTGAATAGACCACTAATAGAGAAGAGAAAAGAGAATCCTACGTAGGGGAAAGGAGAAAGGAAAAGTAACATGTGAACTCAGAGCATGTCTTGTTAATATTTCAGAGTGTTAAAATGAACTAGGAGAGGAGGGCGTGAGATGTGAATAGATTGTGTTCATTCTCCTGTTGTGAAAGAGAAAACATCTGGAATGGTGGTGTCACTTTTCTCTTGGGGTTTTTTGAGAAGGTTTTCACCTTGACATTTTTTGTATTAAGAACATTATTGTGTATAATGGATAGATAATATGAGTGGTAGAATGTGACAGAAAATGTTTATCAGGAGATTTCTGTAATAATTGATATTATAATATCAAACACTTGAGATATTTCTGTTTTACATTTGTGTGTCAGAGAAGGGGGAGAAAAAAAAAAAAGGTGTCTTGGGGGAGGAGGAGAAGAATTTCCAGGACTGAAACCATATTATTAAAATAGTGTCAGGCCGAAAAAGGTGATCAAGGACTACTTTTATCTTAGTAGTAGTGATTCTGAACTGAGCAGCAAGACCAAAATGAACGAGGAGGAATAAAGCAATCCCCAAGTTCAGCAAATCAAGGGAGAGTTCAAGGTTGTGGAATTACTGTGGAAATCTGTGCACGTTTTAAAGAAATCCACAACAAAACGCTGTGGGTTATGGCAGCTCTTGGTAGATAAAACCTGAGAAGCAAACACGCCTGTGTGGATACCCAGCTGCACCTCGGGAGGGGTGGGAAAGGGATGCGTTATTGGAGTGAACCTGGAGAGTCCTGGCACTGAATCCAGGAGTTCCTTTCCTCACTTCACCTCCTTTTCTTCCTGGAGAAGCTTTTCCATGCTCCACTGGAGCCAGCCTGACTCCAGCATCAGCATTGAAGCTGCACCAATTTTCAGGCTCCATATCCATCAGTATTTTCTATTCTAGACCTGTTGGTGACAATGAATTCTGTTGGTTTTCCACATTCTTTTGGTGGTGTTTTTTACTGTAGTAATTAAAAGTCTGAATAACAGGCAATACCTTGTGTGCATATCACTTATTATGGAATGAAAGAGGGCCATGAATAAAAAAAAAAATAAGTTGGAAAAAGTATAAGATAGAATATGAAAAACTCTATTTATGTGTTGTACTTCTGATTGAATCTTATGAAAAATTAGGGAAATTACATTCTCTCTATTTTTTCCTTGCTATGAAGTTTTCAATGGTCATTTCATACACTAATTTCTCAAATGAATCTTGTAACAAAAAAGCCACACATCATAATTTAAATTAATATCACATTTTATGAGCAGTGTAATCTGGGCTTTTCTTGGGATGTTGAGTAATAGACTTACAATAGAAAAGATGGTTTTGCATCAGAGGAGTTTACAAAAAGGCACCAGACAGATGACAGCCCAGGAGTTTTTTGACATGTTGTTCTCAATATTTTATGAGTTCAATCTTTTTTTTTTTTTCCTCCAGCTTTCTATTTCACACTTCATAATTTGCAGGAGAGATTGTGGTGAAACTGTGATTCTACTCTTGGGAATATTTTGGGTTTGTCATATGCATGCGAATGTCTCTGAGTGGCAAGACCGCTTTGGAAGTAGGTTTTAATGTTCCTGGTCCCAGAATTCTCTTTGGGTTAAAAGAGTGGCAGATTAAGCTTGCTTCCTGAAGTTTGACACCGAAAAATATTCACTTTCACCACTAGGAAATGTGGGATGTTCAGACTGATGGGGATGCAGTTGGAACAGATCTGTGTAGTCCTCAAGTGGGGGGGAAATATACAATATGCCTTTATAATTTTGAGATGGAATATCAATGTTTGATGTGCAAGAAGCAGCAGGGAAGCTGTAGAATCACTGTGCGTGTCATCGTGAAGGGCTGATTTCAGCCGGTGCTGCTGCCTGGGAACGCTGTGCCTGTTTCTCTCCCAGAGCGACCCAGGTAACTTGGAAATGACAGGAGGGACAGATCTGAAAGAGAAGAGGGGAAGAGCTGCCACAGTTGTACGATCTGCTCGTAGCTGAGAAAGTGGCCAGATGGTCCTGAGGAAGTGGTGAGATTGAAATGAAATGTCATATACTCGGAAAATGGCACCGTGTACGTCACACGTCGCCGAGACTCCTGAAGGAGGAGAGCTGGGGAGGTTTGCTCCTGCATGGGCAGCTTCAGCTCTGCTTTAGGAAGGCTTGTAAAGTACTTGTAAATGACAAATTTAGAAAGTCATTAAGCACAGTATCAAAGCTTGGTTGCTTAAGTGGATCCAATTTTGATGTGCTCTCAAAACCTGAGGGCACTTCTGATAGGAAGTGGTTTCCTAATGAGGGAATTGACTAGCAGGGATGACTTTTAAAGACTTAACTACACATCAGCTCAATTTTGTCCAGGTAAATGGCTTATGCATTCAGTGTAGAAGGAGGCTCGATGACGGGGTTAAGGACAAAAAATAGATATGTAGTCCTGGTAAACTTTAAAGCCTTGTGGAAGACAGGGATATGGAATGACAGTGTTTAAGAGCTTAAAAATTTGTTACAATTTTAGTAAAACCCAGCAACGCCGAAGTGTAGGTTGGCAGGATGATGTGGTGAAGTAGTGCTGCACACACTGGTCTGTTGAAAGAGCTCAGTGCTGTCTGGAACACAGTGTTGGATGGTATTCTGGAGACTAGGGTTGGAAAAGTGACAAGTGTGACAAGTCTGCTTAGGTGGCCTAAAAGGGTAAAAAAAAAAAGTCATCTCGACCTTCAGTAGGTGGCATTCAACAATTTGGCAGCCATTAGATCTTCCACTCAGTTCAGTGTTGAGCTGAGAGATGTACATCAGGATCCCGGCTTTCATCCTCCCAGAGATACATGTGTTTGTAGCCCTCCTGAATAGAGAAGAAATGGGTGAAATGTTAAAAAAACCTCCAACTAAACCAAACCAAAACACTGCAAAACAAACCAGCCTCTTACGAAGGGTGAGGAGAGGTCTTACACCTTGGGTGTCCGACGTGTTTCTGCCCATTCATTTCAGTCAGGGTTTCAGTGTCTGCACAATTTTTTGTTGCCCCTGAGGTGTCAGTGATTTCAGCCCAGTGTCATGCCCTGGCAGAGCATCAGCAGGATTTTAGCCCATATCCCCTGCGAGGGCCTGGCTGAAGCTGTATCCTGCTTGCCACTCTCTCTCTTCATGGTGGTTTTTTTTGGATTAGGTGAATGCCCTCCACATAATTGCACGAACCAAGACAACCAGGAACTGAGACCTGGGAAATTAAGTCCAGCATTTAGCCAGGAAACTGAGGAAAGCAGAAAAATGGGCTGGTGAATTAAGGCTATCAGGAGAATAATGAAGCAGCTGGGTTCAGAAACTGCTGAGGCTATCTGGGATCTTCCTTTTTCCTGAATTCATAGGGAAAGAGCTTTTGCCTGCAGCTGTATCTACATCATTGCGTGAAGGTCACAACATGGAGAGCTTTTCTAAAAAAAAGCCTCTCAAAATAACCAGAAGATTTTTCAATTAGTGTTTTAATGATGAGCTTTTCCATCTAGCTGAGCGAAATGATGAAACTATGTTTAACAAGAACTCTATTACAGCACATTATTCAGTTTGTCAATTATTAGTTTTAGAAAAGCCAACTTAGATGATATAGGTCACCCAGGTAAGGAAATGGCAGTGTCTTTGTTCGAAGCATAACTGAGTTAGAATAATGCCTTTTTATTCCTTTCTGTAACAGAGATGTGTATCAGATAGAGTCAATCCAGCTTGGTACTAAATGCATTGTGAGTGGCTGATGAGCAGTAAAACCTTCCCAGGAAGGCTTTGCTATGGTGAAACAAAACCCTGTGTATTTCACATTTCCCTTGTAAACTGAAGCACAGATCACAGGAATCTATACAGTGAATTTATGTTGTCTTGCCTTGCAAAATGCTGTGAAATTTTACCAAATGCTTTCTTGAAACTTGTCAAGGTACCTTTTTAGCCTTCTGGCACCTTTCCTCATGTATCATATCCCACTATTAATAATCTTCCCAGTTACAAAGATTTGCATACTTCAGTGATTAGAGCATAATTGGGTGAAGGTACATACTGGTTTTTCTTGTCAGTCCTTCATTTGTGAAGCTCAGCCTGAGTCTGATCAGCTCTACTACTGCAGTGAATACCCACTGTCACACGTGTAAGGCTGTTTAAGTATCATTATTGTTTCTAAATATTTCATGGGATATGCTTTTTGTTTACACTCTGCACACTGTTCTTTTCAAGGAATCTGTCAGCTTCTCAAAGACAGTGTATTTGAATTGATTGTTAATGTGATGATGAAGTGTAACGTTCTACTCAGGTAGGAAAGAATTCATCTGCAGTTAGAAAATGAAGAGGAAATGATCCCTTAGCTCTTCTAGTGCCAAAGGTTTAATATGTATGTATTAGAATAAACAGACTTTGTTGAAAATTAAATTATACCATAACTAAGGAGTTTCAAGAGAGATTATTATTATGTTACTGTCTTTTATTGTAGAACTTCTTTTCACTTAGTTCTTCAGCAGTACTAAGTTCTGTTCCTTAGATCAGAGGAGAGAAAATCTAATTCATAAGTCTGATTTTTATGTCTTACCCACAAAGTCTTTTTGTGAGTTGACTTTCTGCAGAAACTCCTGGCAGAATTGGGTGGCTTCTCTCAGATACTGGTAGGAGCAGCCTGGAAATCAACTGTTTCCTTTGCTTTTAATTTCATTTTATTTCACACAGGTTAAAGACAACTTTGTACTTAACTTAGGCTTTTATACATTCTATGACAGTCTTCTTCCTTGGCACTGATAAGGGAAGTACTTTTATCTATTTGTTCAGTCTTTCTGTAGCATTAGAAATTGCTGACTCTCTGACATTCTTCCTGTAAGAAGCTATGGGGATGATTGGCAGTGCTTCAGGAAGGCTGAAGCTCTGCCTCTCGAATCAAGTGAGAGACTTTTTTAGGAGCAGCTGTTTGTCCACTTTCAAGCTACTTGACGGTTCAGTCTTTGGCTCACAGATCTCTCTCTCATCAGTGTTCTTTAACATCTCAAAAGCAGTTGGTAGAGCTACAGAGACCATGCTGAAATCTTGACTATATGTGAACGTGAAATGCTATCTATGATAAAAGTACAGGACCATTTTTTTCAATTTGTAGTTTGTCTATCTGATGGTTAAAGAACATCAGATTAGACTAAACCTATGAAAGAAAGATGTGATAGTGGGGAGATGAAAGTATTTTGAAAAACTTGTCTTTTCCTTCAAGTTACCTGCTATTGAAGGCTGGTTAGCCTTGTTCTTAAAGCTGACCCCCTACCTTTTTCAGCTTGCAGTAGGAATCCTTTCCATGTCACAGATTTACATGAAGAAGTAGCTTTAAGTGTTTTTTTTTTCCAGGCTGAATAATTGACCTCATTATGTGTTACTGTTTGTCACCAGAGGGTGCCATTGCTGTGATCTTCCACCTTCTTCTGCTAAAACCACTGACTTTTGAAAGAGGTGCTGCTTCTGTACAGTACCTCCTCCTTTAGCTGTGTAAAGGAATGGCAAGAAAAGTGGCCTAATGGAGAATAATTGTCACAACTGGCAGCAGAGTAACGCAGATGAAAACAGTAGCTGGAACAACCACGTCCTAAAAAGGGGCTGTTTTCCTGCTTGGGTTTGTTGCATGAATACTTTGAATTAACACCACTTACACTGCAGTTGTGTAAAAACTCATCTCTTACCGTGCAAATCTCCACAAGTTTCTAGATCCTCAGTGCTGTGTGGCAGAACAACACCAGGGTCAGAGGAACATTCTGAATTTGTGAATGAAGTTACGGAAGAAGGTGTAGCTACTACAGAGTAAGTTGCTGGCCTGTTCTGTGCTGGCTCCTCAAGGCATTTTTCCTAATTTTAAAACGTGTAAGAACCTTAGGCTTGTATGTAGGATCTGTTCCATGAGTCTGTGGTGTTGTCCATCCGTGGTCAGGGAATGGGATCTGAGGGACAGATTTACACAAGCCGGACTCCAACAAATGTCGTTGATTCCTGGAACGTATCCCAGTTCATTCCCAGGGCATATCAGACTGTATTTAGATGCAATACAAACTCATAGCTATACTTTCCAGCCTTTGGTATTTTCTCTGTGATCCAAAATATGCAATGCAGGTCAACGAAATAAAAATATGACCTTACCAAGCTTGTTTTCCTATAGGCTGAGATGGAAGAAGTAGTTTTTTTACTTTTTATTTTTTTAAGAACCATGCTGGTTATCACTGAAGGCCTTCAAATAACATGTCTCTGGGTCAGATCCTGCAGCTGAGCAGCTATTCAGTGGAGAGGATGACTTCAGTGGGTTTTGGAGTTGTTATAAATACCTCTGAAATTGCTGACTGTTCAAGTCATTCAGGCTTTTCCGTGGTGTGCTGCTTATTTGGAGATCATCACCCAGTTGGTGAAATCGTATTTGCCTGGGAGTCCAAGGTGCCCATGGAAACCACAATTGGCTTGGCATGTTTGCCCTGTTGGAACTGAGCTACCATCTTGTGAGAAGCCATAATATCACCCAATTGCAGCAACATGCCTGTAGGCAAGGCACAATGTGTGAGCATCATTTGTTTGCTTAGAGCCACGACTGTCATTCAGAAATATTGAAAGGTAGCAGTTGGATTTTTTCACACAAATGGTTAAGGGACTTTTCTCAACATCAAATTAGCGTTCAAGAGTGAAAATATAGCTTCTGTTCCCTCAGATGCTGAGCTGTAAGAAATGAGTAATCGTGATTCCTTGGGGGGAATTTTTATTTCTTTATTTTTTTTATTTTTACTTGAGTGGTAGTAGATAAATGGGTTTATCAGTTTTCCACAGAACACTTATATTTAGTAAACTTGAAACGAGATGAATTACAGTGAAGTTCCTCCTCTTTCCAGTTTTCTTTAAGAGGAGAATTATTTTAAGGAGTTGTGTGCTATTTTTGTATCTCCCACATAATGCTATAGCCTTAAGCTATATTACACAGTGTGAAAAAAGACAAAACAAGGGAATGGCTATAATTGCTTGACAGAGAGGAGTTTATCTTCTGTAGATTTTTTTTTCCTATTTAAACTTCTGTTTACTCAGTAAAACAGGGCTTCACTAATACTTGTGCTAAAAAATTGATTCTGATCAGTTTTACAGTGCAGTGCATGGAAAGTGTGGGGGGGGAAGGATTAGGTCAAGCCTAAGACTGTGATCTGCACCCTGAAAAGTCAGTTAGTTCTCTTCTTTGGCAGAGTTCTCTACATTTTGAGCATTCAATAGTGAAATAATAAACCTTATGTTCCCAGTCCTGTCAATATATCCCTGGGCAGCTGCTCAAAGACTCCTTGAGTCTCAATCATCCAGATTCATTTGCCAGTCCTAATTTTCTGGATAATTACTGCGTACTTCAAGACCACTTCTGTTGTGATACTTAGACAGATTTAATTCTTTCAGATACTTTATTTCTTAACCTATAATTTGACTTGCCCAAGAGCATCTGAAGATGGGTACCCATATTCAGTTTAGTCCTACATTTTTGGATTGGATCACGCTCCCAACCTGTCCTCTGGTTCACTCAGGACTCGCTGTCCTGTCCCCTGTAGCCTCTCTGTTTGTGGACTACATGTCCTTACGAAGAAGTAAGGACACTCAGTTCATGATGGAGCACAGTATCAGCTCTCAGAGGGGACAGAATGTCATCTAATCTTTTCAAATGAATGTTTCTATTAATTTAAAGCTGAATTTCTCCTATGTTTTTGGAGTTTTGGAATTAATTAATTACATTTTTCTTCCCTAGATAGCAGGACAGATGAAGGCAATCTGATGTGATTACAATTATGATTTTTTTTTTAATTTTAAAAAAAGAATAGATTGGAGACCAATGATAAATGTTAGGAGACTGACCCATAACCAGAGTGGGCAGACATTAATAATCAATGTTTTCAGTGTTATTGTCAGTCCAGCTGTTTTGCTGAAGATCCTGAGAAAACACTCTGTGGGCAGGCAGTACTGCAGCTCTTCAGATTGAAGGCTGGGCGAGAGGGGAGGATTTGGGCAGAATTCTGAGGACTTCACAGTAGCATCACTAAGATAAATAATTCTGCATGGTGAAATGTGAAGGAGGTAGAGCAGGCAGCTATATGGCTTTTCTGCTTTGGTCAGTCCTCTGATATTTTATACTCAGGGTGGTGTGTTTTTGTTTTGGTTTTTTGTTTGTTTGTTTGTTTTGTTTTGTTTTTGGTGTTTTGTTTTGTTTGTTTTTTCTCTCTTCTTTTTCTACTGATTTTTTTTTTTTTCACCATCTTTCCCCCGCCATCATCTTCAGTCTTGGTAAAAATATTATGCCATTTGCTGCTCTTTGTCTGAAAGACCATTTATTCCCCCTTCCTACATTTTTTCCCTAATATAACATAGTGCCTTGAGCTTTAATGTGGTTCCAGATAATCTCCTGGCTTTGTTTGACACGTGATGGCTTAAAAGCACTCTTTATAAAGCAGAGTATTACAGTATTAATGTGCAAAGTGAGGGTTATTCTCTTTTCCTACGTTTGATGAATTCTTTGCATGGCTTAAAACAAATAGAGGAGCAGATCATCTTACAGAAATAATGATCATCTTAGAAAAACTATCAGAAGAAATCAGTATTTTTCTTTCCTTGACTTTTTTCCCTCCTTATTTGAGTCTAGTTCATGAAGTAATGGCATGTTAAAAATGCTTCAGATCACTTCTGTGAGGATAAATTTTGACACTGTTTCAAATATTGGTTTCATGTATTTCCTTTTTGTTAGTCTTCCTGTGCCATGTGTACTGCAATATACTCTCCTTTTTTCTTAGCTTGAAAGAAATGTGGGGGTTTTTTAACAAACAAAAACTTTCCAAGCCTTTTTAAATGAAGTATTTCTTGAGCTTTGCTGTTCTGTCTCAGAGGAGCAGAATGTATGTGGCAACTTCTCCAGAAAGATCCTCTCAAAAGAACGTATTAAAGATGAAATACAAGGATTTTTAGATCAAAAGGATAATGATTTTTTAAAATCTTTACTATGTGATAAATTAATCAGAAGGTATTATAAAGATGTACAAACTTGCACAAGGAGAGGGAAGAGAAAGAAACTGGTGACTTTGAAATTAGTGTAGACACAGACCTAAAGACACAGTGTCAGGGCCTGGCTCTAAAGCAGCAGACAGTGCTGCAGCACATGCACTGGGAGAGACATCACCCCTGCCTGGGATTCCTCCAAAGAATAAAGAACCAGAGTGATTCCTAAAGCTCCAAGTAATCAGCTCACATATATCAGTATGGACTGAAGTGGTGTATTTCTGACAGGAATTCTATAACCATGAAAAAAAAAATCTGTTATTTAATAAAAGCCCTACAGACTTTCAGAGCAATGAGACACATGTGTCCCAAAGCAGATGCTGGACCAAAACACCTCACACTGCGATAATTTCTGTTTCAGATTCCATATGTGAACACGTATATGACTCATTCATGCTGAAAATGCAATTGTGCATGAATTTATCATTTGGTTAGTTAATAATTTTTACATTAGAATGGAAACACAGCCAAACCTGTTCTAACAAATGAGCTGCAAGAAAAGGTAGCAGCAGGAAAAGAGAGTGTGTATTGGAACTTCCAGCACGAGGTTCACAGATAAGCCTGTCCCCCCAAACAAAGATACACTGTAAGTAAATATATACTCCTCATTGCATTTTATCTAAATTTTCAAGGTCTATTTTACTTACTCTTGGAAGGCAGGTTGAATTCCACAACTGTGAGCCTTTGAGATGTTTGTGTAAGCGGAATAGGTTGTAATCAAGTTTAGTAGATATTAACATTCAAAGGAATTCTGCAAGATTTAGAAACTAAAAGCTTGGTTCTGCGAGTCCATTTTAGCTTTATTTATGTATTTAGTTGAGCTGTGATATTGCTGGTTGTGCAAAGTCAAAATGTTAGAAAGTGTTCAACTTTTAAACTGATTTCTTTTACATCATGACAAGCTTCATGGTGTCCAGGAAAGGGAGCTGCTGTCGTGCCACACGATGGTGACACATGAGGGGACAAGGGGCAGTGCCATGAGCAGCTTTCCCTGTTTGAGGGATGTGGGTTTAGGAGTCCAGGTGTCATTCAAAAGGGATTAATACTGTGCTTGATACAGCAGAGAAATGTTGTAGCAATAAATCAGTTCCATAATAGAAATAGGACTTGTGGGATGAAACCTGGTTTTTATTTATTTATGGTTTTCCACCACTTGTGGATTTTCGCCGTGCCTTTCGCTATACACAGGGGTTATTTTGGTTCAGCTCTGCTGTTGCAGTTCCCTATGATTTAAACGAGCGGTGATGATCACCCTCTGAGTCAGGACCGAGCCTACGGTGCTCCTGTGGCAGCCGGGGCTGTGTTATCCTTGGTCCCTGGGATGATTAGGGCCATTAGTCCACTGATCGCTGCTGCTGGGCTGCTCTCCCACCTCCCCCTGCATTTGAAACAGCCACCCGGTGACTTAAGCAGCAGATGCATAAGCTATACATTTATCAGTGGGAACGAAAGAATCAGTTCGGTTCAGACACAGGTGAGTCACTGCTTGTGTCAGCTTGAAGGCTACCAGCGAGAAAGATTTCCCTTAGAAAACAACCAGACAGGAAAAATGAGTTGGACTTCTGAGGATTTGAAGTATAAAATATGCAAATTACAAGAATTTGGCATACTGTCAGACTTACACTTTTCCCCTTGATATACAGAATTTGTGTGATCTGCTCAGTCCAGCATCTTATTTGTGATAGATTTTTTTATAATGAAATTTATGAGTGGCTTCCTCTTTTCTTTTTTCCTTCCCCCCCCCCCCATGTGAGCATTTTATAACAGAAATTCTTTAGTCCAGTTTGGAGTGTTCTGTTATGTTTTAGACATCTGTCTCCTTAAAACTGGAGTGAAAATACAAGATGCCTATTTGAAGAACACGGTGTCACTAACAGTGCTTGAAAGTGATGCAAAAGGTGATGGTGCTTCCTTATGCTCCTCTCATCACACATCATGGAGTACATTTGTGCACCTATGGGGGCAGTTCTTTGAAAAAGAATAATAAACAGGTCCAAGATGTGATGTCAGATCTAGTTAATCAGTGTACTAGAAATACATTACCCTAAATCTTGGTTAGGAAAATAGTAATCAAAGTCTTGAGTTGCTTTTCGGCTGGGGAGACAGATGGCATATCTGCTTAACGGCAAATATCCAAAAGAAATTTTTTTAAAATCCTATCTTTCAAAACATGGCAATCAGAATCATCTTGGAAAGGAACTATTAAATTTAATAAGCCATATGTTCAGTGAATTTACTTATTTTGTTCAGAGATGTAGACATAGAATTCACCTCTGTGTCCTTTTGTGTAAATTAACTGCCTTATTCTCTGCTACACAATTAAGGTATTTAACGAAGTTCCAAATGTGCAACATATTATTAGCCAAATACAGCTACTAGTTGTCATGTTGCTGAAATAAATGCATTTAGGTGAACAGTCTGTAGTTTACTAGAGTTCCCTCAGTGGAGTTGAGCGTGTTTGAAGATCAGATTGACTGGCAGCTTCCTTGGTATACATAAAACAGATCTAAAATTATTTCAAATAGAAATTCTCAGAGGATTCTATCATCTCTGCCGTTCTTGTTGTACTGAAGATGCAGATGTGCCAGACTGTTCTGCAGGATTATAAATGCATTAGTGAAACCCTAATACACTCTCTAACAAATATATGCAGTGCAAGAGGTTTTCTTAGGCATCTTGTACCCACTCGTTTTATTTATTTCATGTAATTGGCATGTTGTTCTGCTTTTATAGCTTGTTAAAATGAGATGTGAAAATGGCTGTAGCTAATGGCTGCTGGAAATCTTTTCCCATGGTGGGCAGGAGGAAAAAAACACGTTGCAGATTTGAAAACACAGTGCTCTCCCAGTGAGAAGCAGAGATTAAAAAGAGGGGTATAATGCATTGCTGTGTGTAGCAGAAGCAAGTTTTAATGACCTGGGATATATAAATGAACATGGTAGACAAATGGCCAAGTGCTGAAGTGGCATTCTGGGGTAGGTGAAGGATACCAGCCTGAGCCAGGGCTGCTGAGCACTGTGGTGCTGACACTGAGGCACAGGTGGGTGGGAAGAGTTTGGTGGTAGCAGAGGAGTTTTTTCTTTTCTTCTTCAGAGAAAATTATAAGAGAACATGTGAAATTGGGTATTCTGAGCATTTTCCTGCTCTCCCTTTCTAGCAGAGTTGTTCCTTGATTACATTTTCCCCGTCTCTCCTTGGGTGCAAAGTCTATGTCACCTGATGATTCCTGAAAAACTGGCCCTTGCTCTTGGCAGGGTTGACCCAGAGTTGGAGTGTGGAGTCACCTCTCTTGATTTTTCCATGAAGTCTGGCCTAAATTCCATTTCTTCATGGAGGTTACTCTGTTGATCTGTTCTAGTCCTACCCTTTCCTAGAGTTTGGTTTCTCAGTTTGCCGTGGGTTAGGTCATTCAGAAAAGTCTGTGCTTTGGAAAGGGTTTTTTTTAAGGCTTCCCCTCCCCTTGGTATCAGAGCATTCTAAATGCTGTACAGATTTTCTTGTAATCCTTGATGGACTTGCTGCCTTTATATCTCCCCTTGGGTTATTAAACTCCAGGCTATTGTTGTGTCAGAGAAACCTGCCCAGAAACTTGTTTGCTGAAGGAGTCCAGGAGCAATGGAGCCCATTGGTTACTGTTTTTAATAAAGTTATGTTTCTGGGTTATGGTCTCTTCTCCTTCCACCACATCTTTTTTCTGAGTCTCTATGAAGTGACTTTTAGCTGGATATTGAACTGAGCTGTTAACTTAAAATTTAGTTTTTCTCTTCGAAGGAGAATTGTCCCAGTCCTCATGATGCTGTTTTGTGGTCTACAATCAACCTAAAAGTTACTTCAGTACTTGGGAATCCTTTCCATAATTTACTGTGGCAGTGAACTCCCTCGGCTTAACAGAAGTGATGAATAAAAACATTTCCCATTTAGGGAGAGGTAATTTTTATGTAACATCATTTGTAGTTCTCTCTTCTTTTTCCTTCTCTTTATCTATAAATATTTCTCACTTCCCACTGTCAGAATCTAAATCTATATGTGCTTTGTGCAGGGAAAATCAGGACTCAAGATTAGAGTAAATATTGGAAGATAAGAGCATCTGATTTTGCTTGCCAGCATTAGTTGTGGTGTAGGAAAATGTACTGTAAAAGAACAGGAGTACCAGTGTACAAGAGCTAATTTGAGTATGTTTATTTTTCTTACCAGTCATTTAGTACTTCTTAAAGCCTGTTGGGTTTGTTTCTCTGTGTGTGCTGTGCACTTGCTGGTCCTTTATGACTGTTCCAAAAGGAAAGGAAGGATCTTTGGCCCTCCAGTACTCCAAAGGTCTCTGCACTCAGGCATCTTTTAGAGGAGATAGATCCTGCCCCAGGAGAATTTGTTTTTCATCCCCAGCACCAGATGAGGATAGTTTGCTAGAAGCAGCACAAAAAAATCAAATGCCATCACATATTTTAATAACACATGGCATAAACTGCATGATAGCTTCAAAATAAATTCCTAATAGCCTTAATAATAAATCTCCTTCCATTGGATGTCTGCAGTTCTAGTTGATAAAAGTTGTATGGAAAGAACTCATTGCATCAGGACTCGTATGTATTAGTTATCCCAGTGCAGAAATAGGATAAATTCTCATTGCCTTCCTCTAGCAAGGCCACGTAAAAGTGGCTTTACTTGTGATTCTTAACTCACCCAAATTAGACCTGTGCAGTGGTTGTGTATTTGTTATCAAAAGCAATTCATGAAGATGAGTTCAGAGCTGAAACCAAGTCTGTGTAGAACTGAGGCCTGGCAAGCCCAGCTCGCTGGCCTGTTGCAAGTCGTGCAAGGCCAAACTCACTTGTTTGGCAGTGCCTCATTTAATACATTTCATGGTTCAGTTACATTTTGGGTTTATTACTGTTGTGGTGGGGCTAATTCCGAACTGTGAAGTTCCAGCTTACAGTGTGATATAGATCTGACCTGTGATTCAGGACTTAGACAGGGGAAACTGGGGGTAGATGTGAGCACCTCGTCCCCAGAGTCAGGGCACTCCAGCCAGGCGGATGACATAAATTAACATGTTTTTACTCTGCTATAGCAATGAAGTTTTGGGGTCTGATTATATAGAAATCCTTGCAAATGCCCAGCAAATACATCACTAGTTGTAAAGAAAAGCTTTCTTGTTTTTTCCCCTGGAATCCATTGTAGATGCTGTCAGATTATTTTATGTGATTCAAATTGCTGTCAGGAGAAAGACACAGTCTTTCCTGTGATTCTTAACTATACAGTTTTTAAACTTTAGTGATTTAAAAGAAAAGATTACAGTTCTGTACACTATTATTTTAAATGCCCTTTTCCAGTCTTTATCAGCTTTTGGAAAATGTGAGAGGATTTTAGTTTCAGGATTTCACCTGAGAAAGTGGAAGACAACAGAGTAACTCTGGTGTGACAGAATCTTCTCTGTCACTAAGGGCATTTCACTGTCTCACCATGTTTAATGAAATGAGCAAACAATCTTTATGTTGCCATGTGATCTAGGAACCCGTGGTTTGTTCCATGGCAAGGAGTTAAATTGCAAATAGATGTAAAAATTTCCACTTTTTTTTTTTTTTTTTTATGGTATATCTCACAGAGCATTGTTTTTCTGGCCTCTCCTACAAGAAAAACTTTATTTAAATAATTAAAAAAAAATTTAAAAAAGTTTTTTTCCATTATTAAAATGTTTTAGAAGATGCTGGGAAAGGGCTTGGTTTTTGTTCTGTATACCAATATCCATTTTTTCCCCAAAATATTTTCAGTGTAGCATTTGATTTCTAGACAATAGCACAGCACCTGCTAGATGTGTTCCAGAGAATGATCAACTGTTGTGTGCCTGTTCCAGTGTAAAATATTGGTAAGATGAAGTATATCAAACACATTTATCTGCTGCAAATCAGTTCGTCTCAGAAAAGACTCAGTTAAATTTTATGGAGCCTAATTTTGTTACTGATACACCTTCTGAATTTTATCTGATACACTGTATTTTTCTTCCCCGGTAGGTCACATGAATCATCCTTTACTTTCCCTTTCAGAAGGGACAGTAAAAGCAAAGCCACCACATTGCCACTTGTGTATAACTGGCGTGATTTACTGCACGGCTGAATATAAAATCATAAAACTTACAGGACATGGTTAATACATAACCATCAAAATAACAGAGTGCAATTCTAAATTTATGAGGCTGAACTTAACACTGAATATCAAATAAGAACCACATTGATTTCTGTAGCGCATGGCTTAAAAACACATTAGGTGGCATAACTGCAAGACAGTACATTGATTTAAGCGTAAAATGCAGAGCACTCAATACTTCACCACCCAACATTTCCCAGTAATGAACAAAGCTGTTGTATATTGATGAAAGGAAAATTATTTGTTTTGTTAGATTATGGTGCTCAAGCAGATGCCTTGCTTTTAGACCGGGGCGGCATAATTGGGGTCGCGCTTGGTAATAGATGACGTTGGGCACCTTAAAGAGGGAGTACACCGAGATCTCTGCTAAATGTGCTCTAAGAAATATGTATTTAGTCTGGCCTGAATGTAAGTCTGGATTCAGGCACCCTCGTTTCGGGGAGAACACTTTGGCAGGTACAGAAGATTAATTGCATTTTGGAGGCCTCTAATTGCTTTTAAAATGTTAAACATTTGCCTTCCTGAATCACAGCCAGAGACTAAGTCTATAAATCTCTATCGCGCTTTCTCACTGAGTTTTGCCAAAATTAACTCTGTTTACATTAGGACACACACTTTTGCCTTGTTCTAGGCTGCAGTACACAAAAAGTGCCTCAGCGAGTGAAGACTTGCATTGACTTTAGTCTAAGCTCCATGAAAGATTAATTGGATTAACATTGGCGATCCATCCAGATTTAGTCTTAAGCAGAAAATTCTGTGTGGGGGTTGAAATTGGGTCTGTTGAACGTGATTTCCTCACGATGCTCCACGTCCAGAGTGGCACCCTTGTCATTTTGAATGCTGCAGTGGTGCTAGCGGGGTGTGGGGCAGCTCAGTCAGTCCAGGTGAGTGTGGTCCCCACGGGGACCGGGCACAGCCGCCCGCGCAGTGAGCGTGGGGTGTGGGAGAGCTGCTCCTCAGCTTGGGACAGCAGCACACGTAAAAACATGCTGGTGATGAAGGACCTGACGAGCTGCTTGGGACACAGAGGGCTGTGCATCAGACACAGCTGTGCACACACACGGGTGTGTTGTGGAATCGTTCCGTGGAGCGTGGCTGCCCCCGTGTTCGGGCCGTGGCATGGGCAGGATGTGCCCTTTGGGCTGTGTACATTCTGCAGTTGAAGTGAGCAGAAATCACATCACGGCCTGTGCTGCAGGCTTTTTCAGAAGCAAAAATTGGGTGCAAGTCTGCATTCCAGTCATGCTTACGTTTTGGGCTACCTTTTTCTTTTTTTTTTTTTTTAATCCTGCAAAGTTTAAGTATTAGTCTTCATGACATGCAAAATGGACCGAGGTGTGAGAGAATAATGTTTTAATCATCATTGACATTTTCAGAGAAGATTAAAATTTAATAAAATTAATTGTCCATTTTTGAATGGCTCACTTTGCAGTTAATCATACACCTTTAGCTTCCACTACAGAAGGTATTTCTTTCCTGCAGTGTTTTTTTACCTTGAAACTTACCTGAAGTAATTGTGAGAATTGATTAAGTAGTTGGTTATCATTTTTTTCTTAAATTAATACAGTGTAATTTTAATTTATGCTTAGTGTAAAATAAACAGGTTTTTTAATCTTCTTGGAAAAGACCTTTTCTCCACCTGTACAAATATTTTTTCTTTCCCTTTTAAAGGAAAATTTCCAACTTACTCGAAGAATATAAGTTACTGGGGTTATATTTAATGGCAAGTACAGAATACATTGTTTTCACTGCTGTGCATCTCTAGTAATATAATTTGAAGTGCTAGGGCCCTTTGCATCCATTTCTGAATCTATTATTAGTTGATTAAATTAACTGGCTGGATCAGTACAGTGAGAAGAGACACAGTAATGATATTACAGAATTAGTATGCTATGATGAATTGTCAGGAAAAGTAACTGTGACAGCCCTGTGGCCATATGCACTTAGCCATGCAATTTATAGTCATTTGAAAAGCCAAGGACTTTTCAGTTTTGGTTAGGAAATTTGTTCTTGCTTTTGACAGAAGTTGAGGGATATGTGTGTCTCGAACAAGAGGGGGTTTACTGTGCCAACGTGAAAAAGAAACCAAAGGCTCTCCTCAACTGCTGCCATTTGGGTGATTTGCAAAGAACAAGCTGCAGAAAAGGGTGGCTTTTATTGTAGCTGCGCCAGCTCTTTGAAATAGATTATAATGGGATAGTGCTCAGTACATAATAGTGTGTTTCCTTCACAGTCAGACAAAATAGTATTGCTTAGGGTGAGGTAAAAGTGAATGCCATCTTGTAGCACAACTCTGGTAGCTACAGAGCACCACAAATTTTGGTACAGCAGCAGCAGGGCCTCTTTAGGAGGACGGTAAATAACAGCTGGGTTTTATTCTTACAACTGATTTGAGGCTATTTAAAATGCCTTATTTTGCCTTTATGCAAATATGTGTAAGTAAAATAAAGATTGCCAAACACCATCAAGATTACTGGTAGTTAGATCAGGTAACCATCATATATGAATTGATTCACAGCCAGTGCTGTAGCAATCCCACTCTTTTCAGCTTGCCCTGCTTGGTTGCTGGACACTTGGAATTTAAATTTAAAATCTTGCCATTTTCACATTTACCATATTGTGGGTTGGCTCTCTCTGTAACATTCTCAGTCATTAAAGCCAATTCCACAAATATATTTTCAAAGGAGTTAAAGGCAGAGCCTGAACGTGAAAGCAAGTAGACTAAAACAAAAGACAGCAGATTGTACAGTTAACTCATTCTTTTTGTGAGCCTAATGAATGGTATATCAGTAGTACTCTGGATATACAACCTTTGCTGAACACCAAACTAAAATTCTTGTTGAGCTCTATGGAGTGTGAAGTCATTTTTCTCAATATTGGTTATGTCAGTTAAAAATCTTGTAAAAGAAAAGGAAAATATGAAATGGAAAATATGGAATATGGTTTTAATAGTTAAAAGATGGGATGTAAGGGGAATTCTTCATTTTACAGGTAACCACTCTGTAAGTTTTGTTGCCCCCTGGGATCTCTTCCTGGTAGCATAGAGGTGCTGCAGATGAATCTTCAGGCTGCTGCGTTTGCTACCTGACACCCAGAGAGCAGAACTGCTTTTGGCTTTGTGTCTGCTCCAGAGGGTTTTCCTTGGTGCATGTTGTTTTAAACTTTAGAAGCAAATGATTTGCTTCATTTTCCTAAAATAGTTTCACTTTCTAATTTTAATTAGAGGAACATTTTCCCAGCTGCAGTCTGAGGCTGACCTCTAAAGATTACTTAGTCCATGGGCACGGCATATCAGTTTATACACATGATGAAGACCTCCTCAATTCCATTCATCTGTTCCTCTCCTTTGCTTTCTTTGTCATTAGAAAATTTTTCTTCATGTTTAACTTGTTGAATCCCACCCTTTGATGTTTGGTTTTTAGTGAAGAATGGACTGTTCCTTCTGCTTAAAATTTGCTGTTTTTGTATTGATATCAAATCTTGTGTTTGAATTATATGTATTAATTTTTTGGAGTTAATACATTAAGCAAAACATGTCTGCTAAACTACTGTTCCCATAATTATTCCATTTAACTCTTCAGATGCTGATCAGCCCGTGTTTCAGTGAGTTTTTGGCTTGGTCTCAGGCTTTATTCCTGCACTTTTGTGAGCTCTGTACTGTTACCTGCATGCAGCCTGTAACAAACACTGCAGCCTCAGAGTAATTTCCTAATATTGCTGATCTGTGTATTCATAACAATTAGCACTAAGTTACTCTCATGCCTATTTGCAACGGTAAGCTCGGAATGTTTAAAAAAAAAATCCCTTATCAGCCAACAGAAAAAAGCCCACCTACCCCTCACACATAAAGTATAAGAGACAACATAATAGTTCTTTTGAGGTGCTGTTTTTGCCACCTTTAAAACATCATTATTTTAAAAGACTTTTTTTTTGTATTACTGTAGAAGCAGCTTCTGCCAATAGATGATCAGAAGTTGCCCTTGCAGGCTGCTGTTGGTTTCAGTGTTAGTGAGTGTAGGGTTAGAGCCAACACTTAAGCTGGGGAAAATTGAAGAGAGACTCGGATGAAAATAATTTTCTTTTTATTTGCCTTGCTTTTTATGGCAGGGAGTTTTTATGATTTAGGTGTTTGATTTGGGGTCGTGTTACACTTGGGTGAACTGAAGTGATTAAACTTGGGTTCTGATCTCTGATTCACCCAATACAGAGGCAGATAAGCTTTTAAGATCTTGCTTCTGAGTGTGCACACTCAAGTGCCTGGTCCCATTTGTAGTGTGTGGTCAGGCTTTGGAGTATTTGTGTTACACAGTAGCTTTTCATAGACAGGGATCACCAGCTGGGATAAGCAAAAGATTATTTTGTTGAAAAAGAAAACAAAAAGAGCTTGGTTAGTAGAAGCTGTTAGGAACAAGGATGGGGAAAATGAGGAAGCTGTGGTTCTGGAACATGCATCTGTCCCATGCCGATAGCTATGCCGTGCTGTGACCCAGAGCTGTGACCTCAGCCCCCCAGTGCCTGGACCACTCCACCAAATACTCCTGAGAAGCAACAGCGAGTCAGGATGCTCTGAAAAAAATCCTGCCCAGGATATTTTGTCACCATATTCTGTATTTGGAATCTAAAAGAGCACTTAAACCTGAGTGGGCTGATGATGGTTGCACTGAAGAGTCCACTCCGGCTGCCCGTGGAAATGAATGCCTTTGATGTCCGTGCACTGCAGAGACGCAGTAAGCAGCTAAATGCCCTAATGCATCCTGCCACTGAGCGATCTGAAAGCTTCCATGTGCATCGTGGAGCTTGTGCAGTAAGGTTTTCACTGTCAGCAAAGCAAAATGAATGCCTTTAGCTTTAAAGTTTAAATGCCTTGCTCAGCAGGGAGCCCAGAGAGATTTGTTCAACTGAAATGAGCTTATAATAAGGCTTTCATCCTAAGATAAGTAAGGACAACATTCGGTACCTCTGTACTCCCTCACCAGAAAATACAAACAGCTTTCTCTATGTGTTATGATGCTGTTATTGTCTTTCATGTGATATGTTGCAATTCATGCTAATAGACATTTTCCATCGTGGACTGGTGTAATGCCATGCTGTAACTACATTGTATTGAGAAATTCAGACAAATAAGAGTTGCAGCTTACATATTAATTGGTTTGTTTATTTTGCCCCCCAGAAACGAGCGTTAGGATAATATCTACAGAGAGATTGGCAGTAGCAAGGTATTTTAAACCACTTAATTATGCTCAAACTTCGCAGAGGTTCAAAATACATTTAGAGAGATTCATAGCAGAAGAAAATCCATCAGTGGCTGTTAACCATGAAACACCACTCGTGGCTCAGGCAGTCCCAGAGCTGCAGATTGCTTGAGGCTGAGAGCGTGTGCAGGGGCTATCGGTGAGCCTGCTGCTATTGGAGACAAGAAACCAGGTGGGATGGCCCATTTATCTCACCTGGTGTGGCTGTTCGTATATTCTCACTCCCGTGTCTGCCGATTTTCTAGCCCCACCCCGATCATCATTATTTCTTATGCAATAATCGAGAGGCAGTATTTGATCTGCAGGTTTCAGTTGGGATTGTTTGTTAAAACAGCGTTTACGGCTGAAGCCTCTGTCCACTCCGTAGTTTTGCGTGTGGTGTTTGTTACGGGGGTTTCTGAGTCCCTAATAAGCTGTTAACAAGCTGTCAATTATAGTGCTGATGCAAATTAGCGAGACAGACAGCGAGGGACTGATGTGTACAGTATGCTGTCTCAGAGGATGTAAATAAACCCTTCCACTTTTAATCACTGTCCTTGCAACACCATCTTCTTAACGTTTATAAAGTATTCATCTGGTCTTTTCCTTTGTATCATGTTTTCAAATCGAATAAAGTAGTTAAATATCAATTATTACAGGTCATATTTTGTGTTAAATACCAGACGTCTAAAAATAGAACAATGACATTTAGATACCAAAGACTTCAATGAATCTGTCTTTATGATGGTTTAAATGTCTTATTTACAATTTGCTGGTTTTCTGGGTTCTCTGGAATCATCCTGCTTTCATTTCCACCACCTCCTTTTTTGTATTTTCTATTCACTTGTTTTCAATATATCACATTTTTGCTTGAAAATCCATTATTTCTTGGACCCTTTTTTAACTCCTCCCCAAGGACTGCGAGCCAGGTGTAAGTCTCACTACGGCAGCCATCAAAACTTCCGTGGCTGCTTATTTATTTTTTTTTCTAAGTAATTCTCAGAAATGAAGTCTCATAGCTCACACTCCTTATCTTGGTCATGGATCCCTCAGGAGCTTGCCACGAACCTAATCTCTTTCAAATTCTCCATCAAAATATCAACATAAATTTATATGTGTCCCTCTTGGTATCCATTACTTCTTGGAATACTCACCCAATGTCATTTCATACCCTGTGTTACTAGATTTGGCTCCGTAAGCACAGATCATTTTCACCTTACTAGTTCCAGTTAAAATTCAAATGCTTCTGGTTTGTGCTTACCACTGCAATATTTTTTCATCTGTTTGGAGGAATTGGTTGACTTTGCTGTTTGACCATTGAAAGTGAGATTACTGATGGAGTACAAGTATCTGACATCTGGCTGGGATGTTTAGCAAGATTTCTGTTTGATAAAAACGTCCGGAAGATTTCGAAGGGTGTTCCATAGAAGAAAAGCTACTTTTCTGGTGAATTTTAAAGATAAAGTGATCATTAAAAGCCTTCTCACTTGTGACTTTCTCTTAAGTGCATGTGCAGATATAATTGAGGAGGGGAAAAGGTGGTTAACCTGGAATACAATTGTGAGCAAAATTAAGTCCATTCCTGACTGGTCTCATCTCAGTTGGAAGTGTAAAAATTTTAGGCACCTGGGACTTGGCAGAGAATTATGTTTTATGGAGGACTGCATAAATAAATCAGATTTCAAAAGGCACAGTTCCATTCTGGCTTTGAAAGATTCTTTTGAACAGCCAGTTCTGCTTTGGGGGGTCATACTGGAGCCCACTAGATCCTTTCATTGAGATCTGTTTTACAAAGCCAGTCGGTCTCCTGGGCCTAAGTCTGTGTTAGGGAACCAGGGAATATTCTAGGTTGGAAGGAATGGCTGGTGATCATCTAGGGGTCTCTGTCTCACTCAGAAAGTCTTTTCTTCATGTGCCTTCAGTGCAGGGACTGCAGAGGAAGGTCCTCAGCACCTCAGGAATCAGAACGATCCGGTTGCCCGGATCAAACTTGCCAACAGTTGTACGACAGCTGGATCAGAAGGAAGGGATCTTTCACCATGCAATATTTGTCTCCTGAAATTCAAATATTTAAACCCAATCTTAGGAGTGCATAGGCATTAATGTAACCAAAGTTAAATACTCATAGCTGAGTATTCTGCAGAACTTGAGTGGGTTATGTGCCTGCCGCCTGGATTCTGCTGCATTAATAGCAAGGGCTGTTTTTCTTCTGGGAGCTGAATGGAATCAGGATCAAGAGCTAAGTAAAGTTAAACAGGCATTCATATTCATTCAGGAGCAGTACAAAGTATGTATTCAACTTGGTGCCATAATTTTCCTGTGATATCTGGTAAGCTTATTACTTAGCAAGAGCTATTAGATGAAGTTGGGCTCACAATTACGAGGAGACCCAATCAGGCTTTTGCTTCACAGAGTTTGTATGACTGTAGGAAGCTGATTAGGATATTTGTAGGATATTAGTGGGAGGCTGAGGAGTTGTCATTCCCTTTTTTTTTGGAAAGATGGATTTGTTCAAAAAGCTATCTAATTGGATAGATAATTGATTAACTGAGAAATTATATTTTCAACAAAAAGCTGTCACCGGTCTGATAAAAAGCTTGTCCTTTACAGATTTTTGGAATATAAGGACAGATGTCTTCCAGTTATCATTTCCCAGCTGGAACCCTGTAAGAAACAAAAGAGTTGTAAGAGATCATCATACCGTCAGGATGTGTTCAAACTGACTTTTTTTTTTAAAATAGTCAACAACTGGCTGCAGCATCTGGCATTACTCTACAGTTCTAGAATTGTTAATTCTACCAGCTTTGGATTGGAATAGCATTACAGACTGACAACAACACAATTTCTCACTGGTTCTCTTTTTTTTTCTTGAAAACTTTGCTGGTTCAAATGTACATTTTGTAGTTGAAACAGGAAACTTGAAGTTACTGATTTTGTGTTTTGGGACAACTGAAGAAAACCAGACATGGTGATAGCATTGCTCGTATGGGAAAAGGCAGCAGGAATTCCATGTCTCCTGTCATCCCTGGGGGCTGCAGCCCTCAGGGAACTGCTGCAGGGAATCAGTAGTGCTTTACCCTTATCTCACAGAGCTGCAGAACTCCTGCCCACAATAGGAGCACAGTCAGCTTTAGCTGGTTCAGTGTTCCCTGAACAGCTTGAAAGGCTTCCTTCAGTTTTTGGTACCGTGGGCTTTGGGGTGGGGAGGGTGTGTTCGGGTTATAGGGTGCTGAGTTCAAGGATTTCTGACCCTACTAATGATTTAATTTTCTATATAATACCCAACATATTGGAAAGTCTATGACTGAGTAGGTCTTCTAGTAATCCACAAAACCCAACCCAAATAATATCTTTGCATTGCACTTTTGAGTCTGCAGTCCTGAGTCTGTGGGGTGCAGTGCTGCATATTCTAATGTTCTGTATTACTGTGGTACCTGGCTGCTTTTCATGCATGTGCCAATTCCCATTTCAGATCCAGCCATCAAATATGTGTATGGCTCAAGGCACAAATTCAAAGGCCAGATTTGAAAGTTTTCTTTTTTTTTTTTTTTTTTTCTCCTGTTAAGCCATCAGAGTTAATTTAAAATTTCACACGTGGAGTGGAGTCTGCCTGCCTTGCTCTAAATCAAAAGTAGCTGCATTCAAATGAGGGAAGTTGTGAATGGAGATGAAAATAAATAATAGAAAACCTTAAGAATATTCTGAAAAAATGAATGTTATAGAGTATCCCTCTAATTTTGTGCAGAAGAGTACTTATTTCTTAACCCATTAACAAAAAAACATATATGAGGTTAACCTGACTTCATTGAGTTTTTGCATGTTTTACACTTCATGGACATGGAGCTGTGCTAAACATACTTATTAGTATTCAATTTATTTCCCAGTCTCTTGAAGGAACCATGTTAATGTCTGGACTTCTAAGTTTGTTTTGATTTCTTGGTGGGGAACTGTATCCACATAAGTAAGCATGCACTGAACAGCAATAAATCATTATTTCTCAGATGACCAATATCAGCAGGAATCTCATATCCTTCCCTGCTGGAGCTGATTTCTAAATTCATTGAATAATTATTGGTGCTGCTTTTCATATGTGACAAACATTCTTCTCTCTCTGATTCTGTTAAATCTTACAGTGATGTTCACACACAACCCAACATGCAGTGGGTGTTATTTTTAGGATGTGGCAAGAGGAAGAATAAGGAACCGACTTAGATTTTAAAAGAACAACTCATAATAAACTGGGAACTTTGTACTATGTAGTTTAAGGGGGAAAAAAATCCAATTCAGATTATTTTACTAACTTTTTAAATTTTGTGTTTTATCATATCAAAATGCAGATATTTTATTGAAACATTAACATTCTTGTAATATCATGAACTGTTTCTGTCATGAAGAATAATGTTGTCGATTTTAAATTATCATAACAAAAATGTGGTACAGGATAAAGTGTCTCTGCTGAATACAAAATTCGGTGAAGCTCCCGAGGTTTTAGCAACAATTATGCAGATGGCAGTGATCAATGGCTGCATGAAATTTTATCTCTTGCTGGAGATCTAACACCAGTTGTATCAGTGTCTTTTGGAGAACAGCAATTGTTTTTATAATCTGGAGCAGAAAAGCGGTCCTGCAGATCTGCTCCAGCTGGGCTCTGTTCACTGGGATTACACACAAAGCAGGGAGGGAGAACTGGGGAGGCTCATCTTACACGGCTCTCGGGGATATTCGTTGTCTTCAGTTGAAGTTACTGTCACCTCATCAGCACCACTGGTGTGCTGTTACGTAAAACTGGGGGGGAAAAAATAATTGGTTCTCAAAATAAAATTAAAAGGGCGGTTCTTTAGAATTTAAAGATAGATCTATTAGAAATGTTAGTTAAGTCTATAACAAATGACTGTTTAATTCATCAAAGGGTTAATTGAATTTTTGAATAAAGCACTGCAGAACTTCTCTACAGAAATGAGATGTCAATTCGTTAGAGAAAAATCCTTTAATAGCCTGTAATTTAAACAGTTTCCCCCCAAAATGAATTTATTGGGTATTGACTGGCTCCCAACTCAGTTTTAATACTGATTAAATATTACAGCTTCATTTCAACAACCCTGCTAGATTTTGCTAGCTTTTTTTTTTCTTTCCCTCATTTTCCTTTTTTTTTCCCCCTCATATGGAAACTTGGGTGATCGGGTTCAATTAATTTTAGAAGTTATGTTTAGGATAAGGTAGGTGCAGCGAGAAAAGCCAGTCTGTTTGCAATGACTTTCCTTTCTTGCTTGTGAAATATTGTTCCTTTTTTAGTCCATGGCTTATGCCTTCCAACCAGAGAGAGCAATTCTGCAAAGACTCCCTCTTCTAGAAGCTGCTGCTCTTAAAATAGTTCCATATTTTCCCATTTATTTACCATATTACCTTTTGCTGCTATCAAAGCCCAATCTTTTGAAACCAAAGCAAAGTTGAATTTTCTCGAGGCTCTTAACAGTTGTACATTTGGGGATTTTAAATTGGCTTCCACACACTGAAATGTTGTGGGGTTGCTTTGTCATCGGTTGATGTGTTGCCCTCCTGAGAGACAGGGATGGGATGTCTCAGGCAGTGCTGGGGCCTGGTTTGTTATCCCTCACTGTTTGGCATCACTCATCTATGTGCAACTAGCCCATCAAATAGCACAAAACACATCTTATTTTATTTCTCAGTTCATTTAGTGAATTTCCAGGTGCAGCCTTTTAGTACTTTAGGGGATCAAAGCAAGAAAAGAGCAGGTGAATATGTATGCAATTAAGCTGTACACCCCCACGAGTAGGGCAAGAGTCAGTCAAGTTGTATCAATTAACCAAGGCAAAAGTTAACTTTGCCCTGGTCCCTCCCAAAGCACTAAAGTCAGGAGTGCAAAGAAGGAGAGATTTGGTGTCCCCTCTGCAGAGCCTGACAACACAGCTGGTGCTGCAGCAGCCACAGCCCTCAGGGTGAGCTGGGAAGCAGTGAAAGTGCCCACCCATTGATGGGGACTGCTCTCAGTGGGAACAGATGAACTGCATTGAGCTGGACTGGTTAACAATCCTCTGTACAGGAGCCTGTGTCTGCTTCTTTAGGCTTTCGTTGTGCAGTTGCATCCTCATCTGAAACATTGTCTTGGCTATATTGTAATTTATTAAAAAGCAGTAAATTTGTTAAGATGGAACTTAGCCTTTTTTTTTTTTTCTTTTAGTCATCCGTAGAAGGCACAGAAATGTTTATTAAGAAAAGCTGTAATTGTTAAAACGTTAATTGAATCATACTTTGGAGTATTTGCATTTGATGGTCTGTTAGGTTAATAATGACTCAAAATGAATGCTGTTGCTTCTTCCTTGAGCATTCAGCATAATGTGAATTTATTCTTTTTTCTTCAGCTGCTCAGACAGACTTTTAGTATTGGAGGATGGTTAAAGATTGTGGTACAGGTAAAATAACTCACCAGCTTCCTTTCTGGAAAAGGAAAGGAGAAGAGTATCACAAGTTTTGTTCCTTGATTGAACCTCTCACCCTGCCTCAGTGTTGCATTTCCCTCCAAAGCTGACTGAGCACTCACAGACTGGTCAGTGCTACCACCAGCAGCTCCTTGAACCAGCTAAGGAGCACATGAGGCAGCTAACAAAGTCCAGAGCTAAACAGTCATGATTTAAAGGTTCAGGTTTAATACTGGGCTGGGATGAAGAGTAGTGTTTTACATCTTTAGATGCTGTCGTTCTGGATGGCTCCCTACTCAACAAATATTCTTACATCTGGATCACATGGTTGTGATCATAAAGAGGTTCTTTTAGACTTACATTTTGTAGTACAATTATGCAGGAAGGTTTTAAAAATCTTCAGATACAGGGAATGTGCATCTGCTTCTGCCCACAGTACATTGGTGATCCCATGCTGTGAGAAACTTGTATCTGTATATTTTTTATTAGATACATTAAAATATTAGCGATTCAAATAGCATTGACTTATTCAGTTTGTACTTATGCATTTTTGTTGCTATCTGCCTATGTTTATATGACTCTCTATTTAATATATTACACCTAAATGGCAAGAGCTCTGAAATAAAAGGTTAGCATAACTCCCAGCACCCTAAAGAGAGCCTAAAGAGTCCCTGAAGAGAGCCAACCTTCCCAAGCAAGGTCTGTTGCCCCTTATTCCTTTGGCCTCACAGTCACAGATAAAAAGTTGCAGGATTTTTGTTTGTTTAGTTCCTGTGAGAGAACGAATATTTACATTTTCCTTTGTTTCATGCAGGCAGATAAACATGTAGAGTGGCATTTCTTATCTCCTTTACATACCGCCGTATTGCAGACACTCAGTGTTCCTGGGATGTTCAGGTTTGTGATACTTTTGGAAATCAATTTGGCAGCATTTCCTTGTACATCTTTTCCAGTAACAGCTGCAGCTTCTTTGCCTGTTGTGTTTTCCTTCTGTGATGGGTTGCAGTCAAGTGTAGTTATGGGAGATGGCGCTTCCGCTCCTGAGTGTCGAAGCCAAGGAAGTTTTGGCTAAGTTTTTGCTCTTCTTTCTTCTTTCTCTTTGCTTGTCATTCTCCTCTCTCGAGTATTTTGGCAGTGTGCTGTGGGAGCAAGAGCTGCGGCAAAGTTGCTCCAGAGGAAAAGACAAGCTGATTATCACACAGTTGATAGTAATGGAGTTCTTTTGACAGTAAAGAGCATTTCAGGTGTTCGATCTGTCCTGCAGCTCTAGAGATATTTGTGGGTTTGAAGGGATGCTGAGGGTCTGTTTTTATACTCTGTTTTCTGAGGGTAGGACGAGGGGCCCCATAGTGGACACGGAGCAGTGGGAGCTGTCAGATTGGTGTGCTTGGCAGGCTCCTTTCCTCACAGTGTTCCTCGTCCCTCGGGAGGAGAGGGAGTCAGGAGCGAGCGTGGCTGTGCTGAAGGGCTGCAGGATGCCCAGCTCGCTGCAGGATGCTGGTGGGGACAGGGCTGGCTGAGCTGAGTGCCTGAGATCGGGGTGGGCTGTGTGGAAGCAGAGACCTTTAGAAGGACGCACAGATTTGATGGCTGGGGGGTGGTGCCTGACATGTAGGGCAGTGTGTCGAGGTTGAAGGAAGGCAGTGCTGCAGATGGTGATTGCAGTCCCTGCTAGAACGGGTGCTTAACTCAAAATTTAATATCTGATGCTTTTAGCTCTGGGTGTGTGTTAATCAGCCATGTGTGTAAAGCAGGACGGTGACCTTCACAAAACCCTGAGCCATTAGTTAATTCAAACAAACCTAAATGTTTGACCAGTCATAAATACCACAGAGGTTGAATGGGTGAAAACAAAGGAGATTAGAAGCTTTATCTGTATATAGAAATCACCAAGTTTAGAATCGTAATGGTATTTAAATGATTCATTTTCATCCAGATGGAAAGATAGTTCTTTTTTTATGCATGATTATAAAGTTACTGCAACGTACCAATTTGTACCCTGAGGCACAGGTGTGATAGGCAGCACCAGGTTCCTGGGGTTTGTAATTGCTAGACGTCTGTTTGTTTTGATTTTTGTATTTTCTCACTTAAAATACAGATAATACTAAGAAGTCTTTATCAGTGACTAGGGTGTCTTCATAATGCTACAGTTTTAAATCCAAGAATTAAGAAACCCAGTTGCACTTATAGAGTATGCTAAATATGTATATATATTTAAATGTGCTGCACCAGAAGATAGGAAATCAAACTCACCTTCTGGTTCAGATTTAATGGTTTACGTCAAGGTAAAATTTTCACAGGACTTAAGTGAGATCTGCAGATCAGATGCAGACAGGAACTTCAGACTCCCACTAAAATTGATCTGTTTCCAAAATGAAGGTTGCCAAGTCATGTAGGTGCTTCAGAGCATTTTATCCTGTTCCTTCCCATACTTTATTGTTTGTCTTGCCTCAATAAATCTATTTCCTTGAATTCTTCTTTTTCCAGAAAGATCTCTCTCAGAGGGCTCTCCCTTGTCCTGTACTGTCATTCCAGAGCACCTTCCCTCTTCCTTGCATAGTCTAAAGCAGGGAATACCTCCCCAATGTGTGTCTCCAAAGCAGATTGGATCTCTCCGAGCAGCCTTTCTTCCCTGTGTAAGCTGGGCCTTTTCTTAACCCATGTTACAGTGGCAGTGATGGAGACCACCCGAAATTTAAAACAACAGCTTCCCTTCACCTGTGCCGCCCTTGAAAATATTGGCTTCTGTGGATTCTGTGATGAGATAATGGCTTGTAGTCATTTTTATCTAGTGTTTAACCCAGTGTTAAAAATTTGCCCCTGATGTCCTCTTACTTCTGCCATTTTTATTCAAGTAATTCAATTAATTAAATACAATGTGCTTCACAAAGTAGAATTTTACATATTAACAGACCTCTGCAACTAGATTTTAATAAACATTACATATTTTCTGACTTCACAAAACTAGCAGCCTAATGATAAGGAAATATCTCGAAAAGCCTCACAGTATTTCGGAGTCCTTACATTTTTAGCAGGCTCTTTTCCCTGTAATCGGAAAGCTGCATTCTCCCTTTGATTTACTTTCTCTAACTACATTGATTTCCGTAGCCTAATATATATTTAATTTGTAGCAATGTGATTGCAACTAATATTACAGAGCTTTTAAAGGACAATAAATTCCAGAGTATGTTTTATAGATTTTTTTTTATTATTTTTTCTTCTTCAAATATTTTAACCACTGAGGAAGGTATAATTTATCTTCTTGTTAGACTTCCGTGCATTTTTGATTTGTTCTAACTCAGGTTGCATTGAGATGGAGTGGTGTGTTCACATTTTCCAGACTGTGTTCCAATGTAATTCTCTATTTATAAACTGGTAACTAATTTATAAACCAATTTTTAACGAAAACTCAGGCTGATACACAGTTCCTAAAGTTCCACATAGCTCAGTTGACTTCCAAACTTTTGGGATGTTCAGTTAATGTTGCCCTTCCTTGTGGGGAAGGAGAGGAAAACTGCCCAAAAAATACCCAAAAAATAATTTGTCCTCTAGGTGTTTTTTTGGCATGTAAGCCATAAGAAGAGTGTAGAGAAGATGAGGCCAAGCCTGATTTTCCAGGTGCAAGAGGCAGGTGGAAACATTTCATTAATTCAGACGCAATTTTGTCCAACATGGTCGAACACTGGAATCGGTGCCCAGGGAGGATGTGGAGTCTCCATCCTTGGAGATGTTGGGAGCTTGAGCGGGCAAGGTGCTGACAGCCAGGTCTTATTTGGTCTGCTTGGAGCTGGGGTTGAACTGGATGACCTCCAGAGGTCTCATCCTATATAAACTAATCTATAAACGTAGGTGAGCTTTTGTACCAACCCACCAGTTTCTCTCAGTGTCGCAGTGAGGTTTCAGTTTCCTCAGTGCTGGCCTGCATTGCTGGGTTTGAGTTTTGACGATTCATGCCCTGGTGGATTTAACAAATACTGTGAACGTGGCAGGATATAATTACAATTTTATAGAATTGTTCTGTAATTTGGATGTCTTAGCAATAAGATAACACACACCTTAGACTGTAGGTTCCCATTGTGCAGGAATTTTTATAGCTGTGTTGGTAAATAGTGTTGACATAGACCGCCTTTCCCTCTAAATCCCTAAGAAAGGATAACCAAAAGGAAGTTAAATACCCCTATCTGATAGCAAGAGAGATCTCCTAACTGGAGGAGTGAGAAGTAACTTTGAAAGGAGGGGGGTTGTGATTTAGCATGACCAATGCTAATTTGGATTTAGGAAAAGGGTTGAGGAAGTCCGCTCTAAGCACAGGGGCTACACATGGCACATGTACTGGATCAGTTATTGCCAGGGATGGTAGAGAAAGTGAAGAAAAAAGGGAAAGTGGCTTAGAAATTTCCAGTCTCTGCTTATCAACGTGAAACATCTGCTTCAGCAGCACTGGCTCCCACTGACAGTCAGATACGGTGGAGCTCCTGCTCGCACTCGACACAGCACCCCTGCACTTCCCTGAGCTGCACTGCAGTGATTTACTGGGGGATGTGCAGGACATTGCAGGTTAAAATGTAATGGTTCCAGTGCACTTGGATGAGCATCACATATGGAAATGAGCGTTGGCACAATTAATTTTTGTTTGTTATAGTCTTAATGTTGCTAAGCTACAGAAGGAAACGGATCACGTGGAGGGAGTCTGCGAGTTACTGGCTGTTTGCACAGAATCTTTTAAATATTACACTTAATCAGGTGCTATAGCTTAGCTTTTATTTAGTGTAAATAAAATGGGTGCTTTATGTAAAGCCACCATCTTAACTTTAAAATGTTCCTGCCTTTGCTTGTTATGAGAATACTTGTACCTATAAATAGGAAAAGAGCTGCGCTTAGATCAGAGGAGCTTCTTGGTCAGACAAGTACAGGCGTGAACACGATCAACTCCTGTATAGTGTGACAGAACAATGCATTTTTATTTAAGAATTGTGCAAACTTTCATTTGTCATTAAATAATTTCATTTCACAAACAGCACAGCCCAGGTTCAAACCCACAAATAAATACAAGCTGAACAACGTCATGTTGATAATATTGCTTCCTAGGATGAAGTGCTTAACTTACTCCCCCCTGAATTCCCAGGGCAGAGGTGGATTATTAGAGCTTGAAATATAGAAGGTAAGTGCTTATGGTTTCACAGGCTGATGAAACAGCCAAAAGAAGAAAGGTGAAATGTTGACCTCAGGATAGAATAGCAGCAATCTCTGAATGCTTCTTCCCCGATATATCTCTCTCCCCCGTCCCCCACCTGAGAATATCTCATGATACTTTAGTAAAACTAACAAGAGAGGCTTGGTTTTCTTTGTATTTTTCTTCTTGCATTGACCATAAATTCAGTTTATTTGCATGATGACCCAAACTCATTTGATGTTAAAGACTGAAAACAGTTTAGGAAGGGAGTAAGGACAGACCTTGACAATGTGTTTCTACTTAATCCTCCTGTTTTGAACTGTTTGTGAAAACATTACAAATTCTAACTGTAGAGAGCAGAATTTGTCATATAACAGTAAATAAATGTTTAGAGTAGCAGTAAATGCCCCAAATGTGTGAAATGCTTTCATTGTTTATACTTCTGAAAAAAAAGCAACATTAGAGCACAGTACTTGTTCTGAAAACCTCTCGCTGTTGTGCAGTCAAAATTGACAGCTCTCTTGCACTGCACAGACCTGTGTCTTTGTACTTTTATGCTGTTTCATTTTACTTGGCAATACCTTACTTTAGAGGACAAAGAGTGTATTGAACAGTCACAGAATTTTCACCTGTGTTTCCTGAATGAAAGTTTACTCATTAGCTCAGAACTATCACAAGGTCTAATGAAATAGATATGATTGTGTTAAATTCTACAAATATGTCCTTATCAGACTTTAATTTTATACATTGTGTAAAATATATGGTTTCATTTCAGGGCATATTAGAGGTGATACTTAGATGGTATCTTCTTCAGAAGTAATTGAAATTATACTTAATATTAAAATCATATATTAATTATTTCTAGGCAAGGTACTTAATTATAAAATTTATGTATTCTTTGCAGCAGTGGAAAGCTATTACTCAGCAAATAAGGATTTGCAGTAGACTGAGTATTTATCATATAGCAAAGTATTACAAATCAATTATTTAAACCATTGTTATATTTTAAGTCTAGGAATATAATATCTCCCCAGATGATTTATTTTGCAGATGCTCAGCCGTGCCATTCAGTATCACAGGGGAGCTGGACTTGGAAATCAATTTGTGGCTCTTCAGTATTGGATAGTTTTGATTTCCTAGAAGGAATAAGAGCCCATATGTGCTAACAAATACATAGGTGAAGAGTTCTTGACGCTAAGGATGCAAAAAGCAGTGCATGGTTAGCACATGAGCCGGCTCAGTCAGAGGCAGTAATGAACCCACTACACACACCGCATGGTTTCAATTACAGCTTTATGTGTCGAGACGGCGTGGTGCCAGAAACAAAAGATTGAAACAATTTAAATGATTCTCTTCATGGTTCAGATACTTGAGCCTCTGGTTTCTGTTCACTTATTAATGTTCACTTTTATCTGTGCAGAACTCAGACTCAGAAAATAGGGATTCGCTGCTTGCATACGTAGAATGTCATCTTGTTAAAGGACGCTGGAGTATGATCTGGTAATATATCACTTAGTTAATTATTTGCTGTGTGATAGTTGCCTTCAAGGTTTATGTGCTCAAGGTCAAGAACTATTTCTAGAAATTGCTAATTTGTCCTAGTCAAAATTAGAGAAGTTCTCCTAATAGACAGTTAGCAAAATAAAGGTCGCAGTCCCCTCTTCACATAATTACTTAGCAGTTAAATCACTTACACCTCCAGCGGTGTCGCCTCTTCTCCACCTCCACAACCTGAGGGAGGGAGGGAGGCATGCACTTGTGTCTGTAGGACACTATAATCTCTGTTTCTCTTGTTGAAGATGTCTTGCTGTCCTGTGCTCTTGCTTCAAGGCTTCCTTGCTGCTGGCTTGTCAGGCTGCCAGCCACTCACAGGCTGTGGGTTCGCCTCGGGTCAGGCCGGCAGGCAGTGGGAGCAAGTCCCTGCAGCGCTCCCTCTCAGCTGCTGCAGCTTGTTCTGGGGATGGCTTAGGGAAAAGCCTGCAACTGTGACGTCTTTGCAGGCTCTTTGCCCTGAAGCACCAGCTCTTTTGAGCTTATGCATCGCCCACTTCCCCAGGTGTGACGGGACACTGAGGTTCAGAGCAACTGTTTTCTGGCATTGCCAAATTTAGGGAGGAGACTGTGCAGAGCCATCCTGGGATGCCCAGCAAACAGGGCCATCGTGGCATTCTGGGGGTGCAGGTCTGCCCTACAGACCTTCCTCTGGTCATCTCCATTGCAGAGCATATGACCCAGGAATGGAAAGAGAATGAATCACTTTATTAAGCACCATCAGATGTTTTCTAAAGCCTTTGAGCACACTTTTAATGGAAGCAAGGATTTCTAACAGCCTCACTTTTTTTTCTTTTTTTTTTTTTTAATCAGGCTGTTTAGGCATAATAGATTTTCAGTTGTAAAGCTTATTAAAATGGAAGAATAATATAGTCAGGTTTCCAATTGCCACTATGCTGAATTATTGTTGTAATGATTAAGCAAAGTAGGAATTGTAAAGTATTTAGTACTTTCCTTACAATGAGACCATTTAATGTAGCTGAAGGTATGTGAGCAGGTTTGCCTTGATGTGTAGGTTGATAGATTTTTCTTTAGTAAAGCTTATTTTCTTTTTACAGTTGAAGCAAATTAATAAAAAGATATTGAAAAGGTAATTATCTACTTGTCTACCTGTATTAGCATCTTACAACATTCTGCTTTATGGAGTAAGCTCTGTTGATGTTTATTAAATCCAGTGATACTTATTTGCTTTAGAAACTTAGATTAGGTTGCATTTCATCAGACTCACTTTCTCAGTCACTTAGAGTTGTTTCTGTTTAACTGCCACCATTGTAAAGGACTGCTTCTTGAGGATTTTATAGGAATCCCTTGTGGATTTGCCATTCCCAGCATACATTCTACTTGTATCCTCCTCCCTGAAGGTTTGCCTGCCACACACGACCCATCTCACATAACTATGTGACATTCTTCTAGCCCTTTTTGGCCAACCTTAACTCCATATAAAATGGTTCTTGCTGCTGGTTAGTATTTGTTCCTTAAAATCCTTCCTTCCTCCCTCCCAAGCAGCAGTAAAATATGGGACATGCCTGGGTAAATGTGGGTTTGGGGATGCAGTCTATTGTAAATGTTAATGCTGCCAAAAATAACATTGTCTTTTCAATATCTGATTTCCATTTTATTAACCTTGCAACAGCATGCCTTCCCTCAGTATTGCCTTTCTTTTCTTTCCTTTTTTTCTTTTCTTTTTCTTTGCAAGGCCAGACCATAACCTGACATCTAAATTATTTCAGTCTTGATTTCTTCTGTTCTCTAGTTACCACAATTATTTTTTCGTTCCTTGAATTCAAACCGTGATGATTGGTTCCTTGATATTATTCAGCCTGTTTCTTAAATTGACATCTATCATTGTTAAGTACTGCAACTTCAATTTTAGATTAATTTTCATATCTTGAAGTGGGAGATCAAGATGAGAACCCTGTTTCATCTTTGCTAATTTAAACCAGATCCAACTCCTTTTTTCTTGTTCTGATGTGCTAAACATAAAACAAGTCATTTAACTATGTGGTTCCTTCCTTTCTGTGAAATAGTTTTGACTTCTGGAGAAGGTTGAGAGTGAAAATATGTAAGGTGAACTGACTGGCAGGCCCTTCTGGAATATGAAGTGTGTTACACCTTCATGTCAAACTTATGTCTAAACCTGCTACAGTAACCTCCCTTTCACAGTATTTATCACAGTCAGGCAAAGATTTTCTACATAAAACACATAATTCTCAGTTCATCTTTAACTTTGGGGGAAAAAATGATGCTTTGAAAAACTTTGTAAAGTAAAACATCAGTTTAAGTTTTGCTAGAAATATCAAATTAAGATAAAATGGATTCATCTGTACTTCCTAAAACAAGAGGAGAAAATAACAGAGAAACAAGTCTCTTTGTTCCGTGTGAAAGAGAATACTTAATCACACATCAGCAGAGAATTAAAAAACATAGCAATACATGAAAGTATTCTTTTTTTTCTTCACTGAACAAATTAATTGCCAGCAATGGAAAAAAAAATACAAAGTGCTGGTTTAAAAATAAAAAATACATATCTTAAATTCAATAAACAGGAGCTAATACATTTAAAAAGAAGCTCCAAAAATCAGCAAGCAACTGGCAATTGGTTTGGGGTCTCATCAGCTTGAAATACATATCCAACAACTCTCCTGCAAAAGAAACTTTGAAAGAGTAATTCTACATGCATGGATTTCTGAGACAGACAGCTGCTGAATAAATGTCAAATGGACACTCTTGCAGCTTAATTCATTTCCCAGCTGAAACCTTGCCACACATGGAGGTCTTAACACCACCCCATAATATTCCTCGTGATGTTCCCCGTAAACTGTTGTTACGATTTTGTAAAATGAGAAGGACTAATCTTCAGTATTGACCAGGAAGTAGCATTTGTCTATCACTAGATATGCTGACAAATGTAGAAAGGGGATAAAGGGAAGAAATTCTTACCAAGTGGGTGAGAAGGATGCAGGATAATTCCCTCCTCATGCCCTTACAGTGACCTACAAGAGAGCAGTATGTTGCAGAAATAAAATGGATATAAGCTTATCTTGCAACGGGAGGTCTCTGAGAAATGGCAACATTTATGCTGTGTAGTCATATCCTTCTGCCTTTTTGGGGGTAGGATGACCTTAAACATGATAGTCAAGGAATAATCACTGGAATTAATTCTGTGCCACAGATACTTCAAGTGCACTTGTAAAAACACAGGGCTGGTTTTGTTTTCCAAGATCGCCAAAAGAAAACATGAAATGTTTTCACAAAATGCAGGTGCGTGGACAGGACTGAAAAAAGGTTCTTCAGGGGAAAAAAAAGATCTTGAGAATTTCTGGTGAACATGCTGCTGGTGCACACTGAGATGGGTCAGTAGTGAGAGGGGAGGTACAGCTGGGGCAGGGCTGGAGCACTGAGGGAGTGCAGATAACCCAGGGGAGAACCCTGACCAGCCCACCCGAGCTGGGAGGTGATCTGCAGTTTAGGGAGATGAAGATTAGAGTTGAGTCTTGAAACACTTTGGAATTTGTCCTTATTTCTGTATCTTACTGGTTATATTGGGAGTGAGTTGTCAGTCACATTTGTCTGCTGGCTGTATTCAAATGTAAAAATAATAATAATGACTGAGATGCATATAACTAGAATTTGGGCTGCTGCAAATTTCCCCCCAAACATAGAAATAGATCAATGTACATTTTATTAACTTTCTCTCTTTTTTTTTTTTTTTTTGCTACTTTTTGTGGCTTAAATGCTTATCTCTAACATGATGCTGGTATTTTTAGCAGCATAGTAAGGGGATTTTTACTCACTGTCATAGTATACATGGTTCATCACACTGTGATAGATCAGAATAGATCAGATCTGGATGAATGACTAAAGTTTTTTGCCAGGTTAGCCTGTCTGAGATGGCAGTTTAATTGTCCTGAACCACCTTAATACTTGAAGATAGCAGTTTATTAAAAGAAAAAAAAAAACAATATGGCAAAATGGAGCTTTGTGTGTTGTTCACAGGCTGGATGACTAATGGGGATTCACCTTTCTATTTTAATCTGTTTCTCTCCACTGAGCAACACCCATCAGCTCTCCAAAGTGTATTTTCTTTTTTTTTTTTTTGTGGTCTTCAGTCAATACTGTTTACAGCAAATCAAAATTTTACTGTGTGGTTTAGCTTCAAGTATTTGTTTTAAGCTAGCAAGTGGGACTGTTCTGACTTCCACTAGTCAGGGCTGGTAGCAATTGATGAGAAAAAAATTAGATTACTGCTTAATGATGACGTCTTCAAAAGCCCTGGAGTGACTGGGGAAGATAAGTCCCCTGGAAAATCAATGAAGCCCAGGCTCTGAAGACAGTTAGGTGAGTAGAAAATGTTGCTGTAATGACCTAAATGGTCGTTCTCTCTCATGGTCTCTCAGTTGTAATGTACAAGAGAGGACGAGTCTGTGCAAAAATATCCAGCATCTCTGAGCGTTTCTGGGCTGTTAAAAATCGGAGTGCCAGATCTTTATCTGATTACTCTCTCCTGTGCTTACCTAACTTAGGCAACAATGGACTCTAAAGCATTTCTAATGTAGAACCTGCAGGGGAAAAGCAACCAAAAACTTCCCCAAGCCTCCAGAACAAAAAAAAAATACTCCTTTCATGGAAGTAGTGGCTGTGCAGATGTCAAAGAATAAAATGTGTATTTAAAACCATTCACATTATTAACTAGTTGTATTCTTTGGTTCTTGGTTTTATAAACCCTAAAAGGTTGTCTTCTATTACTGGTGCTCGTTTTATGCATGCGTTTGTTTGTTCACATCATCCCAGAAGGACATGACTTTCTCTTACAACTTGCCAGGCATCCCAGATTTCCAGTTTCTAGGTGGCGGGTTTCAGTTCAATCCCCTTAATCATTTCTGTGGTTCCTAGGCTGATATTCAGTGAACCCTTTGGGGAATCCGTTGTTCTCCTTCCCAGCCTCCTACTTATCAAGAAGCGTTTATTGTTACTGGTCTGATGGCACAGCATTCAGATAACGAGGAGGAGGAGGGGGATTTCAGTCCTGGTGATGTTTTTCAAGAGAGAAATGGTCAGTCATGTGTATGATGCTGGACAGTGGCACAGCAGTTGTTACCTTGATGTTTCTGCCTCATGAGGTTCCTCGAGCCATACTGCCATGCTGCAGAAGTTGAACAAATAATGACTTAGAGCCTTATTTTCTGCCCTGTTTTCAGGGAGTGTGGCGCAGGAACTGTTCCCAGTCTCGCACATTCTCCAAATTTCTGCCTTTTGCTTGGTTTATAAAGATCATATCTTTTTGTACCACGGTGAGTTCCTCTCATACCTGGTGGGTATTAGAGAGTACATCAAGCAATGACTTAGCTGACACTGGCTGTGACAAATCCGACACACGAGGGACAAAATTAGTATCAGAGCCATCCCTTTTAAAGATGTGTAACGTTTTGTTAGCAGGCCTTGTAGCAATTACTGTGACTCAATGGCAGAGTGACATACTCTTCAGCTGAAGCTCTAACTTCAGTCAGACCTTGTTTAAGGCAAAAGACCGGAGAAGTCTCCCAGATCTGCTCACTCCCCACGGAAGTGAGATGCGTTCTGTAACCGAGGCAGGTGTGCACACAGTGCCTCCACTTAGTGCAGGTCTGGGGCATTGAAGAGAAACTGTGAGAACTGGGTTTGCTCTCCCCCCGGAGAGACCTGGTTTCTGTTGTCAGCTACTTAACAAAAGAGTGAAGGAGACAAACCTCTTCTCAGAGGTGTTCAGCCATAGGACAAGAGGCACTGGATGCAAACTGCAAAAATGGGGGATTTCAGTTCACTGCAAGGACTGAGGTTTTACCATGCGGGTGGTCAAGTACCGGAACAGGTTGCCCAGAGAGGTATCCCATTGTCCATCCATGATCAAACTCAGAGCTCCAGTGGATGTTGTCCTGAGCACCCTGTGTACTCTGACCATCTACAGCATTCTGTGACTCTTTGGTATATCCATGTGTTTAAGAGAAGTTAAAGTCTAGATTCACTTGTATTGAGTAGTGTGATCTTTTTCTGCTTTGGGTTAGGTTTTTTAAGCCTATATTTGAACTCATGCTGTGGGATTTTCTTCCCTTACAACGAGCCAGGAAAGCTCAGTGGGCAGGTATAACACAAATTCATTGGTTTCTCCATGGGGTTAAAACCAAGGAGGCGAGGCCTCTGCTGACTGAGTAGCTCTACTGGAATACTGGGGTTTCCATAAATAAGAAACGCTTTCTGTTGGGTGATGGAAGTCCCCGTTGTGTGGTAGTTAAAAAGCATCAAAGTTGATAAAAAAACGTTCTTGCTGCAGTATCAGTTTGATGCCATGTGATGAACCCTTGTATTTTAGACTGGAGAGGGCGACAGAGGTTTGTCCAGCGCTGTGTGAGGCTGTCATGGATTTGGGAGAGGAATCTGGGAGTCCTGAATTCCAGCTGAGTGTACAGCTGCTCAGAGCATCCCCTGTCCTTGGGTCAGACCAGCTCTGTGACAGAATGAAACAATTGCATTTACTGATAGTGTTTTGCGTATTGTTGTGCTGAACATTTGAAATGATGCTTCAAACAATAGGGGAAAGTGTGTGCAGCCTCACAGATCAAACTGAAGGACTTGATGCATAAAAATAAATCTTATCTTAATTGCAGCTTGTCAAGGATGGCTGCTTGAAATAGAATATTCAGTGGCTGTTCAGGTGTCTTCTTTTTTGTCTGGCTTGGTACACTGACCTTCTTATCCCTTTGTGATGAATTCAAATTCAACTGGGATGCAAATTGTGGTGAAGATTGTGATGAATTTTATGATCTTGCCAGTAGAAATCATTCTGTGTCATTACCAGGGGATTAAAGCATCATAATTTGTGATTTTAATCTATGTATCAAGTCATCTGGCTGCCTGAGTATTAGCTGTGAAAAACTTGCTGTTACTGCAGTATTGCCCTTGTGTAAAGTTTTATCTGCTCTTGTAATAAAGATACATGCTTTTACAAAAATGGGCACAGAGGTCAAAGAGAATTTTAAGGATTTTTTTTTTTTTTAAAAGGAGAAATGCTTAAGACCCTTCTGGGTTAAACATTGCATTTTTAATTAAAGTTTGAGGGGACTGATTTGTTTTGGTGTAACTGCACTCTACTGTTTTAGAAAAAAGGTGACTCTGCACAAACACTTCTGATAAAAGTAGGGATTCCTCTTAGATGAAAAATACAAAAGCTAACATTTGTTGAACTGTAATGATTCATTTGAATGACCCATTTTCTTAATAGTTTTTTTTTTTTACCAAGATCATAAGATGATTAATAGGTTGGTCCAGGCTGCATTTATATTACATTCTAATTCTACATTATATATTTTCCAATGTCAAAGAGCTAAAAGTTCAAATGGGGCTCATTTTCATTATCAAGTTAGGGGTGGGGTATTGTAAATTATTCACCTCCACTGAGGAGACCAGATTCATAAATCTGTTCTAAGGAAAGTGATGAAAGGTTTCCAACATGTCTTGAAGATACTAATTCATATCATAATTTTCATATCTGGAGTTGACAGCCAATAGCTGTTTCAGACTGAGGCTACATATCCTTTCACCATTCCCAGTCCTTTCACCGGGATTAGCAAGAGACTGATTCCTTTCAGAGTAAATTCTCCTAAAATGTCTATAACTCCACTGCTGCTGGAAATATGAAAAACTAGCTAAATTTAATAAAAGGATGGATATTCTGTGTGTGAGCAGGTGCTGTGATCCATGACATGATCCTCTGTAAAGGCTTTGCCTTATGGTTCTCATGTGTAAGGGTGATGGGGCACCTTTCTGGGTTTGTAGGTGGATGTAAAGAATGTGTTGGGAAACTGTTAAGAGGGGGAGTCTTATTTGGACAGTTCATACCTCCTTTTAAGAATACATGATATGTGTGTGGAACGGGAGAAATTAATTCAAACCACAGTTTCGATGTCTTGTCCTTCATTTCCCTTGAACCATTTATCCCATTTTGTCATCATTTGCACATGAGTTAAGTGCTCTGCATTCTTAAAAATCAAGCAAGCAAAACATGCAGATTTGTTTCTCACCATGTACATTTTCTGACCAACTGTCATCAGTGTGTTTAAACTGTGCTTCTTGCTGGATTGAATTAGAGATTGTATTGATACATAACAGTGAGATCCGTTGGGCTGAATTCTGAACTCAAATTGTCTTAAGACTTTGATTAATTCTTTTGATTTAAGGCAGAAAACTCGGAGGAAAAAATGATCAGTTTATCTTAGACCACATGTGGCTACTGTAGAATTGTTCAAAGCCATATAGAGAAGATTTTTAACAAAATTATAAGCTCTGAAATAAAAATAAAGCAAAGAAGACCTAATATTTTCTAAGGTAAGGTGAGCTCTGAATTTATCCTTACACGCATGGTATTTTAAATGCCTGCCTATTCAGCTTTCTGTGAGTCACTTAACTGTTCTGTTCCAGCTTTGAATATCAATAATGGCATGTTTCCTGACAGCTGGGTTAAGGTGAAGCTATTGTATCTGTCAGTTAACCTCTCTTTTGTCAGCCTGCCGTGCTGATAATTTTGTGTTTGTGGTGCAGTCATTAAGTTATTCTCTGTCCTCTGGCACTCGATATGAAGACATTTTTTATTTTCTATACAAAATCTATTCTGCTTCTAACATATAAACTATGGGGTGGAGGCATTGCCAATGTAGAAACCACACTGCCTTCCTCACAAGTGATGTAATTTTTGCCAACTTTATGACCAAGTACAACAATAACTATTTATTTAGCAGATATTATCATGCAAAGTTACCTTCACTGACAGTGTTCATGAGAAAGGAATGCCATCAGTATATTGTGAGGTATTTCATAAATATATAAAATACTTGTGTCACTTCATACTTGTTTCCAACAGATTTTACTTCTTATTTCACTTCTTTACAGCTTGCATCATAAATTAGTGACTTTTAAAGTGTGTTCTCCCGTCGCTCGTGGCATTGTGTAGGTTATTTAGTTTAAAGTAATTATGCTTCATCACAGATTTATGTTCTAGTCGGAGGTTCAAACAGTGAGGAGCTCTACAGCATATGAATGATTGCAAATTTTCAAAAGAGGAGAGTTTTTGAAGGTGTCTGTGTGTTAAGTTAAATTTTTGAATTAATAGGAACATCAAAGGTACAGCATCTGGGTCAGAGAAGGACCTCAACAGAACTGCTGTTTGAAGCCCTTCATTCTTGACTTCCAGGACTGTAATAAGCCTTTCATTCTCGACCTCCAGGACTGTAATAAACTTTGAAATAATTTTCAAGGACACTTCAGATGCTCTGTCAATTAAACTGCCATGCAAGCCCTTTTCCTGTTGGCCTGTAGCCATTATTTAATACAGTCATTAAAATTTAGTTTTAGGAGATATTGTATGACACATGAAGTGTTTTCATCAAATGGATTTCCTACCAAAAAAAAAAAAAAAAGGCAAAAATAAAGGGAGGTAGAATATTTATTAAAGAAACCCCACAGCTATGATTATCTAGAGGAGGATTTTAAGAGAATATACATTTTGGTTACACTGTGCTTTTGTATTCAGGTGCCTAATCTGCATAGGGCAGGTGTGGTGAAAGCACACAATAAGCTTAGGAGGACATGTATTACTAAAAAACCACACAAAGTTAAACATTTTCTAAAAGAAAAGAAAAGGAAAACTAAGAGTGATTTTTTTTGCTGTTCTGGAAATCCTCATGTAGAACATACAAGGCTGTGGACACAATCTAAGACAGGGCTACTGAAGACTCAGTTGTTTTGAGATGTTGCAAACCAATATTACAGGGCAGAATATTCCTTCTGGCCGGAATGTTCTGCAGTGATGGTGCAGCAGGGTAAGAAGGCAGTGAAGGCAGTGTTGTCTCACAGGCTGCTGTTGCAAGACGTGATAATGACCCGAGAAGAGGAGGACTTGAGTGTTTTGAGGAGGACTTTGTGGCTGTTGTGACTTTGGGGATGCTTTTTCAGTCTTTTGATATCTTTTTCCCCCTTTTCAGAATGGCAGGGTGGCAGTAATGGCAGCAATATTTGCCAGCCACAAGAGTGCTTTGGGCTGTAAGACATTCGGGTGTAAATTTGTCCAGTGTCCTTCAGTGGTCTGTGCTGGTTCTGCACAACATTTGGTACTGACCATCGCTAAAGGGCTTCGAATGTGTCTGCCAAGATGAGGATGATGTGCTGGTTCCACTCCTACACCTGCAGCAGTTCTCTGTGACCTCTTCAGCTCTGTCAGTAGCTCAGATTACTTCAGTTCAAACATCGACGACACTATCCAAATAAAGATGGGGGGACGTTTGGTAACGTGCCAGTGGTGTTACCTGTGCTCTGTTTTCAGCAGAAATTGAGTTTTATTGAGGCTTCAAGTTGCTTGGCCAGATAGTTTGATTTAAAGAGAGATGGTGGTGATACTGTCAGGAGAGAATGAGTAGTTTCATGGCAAGCATAGCTGAGAGAAATCTTTCAGCAGCTGATCCTCTTGGAGGAAAAACAAACGACCCTAAACCAAACAAAACCCCCATAGCACTGGCACTGTGTTGTTTGCAAAGTTTAGCCTTTATTTCTGGCCACGATTAACAGCACGTATGAGGACAAGTCTTACAAGCTGCTGCTCTGCCTTATGATCTGGATATAATCCTCCCCTTCAACTTCACGTGTTTTTGTTTATGACGGCCATAGTTTCTAAACTTTAAAATTGAGATCAATAAAGCTATTTCCGTGGTTCTGAAATAGCAACAGCTGACACCCCGTTAGTTTGGAAATGGAAATCTTTCCTTTCCGGCTTTAGCAGAGCTTTAGGGCACTCTTGGGTCCTGAAGCTCATGGCACTCAGACTTCGGAGTTAAGGCCCCATGTTTTATCCCCTCTACCTTACACTTGCATTTGTTGTGCAGGATAGCAGAGGATACACAGTCGAGACATCAGGAACTGTGCCACATTGTTGTGCATCACCTCCCTTCCTGCCTCTCCTGCACACAGAGACTCAGATACCTACACCCTACCTTCTGGAACACATGCAACCTTCTGGCTCCTGCTACACAGCAGAAAATCTGCTTAACACTACATGCTACAGAATGAATTGGGGTTTTTGTTTGCTGCTCAGTCAGTCGGTTGATTTGTCAAAGAGAGTATGAAGGAGTGCCACTTTGTCCGTATTTATATATTTATTACTTGGGCATTAATTTCTTGCTTTGTTTACTCTGGTTCACAACAGCCTGCCTCTCCAAGAACTTATCTTTCCTTAAGTGACCAGATTCTGCAATCTACTACTTATTGCATCTTGAAAAGCAGGATATAAATTCAAGTCAGGGGCATTGTACTCTAGTTAGGGGACTGAGAGGATCGTAAAGAAAAATGAGAGGTATAGCAAATGTGTTTCCAATCTCTGTAGTATATATAATAGAAGGTTTTATTCTGCAATTGTCAGAGAGGATCTCATTAGAGCTCAGACTTTCCTGTTCCTGAAAAAGTTCTCGTGTTGGGTACTTGAAAGGGAAGAGTTCACAGAGTTAAGATTTAAGGGCATAGGCTCCCTTCTAATACAGGGAACTGTGATCACAATGGACTGAAAAGTTCATAAGCTGTTTTGAAGACAGTAGTAATCTGTACAGTTTGCTTTATTCAGAAGCTCCTTCATGATGCAAGTGCACCTGCAGAGCTATGAAGGAAAGGAATTTTCCATTGCGTTGTCATCCATTAGTCTCCGAAGGCAGCTGCCTAAAAATAATGGACTGGATCAGCTTTAACTTGATTTTTTTAATTTTTTTTTTTTTTAGTAATAAACCTTTCCAAAGCAGGCTGAGAGGTTTAGGAACACAAACCCCTCAAGCTGTCCTTGTGCTCTGTGTCAGAGCCCTTCTCCAGCTGCAGCTGGGAAACTGCACTCACCTCCATTCCTGCAGATAATGGACAAGAACTCCAGAGCCTTCCTATGGTTTTGCTAACTTGCATCCACTGTATGTGCCAAAAGCATTAATAAGGTTGTTACATGTTCTAGAAAACCAGGAAAAACTAATGGAGAAATCTGCAAGGTCTGTGTTTGGATCTCTAGTTCTGAGCTGGACAACCGGAATAAATAAACTGTCCCTTAGAATCTGCCTCCCAGTGGTGGTTCAAAGAGCAACAGGTGTCCCCAAACAGTACAGGTCTGTGTTCTTAAAATAACATTTTGAGATTTATGGATTTTACTTTCATATTGAAATGGAAGTAAAGTTAATAAAGAGATACATAAACCAAGAAAGGGAAATGATGGTGGGAGTTTCTGGTCCAAGTGGACGTGCATTTTTCGGTTTTTATCACGGTAGTTACTATTTTTTTTGCTTTCCTTTTCTGCTCTCTGTCTCAAATGGTTTATTCATAATATTTTTTTCCCATTTTATTTAAAAGCATAAAGTTTTATTTTTAAAAATCTATTTTTTGATTTTCAGAAGTTGCTTTTTTTTAGTATTCAGAATTATTAAAACTTTCTGAATACTAAACTGTCCTTTCTCAGGTGGGAAGATGCTTTGTGCTGGTGCCACTGTGGTTTGGAACTGGTTCAGATCATAACACAGCAAAATATTACTGACTGAGCTGAGCCTGGTCCTTTAGTTTGGCCGTTTTTCCAAAAAACCTTTCCAACATCATTTGTCCCCTTATGATAAGCAACCTTTTATCAGTATGGTGTTTATGTTTCTAAACTGAAAATAAAAATAAAACCATACTTTACTGATTTGTATTTCACTGTTCTTTCAGGTCTTACACATGTTGATGAACTCGTTAAACCTTTATAACAAATGAAAATTATGAAAAAAAAAAAAAGAAATTCAAAAGCAAACCCATGAGATTGGTCAGTTTTGGAGGGGCCCAGCTACTGGAGAAATTATCTTGAGTCTGACACAGTGAGCACTTACCATATGTTTGATTTTAAGGAACATTTTGATAGTTTCCTGAATGTATTTATTTTAATTCACAGATGGGTATCATATTTAGCCAGCGTGAGAATAATCTTTGAAAAAATCTGGTGCTTTTTTAAATCAGATTTCTGAACTTGAAGTATACTGACAACACTTTAGACAGAATCCTGGAAGCTGTTCCTGCTAGATTAGGTCACCTTGTTTTAATATGGAGAATAATTTTAAAATTCCCAATTCATTGTATTGTGGGGTAATTAGTAAGCGCTGCTTAGGCTCATATTAGATGACGTATCTAATTATTTACTTAGATAGTCCTCTTAACTGCAGGATGAAGCCATTATTTCATTGATTTCTGAAATTCTAAAACACATTTTTCACTTTTGTACTAATTTATTTTAATTAGAATTTCAAGCTGTGATACCTTTAGAACAGCAACAAAATACTTCCTATTGAAGGAATGAGCTGATCTGAGTTGCTTTGTGGTCATAGCTAATGAGTCCAATTTTCCTGAATATGCAAAATAATATGAAATACGACAATCTTGGGCTAGAAAACAAATAATTGCTTCTTTCTTCTAGATGGCATCAAAGCTGGAGATCTGAGCTGGAGCAGATTCTCTGTCTAATAATTAATAATCATGCTAATAAACATGTGACAGTCTACTGGGATATGTGGCTTGGTGGGTGTGAGCTGGGCAGCTCTGCTGAAGGTTCTCCCCATGTGAAATACATGCACATATATCATTTCATATAAAGACAGATGATACCAAGACCTTTCTTGCTCTGCAGTAGTGGAGTCTTGAGTAAATACATTGTTTTAGCTAAAGAAATGAGGGCTCAGAGCGTTCCTGTAAACATTGGATGGGTCACTGTCAAACTCATTGCTATTGATTGGAAAGTACTTCTGTGGGTAATGACTAAATACAGAGAGAAGAGCCTGGATTGGGACCAGGATTGACATTTGGGCTTAATGATATAATGAGACTTTAATAAGCCAGTAATAGGCAGCCTCACAAAATGAAATGAGCAAAGATTGCAAATACACAGATCAGTTCCTTGGATCTTAAATACAGACATTGTATTAATCTGTATCGATAAAAATTAATTGCTTATTTTATATGGTCCAGATGTAATTATAGATCAAGATAACATTTCTTAATAAGGCAACACAGCCTTTCAAATTTCAAACCTTATGAACTCTTGCAGCCATGAGTTCAGGAGACCTGGAGCACAAGTTCTATTCCCTCCTTCATTCATTCTGGCTTTTTTCCTGCCCTTCTCCCTCTTGAGCTCTGCCTTGGCTCCATTTGTTCTGAGCTCTTATACTGGTGACATTATATTTAGGCTGGAGTTTAAAGTCCCTCTGTATTGGGGTTTTATGGTACAGTGATTTGATGGCCATATCAGGCCTCCACAAACTTGCAGTTTCAAATTTAAGTTTAGTAAATTGATCATAGAAAGAGTCAACTGACTTTACTGCAACACCTGTATGAGTACCAGCAGGTTTATGGCCGGAATTTGCTCTGCAGACTCAAGTTTCCTGCAGTCCCTTCAAAGAGGGGGACACTGGGATTCTCCCACAGAACAGATCAATGTCACAAGGTCTTAAATAAGCAGGAATAAGGAAAACAAGGAAGTGAAACCTCTGTTACAGTGCACTGATTCTTGCCTATTAATTTCTGAAGATCACCTTTCAGGTTGTTTTAATGTTATTTTGTCATAGCAAGTTTACTGTGAAATATATGGAAGGACTACAGTGGGAGCTTATTATTATTATTTTTTGATAATGCTTGACTTTTTTCTGGCCGAGAATCAAGTCTTATAATTCAGGTCCTGTCTGCTCTGGTTTTGGTTTATCTGGAGAACAGGTGATGGGATGGCAGGTAGGCTTGTCATGTAAGTGAAAAAATGAACAGGTCTTTAAAAAAAGTCCAAAATTCAAGTGTTAATTTATAGCAAACAGGTCTGAGCAAAACAACGAACTGATGCCCTACACAGGTCGCTGAAGACCCTTTTTCCTCTCTGTTGCTCAGCCTCAATTTTGTCTGAAGTCAATGTTGCACCTCTTTTCTGATTGCCCTGGTATTTTAAGCTTTCTGCCAAAATAGGTGCTAAAGATCTTTTGTAGAACAGAATGTGAAAGAAAAATAACACTTCGATCTGCACTAAAAGAAAAGAAAAAAGATCACAGCCAACACTTTTTACTGGTCTTGGAAAACCCTCTCTTTTTGTGCACGTTAACCTCAATACACACCGTGTGTGCAATGCACGGGAGCTGCTGGGGAAGGCAGGGATTTGTCTGAAGGCTCTGCCTGGAGGTTTTGGCAATAAGTATTTAACATGACCTTTGACTTTGTGTGTTTCCTACAAGTGTAAAAGCTACATCTGAAAAACAGGAAGGATATATTCTGTATTTAAAAACAAACAAACAAACAAAAAATTACTTTAATTTGGTTTACAACCCGTTATTCCCAAATTGATGTAAAAATTGCATCTTTGTAGTGACACGTTTAATTGTTAGAACTTTTTCTAAAATCTTCTTGGATCTTTCTGACTTCATCAAGTGAATTGAGAAAAGGAAAAGTTTATGGAAAAAAAGAAGTGCTGTGACACATGAGTTTTACCGAGGCTTTTTGCTGGTTTTTACTCACCTATATATACAGCCATTTCTTGTCACTGTTTTAAGTAGCAGCCTCCAGCGTGCTAAAGCTGACTTGGTGGGTCGTAGGTGAAGTAATGATCAACTGATGGCAAGATGGACGTATTTTAATGATGTTGGGAATATATAAACTGAATATCTTGTTAGCTGTGGTCACAAATGCATCTCATGTTGCTGTTTTCCTTGCTTTGTTTTGTTTTTGTTGAAAACCCTGCATTGTTTCTTCTTGTTGACATAAGATAACTGGAATAAGTTTCATATCAACATTCCCACTTGACTTGACATTTTTGTAGTTCAGATGAGGCTCTAATAACCTTTCTGAGCTCTGCTGGCTCTAATGATGTCCATTCAATAAATGAGATTTGA
>JAYRBT010000028.1:4776684-4793225 GCA_036023395.1 Myiotriccus ornatus | reverse complement strand
TATTTTGAGGTATAATCCGACATAGTTTATGAACATTACTGGTGAGTGTTCCAGAAAGGAGGATGAGATGAGCTTACATCAGTGAGATTCATTTGTGGGGCCCATGACTAATGGCATGTGCCAACTCTGAGGGTGTAAATAGGAAAAAAGCAAAGGGGAGGGACACAGAAGGAAAGGAAAGCTCCCAGTGGTGAGGTGGGTGGAGGAAAGGCAGGGGATCCCAGAGGAGTGTCTTTTCCAGGGCTGCAGGTGACCCCACTCCCACAGGGACGATGTATTTCTTGTCAGGACATGCTCAGGCATCCCAGGGCTCATTCCTGCTGAAGATTCCCTTATTAGTTGCAGACGGGGATGTGACCAGGGGGTTGTCCCACACCCTTGGGCTGTCCATCTCTCTGTGGGCACATTACTGGGTGCTGCTTGTTGCCCACTGAAATGACTTTGGCCACCTCCTCGCTCTGAGCCTTGTTTTCCTCTAAGGAAAGGAGAAGCTACAAAACAAGGGGTAGGAAAAAGGAGAGGGAAGAAGTAATGATTTCCATGCCAGGAGGAGCCCAACATGAAATGACAACACCAGGATTTGCAGCTGCAAAGCCATGAGAATAGTGGGGCAGGAACATCATCAAGGGAGCAGGGAAAGCCCTGCCCTGCAGCTGAGGGGTGAAGTCACAGGACAGATACAGACCTGCAGAAGGAAGGCCCTGGGCACTGCAGAGTTAAGGCCCATCTGGCCTGGTGGAAAAAGAAACTAAAAATTGGAATAGGCAAAATATGCAGAATACTTTTTAGTAATTTATATACTTTTGTTTCAATTCTTTTTCATGCTTTACTAAATGAGGGCTTGAGGAAAGATGTTTTTACTGCACAACTGAATGTGGGAAGAATCTAAATAGCGAAGAATGCTCCTGGAGAGAAAATGAGAGAATAGATGCTCCATCTGTGAGGATTTTCTTGCTTGCCATAGCACTCTTATCAGGCCTTTTTATTTCTGATGCTCTTTGTTTGTAAACTGGTAACTCTTTGCAAATCATGCAGTGGAGCAAAGAACCCTTCAGCCAATATTTGTTTCCAAACACCGAGAGCTGATGGTGAGCATGATGGTGACCTTTAGTGGATCCTGGAAATGCATAAGCTGAGTGTGCAGGGGATGGCAAAGGCACTGTGGGATGTACTCAGGGTATGGAGAGAACGTGTGAAAGCAAGTGCTCCAAGCAGCTGAGCTGCAGGACACCTGCAGTGATGGCATTTCCTGGCCCTTGTGTTATTGTTGCACTGGGAGTTAAATGCAGGAGAACACTTACTAGGAGTGAGCAGAACAAACTCAGCTCTCATATAGGCAGTAGGGTTCTCCTGCCCCCCTTGCCTAATTTGCCAGTCCAGCAGTGCAGTCACATTATCCTCTGGGTTAAGTTTTTCTCTGGTGTACGGCAGTGTATGTGTGTGTGTGTATATATATATATATGGATCTCCTTGTGCTCTCCAAACCAACAAAATGTGCATTTGCATGGTGACTTTTATAGATGTTTTCTCTTCAAACCCTCAGAACACTGAATTCCATGTGGAGGAGACTGAAGTCCTCCAGTCTCTATAGTCAGAGATGATTTCTGTGAGCACTGATTTTCTTCCACAAGATAAGAGAAAACAGAATTCTACTCAAAATAAGGAAGAAAAGAACACACAGATCCCGTTCCCTTGTTGATACCCAGCCCTCTTAGTGAGTAACAAGCTGATATTGGACACACCTAGTTGGGAGTCGGTCTTCTCCATACATTTGGCTGCATGTGGAGCTTTTTTCTCAGACTGTCTCAGTTTACACTCCAGAGGAAGAACTGGGTCGTGTGTGTAACGATAGGAGTAAACAATCCAGGCCTTACCTCAGCAGATCCAGTGCCCAAACCTGGCTGTTTGAAATGGGAGCTCCCAGCCTGAGGACGAGCACCACTGTGGGGAGAACCTGGCTGGAAATTTTACATTCCCCTTGACAGAGAAACTTTGGCAGTTCTGGGGATCAAGGGGCAGAGAAGGACCTTCAGATCACAGAGTCCACATATTGAAATGAAATAATCAGAGTGTTACAGGGGGTGAACCCAAACCTGCTACTCTTTCTATCCACATTAGCAGTCTGTGAATTTTAGTGTAATTAATGAATTGGGCTTGAATGGCTGTGTTTGGAAAGAATTGGGATGTAAATTGGCACCCAACTACTTGAGCATCTCTAAAGGTGGGGCAATATTGAGACAGACCTAAGCTTGAAGTGCTAAGAAGTGTTTCTTTGCAAAGAGAGAGACAGACTCAGAGATAATTTATGTGTTTGTTTAATAGGAAGAACAAAGCATTTTTAACAGCTAGTGAATTACTATCTTGTTTAGAAGCACAACTGTTTTTTACATCCTCTGGCTGGGCATGGCAGCAGCTTCTCCCAATGATATTTATATGTTAATAAAATAGTGAAATAATAAAACAAATGCAAGAGTGCATTTTTAACTTATATTGCTTGTATTAGATCCTGCTTACAGACAGTTAATGGTTTTTCCCTCTCCAGCTTTATACATTGAAAAATAGTTATAAGAATAATAAGAAAGCTTCCTTAAATTCATTTTCAGTAAGTTATGTTCACCTTTTAAAAAAATAGTGTATAATTTGTTAATCTGCTTTCCCTGCCAAACTGGTTGTCTTATTCAACAATAAATCGAATACAAATCTTCCCCCAGGCAGAGAGACAGAATACCAACCCCTGAAAGTCTGGCAGCTTAATTGACATTTGGTGGTAGCCTTAGGCAGAAGTTAATTTCTACCCTGTTTATATATACACATACACTTTTCATAAAGCATGCAGGCAGTACTGCAGATAAATTAAGAGTAATTCATATTGTAGTTCCCAGGTACACACTTGTTGAAATGACATGAAGCCATTTCAATTTACGAGTGAAGGAGTTCCTCACAATTAACCAGATCTGTCAGCCTTGCAGGAACAGTGTGTTTCCAGGCAGCTGTGTGAGGTTTGCAGAGCTCTATTTTTATTCAATTGCCATCGAGTGAATACAGCAATCTCAAGAAATAAAACTGAGGGCTTCAGACCTTATTCCCAGAAGATGTCCCACCTACCTGAATGTTGCTGTTGATGAGTAGGAATTACCAGGCAGGCTGTTAGAGCAAGTCTAAACTTTATTCATAAAAGAAGATCTATATGTGGCTAACTTGTAGGTTAAAGTAAGTGCCAGGCAAGTTTCCTTAATAATGCATAATCCACAGTCAGGTAAGAATAGCAATACCAGGGCATTCCAAGGTAAATGGGGGATTAATTTGAATTATTTAAATTACATTTTTAATTTTGATCTATCTCCTTTGCCTGTGTAAACTGAAGTTCGGGGAATGAAGTCCAAGATCCAGCAGTAAAGCTCCAGGCTTTGTGAGAGGATGGTTTGGCTCAGTGCCAGCTGTGGAGTTGGTCCTTTCTGTTCCTGTTCCACCCCATACTGTGATGAAAGTTCTGGTTTGTAAGGCTAATCCACTGGAGCTATTTGATTATACCTGTAAGTGCTGTAGGCAGAGAAAATATTTATGAAACTAATGATTTTAAAGTGCAGTATTGAAATAGATGTGTACGATTACAAAAACAGTATCAGTCACCCTGGTAAGGAAAAGTCTGTAAATCAAAGCCCAGAGAGTTTTTTCTTTAGTCAGTGAGACTCTTTGTGCTTCTGAGTATGGGAACAATAGCAGGGAGGGAAAAAAAATATTTTTTTTTTTTATTACTTTAATGTCCATACCAGTGAATACCAGCCCTAAGTGACAAGCAAGCGAGTGCTTTGAATTGCCCTCATTCTTTGTGTGAACTTAGTTTGCCTTTGATTTCACAATACATATTGTCTTGTTTTGAACAAATTCTATGTGATAAAGCTGTTTTTATGATACAAGTCATCAGCTAAAGTAAAGATCTTTAGTAAAGATTCGTGGGGCTTGGGCATTTTTGAACCATTCAGGAATGACAAGAGGCAGGTATTGCAGGAGCTCAGTAGGAGCAGCACTTTTACTCAGACACAAGGCACAAAGCTGGAAAGCTGCTTGATGATCAGAGATGCAATAGTAGCAAATAATTTCTAGCTTGTAGGTAGAGTCACAGGAAATCAGGATGTGCTTAAAGCACGTTTGGCAGCAGTTGGGGCTTGAGAGTCTCCTGTGAGGGCGGAGGGACCAGGCCTCATTGCACGGGCAGCGTCAGGGTCTCGGGTACAAAGTGGTAACTGCGTCCTTACAGCAAATCACTAAAAGTTCTCCTCTAGTTCTCACTTTTCATAACACACATCCTCTGACTGGGACAGTGTTTATCAGCATAGCTTTGACCAGTCTTACTCAAAGATGCAAAAGCAAACAGTTTTCTCTGAAGTGGCATGTAATGAAAAGAGAAGTTGGGCAGTTACCTACTGCTGATGTGGCACCAGCTGTGGCACCAGCTCTCACTGTATTTAGCCTTTTTCTACATATTAATACACAGGACAGGGTGGCACAAACAGATTACTTTCTGAGTTCATGTTGAGAATGGATTTGAGTTGCTCTCACTGGTGCTGTTCACCAAGGAAACGTGCCAGCAGTGCATGTGGCAGTGTTGGATACTCAGACAGCTACCCAGAGCAAATCACCTGCAGCTGATCTACAAAACCCTTCTCTGCTCTGCTGCTAAAATTAAGTTTATGGATAATTTATCACCTACTTGTCTCTTGAATAAATTACACATACAAATGAAGACAGAAAAACTATAGCAAGTGTTGCTTTTGGCTCTGGCAAATAGGCATGTGTGAATCTCTTATCAAATATCTCACAGACTGTTCTATTTAGCAGTTTCTGGTTTTGAACAAGTGATTCATTCTTGTAGCTCTTGTCTTTGTAGTACAAACATTAAATATTCTTTCCCTTCCATGACAATTTAGAAATTATCTATTATATTTGACATGTCAAAACAAACCCTGATGTATAAAAAAAAAATCAGAATTTAGTAGCTGTGGTTAAAAATTTCACAACTATTTTGCTTTCATGTACTGTCATTTGCAGCTTTCCAATGTATCTTTCATATAAAGATGTTACATTATGTTGTAAATATGCTACTTGTTTACTAAGGTGGGGTTTTTTCCAGTTTCCCCAGTTTCTTCTCAAAGAGGTATTTTCAGGATATTTTTGTGGTGTTTTTCTTGTTTAGCAATATTACTGTAGGTTCCTTAGATGTAAATAATGACAAAGGAAGCGAACGGAATGAACTTTGGAAATTGCCACGATAATAAATGCCCCATTGATTTTGTATTAAGCTACACATGTACATTTTGTAATACTGCATTAATCAATAGATTTATTCCTTTTCATTTCAATGTTTTAAGAGCTTATGTCTCGCTGATACTCGCGTGCTGCTCCCTGAGAGTTTGCTTTAACTCCTTGGTGCTGTGCTAGGTCTGTCATCTCTGTTTAATCCTGGAATCTGCATGTATATCATTCTGCAGCTTAAGGATAAGAAACATGAAGGGGATGCCTGAAATTCCAGAGGTAAATAGGAGATTCGATCCCTTTCTGTGCTGAAAACTCGAGGCTTTTTTTATTCGCTTTGAAGATTTTAAAAATTCTTTAATTTTAAATTTTTTTTCTTGAATTATGCTCACCTTTGGCCAGCTCAGGTGGTGGAGCTCATTTTCCAAGGGTGCTGGGCCGATGCTGTTCCCCCCCAGCCACACACCCAGGGCTGGGGCTGCCGCTGGAGAGCTGGGAGCGAAGTTGGTGCAGCTGCTCAGGTGCACATTAACCCTCCCACTCACTCCGTTCATTCCCGAATGGCAAAAATCACGGGGAGCTTTCAGAAGAAACCCTGAGAAATAATGGACTCGGGTTCTTGCTGTGACAGATACACGAAGTTAGTGGCTGATTTCCATAAATAGTTACACTGTTAATGGAGCAGAGGAAAAAAAACCCTCGGCTTATACAACTCGAACAAATGACTTTAGTTTTAAGAATGTTGATGTTCCTTAAGTACCTCGTGGTGTACTTGGTTTTTTTTTGTTGGTTTTTTTTCTTTTGTGAGGAGGATAGAAGCAACACAACCCCCCACCAACTATTAACCAAACTCAGTTATTTGTGATTAACACTTAGATTTTTAAGTGATTCATTTCCTTTTCTCTGTACGTGATTTGGGTTCGCCTTTTGCCTTTCATCCTCTCTGTGTTTTCAGGGATCGGCTTGGGTTTAATTCCTTGGTTTTAGTTTCCTTGAGCTGCCAGAACGATAGTACGTTTGGGTTTGCAGGATAGCAAGGGAACCTCACCTGAGATGATTCTGTGTCTCAGGCGAGTCCGTGTCTTTTGGAATCCCCAGAGAATTCAAAGAGAGATGCTGCTAATTCTCTTCGTTAAAACGACTTGCCTGGAAGACAGGTTATGTATTTACTTTTCCAGAAAAGTGCTTTTACACAAGTTTGCTGCTTGGAGGATTCTGTGGGTCCAATATCAGGATGCTGTGCTGATGGCCATGACCAGCCGTAAGAGACAGCTTCCCTTCCTATGATCCTATTTAGAAGATCATTCCAGCTTTTTACAACTAATCTTTTTATAGCTCTTTAACTAGACTGCAAAGCAAGGTAAAAATAGAACTATTTACATCAAGTTTCATGACTTAGTTTTCTGCTAAAAAGGCAAAAATAGAAATGTCAGAATATAAATACTTTTAACAAGATCTTTCATGGAATTCATTCAAAAGTTAAAATTGTATTTTATTTCGAGTTTCTCCTGTTGCTATGCTTTTTCTAATATAGCTTAGTTCGCAAATAGAGGACTAGATAGCACATGATAAATAATCACATTTTTTCAAAGTAAACATTTTTTATTAAAAAAGCATCGCAAAATGTTATGCTTCAAACTATGCAGAAAACCTGACATTTTAACTTTTTCTCATAAATCATGCATGAGTAATTCCATGCACTAATTATCTATATTAAAACCTTTTGTTAGTACTGTCTATTTTAAAGGGAAATAATGTAATTACATACCCATACGTCATTCTCTTACAACACATTCTCAAACACACTGAATGTGTACCGTTTCTTTCCAGACTTGCTAGCAGTTGTGTAAAGATTCCCTAATTAGCTATATAGTAAATGTGCTATATAATATCCACTGCCTATTGGAACTTTATAAGAGGAATAAAATAAAAAAGTAAAAAAAAAAAGAAAAAGATACAAGGACCTGAAAGGTTTTAATAATGGAGAGGTCTCTATGTGCTCTGCTAGTGGGGGGGGAGAGACTAGCAGTGTAAAAAAAAATCCAATTATGTGTCATTTGTGTTATTGCTAATATAACTGCTATGAGTAGGATTTGAAGCTGAGCCCATGCAGAATGCTACAGTAAAATACAGCTAATATATTTCTGTGAGAAAAGTATTCAGACAGTTTAAACTGTGCTGACGTTTATAATCATAAAGTTTCTAATAAAAGAGGGTTCAGTGGGATAAAATTTCCTGAGCAGGAGTTAGTATAATATTTAGAAGGAGGGATTTGTCTGCTGAGGAGTACGTGAAGCTTCTTCTCCAGTGTGGTTGTACTTCTCAAAATCGTAGTAATCCACAAGTGTAGAACCAGCTAGGATTTTAATAAGAAACATAATACCAGGATTAAACATTGCTTGGTTCTTCAAGCAATGCATTTCCAGAAACAAATCAAAGGTAACCATCTGGTAAAATTTCTAGTCCACATAACAGGCTGGGAGTGTGATCTTTCAAACTGAATCTTGGTACAGTGTTTTTATTTTATTTTTTTTCTAATGTTAATTAAAGGTTATGTAGACTTATGTAGACTTGTAAGAAGGAAAATTTCTGGTTTTAATGTGTGTGTGGAAGGGTTATCAGTCCTGTCCCTAAAAAAATTTCCTGCCCCAAACCTGGGTAGAAACGTTCTCTGTTTGTAGTGCTTTGACTTCCCTTGGGATACACAGCTTTACAAAATTTTAATCTCTTATTCTGGTGCAAAAGCTACCATGAGATTTGTGCAGTTCTGGGGTTGAGAAATTAAACAGGCCAGCGTTGGATGGTTCCAAACTAATAACATGTTCAGCCTTTGACGAGGCACAACAAATCCTGTGTACCTGTAGGATGTGTTTCTCAAGTGCCAACGTGAAATAGTTACTTTGCTTCCTTCCTCACGTTGCTGTGAACATGAAAACTATGGAATGTGTGTCCTAACTGCCCAACGAGGCACAAGCAGGCTGAGTCCTTTGATTTCAGTGTTATGTTTTTAATTTGGGGCTGTATGTTATTTAGGCCAAGGATTACAGACAGTTTGCAGAGGCAGCCATCCTCAATCATTTCACGCACCTACCATTTCTATCAGTCATCAAGAACTAGAGACTGGAAAAGCCTAGGCAGGGAAAAAGCAGAAATTTTACACAGTTGTTTTGTTTAGGTTTTTTTTTTTTTTCTGCTAAAATTCTGTTTGCTCACCTTTTTGTCCTAAATGAAGTAAAAACTCCCACTGAGAAATCCTGTCTCGGGTAGCTCTTTGGGTAGGAGACACTTACTTGCTGTATGTAGATAGTTTTATATAAACCAGATTGAAAATACACTTTTAAGCCTCACAACTTCTACTCAAGCTCTTCATCATCTGTGAACATGAATACCATTTTCTCTTCAGATTTGGTCAGGATTTTGTTGGCAGTGTTGCCCAAAGGGGCTGGGGAAATCTCTGTCCCCACAGGCCCTTGGCAAGCCCCTGGTGAAGCCCTGGGCAGGGCTGTGCTGACCCGAGCTGAGCACGAGGTTATCTCTGCAGCTCCCTGCTAACCTGAGTGCTCCTGCAGTTCTCTTATCTCAGCTCTGTCAGTGGACAAGGAAGTAAAAGGAGGATTAAAGACCAACAATAAAATAAAGAAGAACCCAAATCCCCTGGAAACGTTTCTGTTCTTTTGCATTACTGTTATAACTTGCTGGTTAATTGCTGTGTACCTGGTGAGATCTGCCCTGATCTGTCTACTTCAGTTTGAAGTCATTCCTTTTCTAGGTGCTTCCCTGTCATCTTGATGAGCAAAATTTTTATCTGAAATTGGTGAGCTCTGCTTTTCTAGTAATCTTTTATGGGTGTTAGTTCTGTATTTCTTTAGTTCAGATTTTTGTTGTACTTGCAGATACCTTCCTTGGTTTGTCCTTTTGTTTTTCTTTTAGACCACAGGGCTTTTTGTAGCATGAATAATATTGCTTTGCAGTTCCTGATTATGTGTCTTAATTTTACCTTTTAAAAGAATATTCCATTATATAAAACTAACAACACTAGGCATTTCAGTCATCTGTAAAGACTGTCCTGGGGAATTTTCTCCCTTGACATCCTGAAGTGTCTTTTGTCTCTTCAGACTCAACAAGATTTCAGAGGCAAAGAAAATAGATTTGCATGGGACTTAACCCTGTACACTCTTTTCCCAGTTTGAGACAACTTCACTTCCTTTACCAAGGGAAATCAAAGAAACAAATTTCAAGATGGAGTAAGATCTCCTTTCACAAACAGCTGGTTGGGGTTTTTTTGGTTGTTGGGGTTTTTTTATAGTTCTGAGTACACTGATATATGACAGCTGCTGCAACAGCTCTCCCAGTCCCTCTGGCCTGTCCAGGGCTACGCTTTTGAAGATGGATTCTTTACTCCCCAGAAGGAATCAGGACAGTTTGCCCATCTCACATGCCTTTGTAACTAAATGTCCTTGGGCTTTTGCCCCTCTAGGCCCTAAGAGAAACTGCTTGGTGTGGGCTGGCATCGAGGGGCACTGGGAGAGCTCCAGCAGTTTTCCTGGATGTCTTACCTGCATTTTGTACAGTTATTGTTCACATTTAATCACAAACTCTGTGAGACTGACTTGGCGTGCTGGATGGTGTTACTTACCACGTCTTGGTGTGAAATGAATCCATTACAAATCACTTAAGTGTATAGACCATGTAATTTGTTTTCTATTCTTGTTATCAGTTCAGGGGAAAAAGGACTCAGGCAAAAAATGTCACAGAAAATGTGCTGTTGTTAATGACATTGCTGTCTAGTTATGGGAGCTGGGAAAATCACTGATATTGGTGAATTTACTTTAATGCCTCGTGCCCAAGGTCTGGAGTGATGTGTGTATGACAGGTATGTCAGGAATGGAGCATCAGCTCCGGAGCTCTGATTTCTGTTGTTTGTTCATAACAGTTACCCCGCTCTTACATGTTGTATCTAGGAAATAAAGCTAAAATATGGACAAGCAGGAGTGGTAATGGGAGTAAAGGGAAAGTGAAGAACAGGAGCTGAGAAAGGCAAAGGATTTAGAAGATTGGCAGAGAAAATAGTGCTCTGAACAGGCGCAGAATAGAGTGGGAGATAAGGCAGAAAAGGAACGTGGTTATGAGGCTGTTGAAGGAAGGATTTATCTCACCAAAAGCGATGCAGTTTGTCAGCCCCTGTATTTGCTGAAGCTCGTTCAGTATTCGTGATGATATATGGAAATAATAGTAGAGGGAAGAGGAACACTTAGAGTGTGAGACTTTTCCTTTCAGCTGTGTTTATTCAAATGAATGGGAAACCCTGCCATGTGGTAGACTTCTCAGATGAGCTTCTCACGAATTACTTAGTGCTCCATAACTTAGTACTGATGCAGCAATTCTTTCTTTAAAAGCAAAAGTATGTATGAAAGTGTCAGCAGCTTGTGATGTATTACAGGCGAATTTAGTGTGCCGCTAATAGAAGTTAGTATGCCAAATTAACTAGGCAGAGCACTATGAGAACTGGTGTGACCTATTTCTGCATCTCTTGTGGGAATTAAAACAGAGGAGTAGTTGTAAGAAGATCTTAGGCCCCAGCATTGCTTTCATAATCAACTCCCAAGCAGTGGGATGTAGAAGATACCAGCTCACTGGGGAAGAGAACAATAAACAGGATTTGTGTGTGTCACTTGTAACTGTAGCTGCCGGGAATATTTTTTCTGATTTCATTTCTGCTTCTCATTTTCAAGAGATTAAGTTGTTGTTAATATGTTGACAGCTACTGCTTTATTTATTTTACTCCAGTACTTAAGCCACAAATTTCATCTCTCCTTCATTGTCTGTGTTGTCTGAAGTATTTTATGAGAGGCCTTTTGGTTGTGTAATGCATTTATGTATGGATTTCAGGACAGATGATTGAAAAAGTATCAGTTTACCTACTGTAATATCAACTTTCATAGGTGGGAACTAAGGTAATAATAAGTTGCAGGTAAAACTAAAAATATTGCTACTGTAGTAGTTTTTGAAGGTGGCGACTTAAGTTGCAAACTGCTAATAAAGTATAATCCTGCTAGAGGTTTAAAGATTTTAAAAAGCAAAGCCAAGCTAATATAAGACAAAGCAGGATTGTGCAGCAGGATTTTCATCTTGCTTTTTTCTTCTGTAATTTTGGAAGGACTTATTTTTTGCCTTTTCCTCTTTTAGGCTTCAGAGTAGTGGACACTGTAGGTGGAGATCTGGGGGCCCATCTCTGATGATGTTTGTGTGTTCCCTGTGCTTGATGGTAGTAGAGAAATGAATTGGGATAGGGAAAATTCTTTGGGACTGTTGTGGGGTGAAAATACCTTTTAAAAACATTTTAAGTGTTTTCTTAATTAACTGGGAACGCAAAAGTAGCTCCTGAAAATGCCTTCCAATCTCTACATGTGATTAAATAATCCTTAATGAGAAGCAGGTCCTTCGATAGACACTATGTCTCGCTAATTGAGGAAATCATTTCTGAAGACACTCCAGAGCACAGGAATGAGCAAGCCTGGCCTATACATGAAGATGTTTGCCTCTTATTGATATTTAAAAATTGCTAAATGAATCTTATTTAACTGACTGTGCACAGTCAAAATAGTGTTATGGTAATTGCACTGTATAACTTGAGGGGGTTATTTTGCATCAGTGTAGAATTTTAAAGTGCAATGTATTTTTTGACTTTTCTCCTGCAGTTCATTGTTGCTCTGATTAAGTCATCGTGGCTACTTAGATAGGCAGCATCTAAATACTACACAACATTGATTTTCCTTTTTGTTATGTTTCCTGAATGTGAAACTTGTCTTAAAAGCCATAGTATGAAAAATCTTGTGCATTCTGCTGTAGAAAATATTTCTCTAATCTGGCAGTGAGCAGCAGTGGCTAAAGGCTCCAGTACAGCACTGGAGAAATACTGAAGTTGAGCAAATCTAGAAAGATAAATGTCTGGTTAAAACTGAGATTTTATTTTTCTTCAATGTCTGTGCTTTTGATCAAAAAGAATTGCCTTTGGATTTCCTTCCCCCCTTGGTTGTTTTATTTAACTGAATTCCACTTCCTTATTTCATCTCACAGTTGTGGGGATTGGAGCACACAGGATGTGCTGAACTATGAGGCTGGATGTGGCTTGGTCATTTCTGCATTCATATGGTTGTGGTTCCCCCAATAACTGGGCAGCAAATCCTAAGCAAGTCACAAAAAGGAGAGAATTTTTTTAACACCACTATGCACTGTCTTTGCTGGACTGTTTTACTTGTCTTTGGACCAGTAGTTTGCACTGGGAAAAGTCCTTGAACTCTGGATACAAAAATATGAGGTTGAAGGGTCAGGAGGAAAATCATTTTCCTCCTCTCCTGCTTGACCAGCAGGTGGGAAGGTGCCCTGGCAGGCACAGGTCAGTGCCCACCTCTGCGTTTGGTGGCTGTCTGGAATACACCACCGAGCTGTCTGAAAAACCTCATCGTGGTGTGCTAAGAGGAGCTGGAATGCTGATTGAGATAAATCTGTAAACTTCTCCACCCTTCCTTAAAATTAGTTTATTTTCTGCACTTACATTGGATAAGCCACTGTGTTTTTTCAAAATGAAAGAGGGGTAAAGAACCCCTGGGCCAAGAGGCTGGATGGGGCTGTCCCCATCCCCTCCCTGGTACTTTCACCCCCAAGGGGGGGACCTCTCTGAGCTGGGTGAGGAGTGAGTTGGAGAGGCTTTCCCTGACTCCTCATGGACACGGAGATCCCCAGTGTGGCACAAGAACATCAGTGCTGTAGCCTGGGCACCTTTGTCCCGTGCTTTCAGCAACACTGGGGAGGAATGGAGCTGGGTGACACGTCCACAGGCTCTTCCCTAAGGGATAATGGGATCTCAACACACCTCACTGTCATCTCTGGGTTACTCCAGTGTGGTTTGTGCAGAGCCAGTGGCTTCTGACTTCCAGTCTGTGCAAAGGGAATTCCTCACACCAAACTCTTGAGGGCTGGGATAATCACTGAGACCATAATCACCAAGGCTGCTGCAGATGCTGGATGCAGAACACTTGTATTAATAGTTAATAATAAATTAAGATGTATTGGAAATTAAGATGTATTGGGAAAACTATCACAGAGGTTAAGCAAAATTCATGACTACCACGGGAAGTTTGTGGAGGTGAGGTTGAGAGTTTAGTCTCATACAAGCAGAGGTTAAACCAAGATGCTTGTTGAAATAGAATATAATTAACCTGTTGCAACAATGTTAGAATGTAGCTTATTGAAAAGCAAAACACTGTAACACAAAGCAACACAAAAGTGAGAAAAACAAATCGTTGCTTATGCAGGGAAATGCAGGGCCCGTACGTGTCAGGAGCAGCAAAACTATTTTACTTTTCTTCATGTCGTTGGTGATTGGCAGCAGAGGTCGAATTCCAGAGCTACACGTGCAGGTGAGGGAGAAGGGCACTGAGCAGCATCACTTGCTGCCTTCCCCTGCCCGAGGAGGGAATGAGCTTGTGTTAATTAACTGCTGATGTGCAAAGATTCTTCCTAGAAGGAGGAATTGCCAGGCCAGTGTGACACATTCCTGCTTCCCTTTCTCATGCAGCAAGAGGAAACTCCTTTGCCTGGAGCAGCTGAAAAGAGGGCCAAAACAGGGGGCTTCTGCCACTGAAGGAGTGGGTTTGGGGTTTTGGTGGGGCTTTCTCTGCCCCGTCTAACTAATTGTTAGTTCTCACTGGCTCTTTCCCTGCCCTCATTAGCTTGGCTTTCTTGTGGCCTTCCCTTGGCCTCAGTGCTGCTACTTTTCATGATTTCTCTCTGACTTTCATGACTATTTCCCTCTTACATAAACCTGTGCTCTTTTTTCAGGAGATCAGAGAGGGGCAAATATTGGTTATCCTTCTGGAGGGAGTGTCAAAGAGGGGGCAGCAGGTGGTTCTTTGCCTTTTCTCTCCTTTATAAGGTGACTGGGTTCTGTGTTGCTTGGTCCTAAGAAAATACTCCGATGAACACAAATAGCAATTGAAGCAACCGCTAATGTACTAATTAGCTGGTATTCTTATTGACGTGTAAAGCAGAGCAGTGCTTGTAATTCCTCTCACCTTCACATACACCATCAGATTTCAGGTAATTTTTCCAGTCCAGCTCTCATATATACAGTGTGTATGTATGTATATAAATATATATATATATATCAGTATGAAGTGCGAGCAATGCTTGGTGAAAGTGTGGGAGAAAGTTTCCCTTCGGGGATCCCAGAATAACAAGTGGCACTCCGTGTTTCTCAGTCTTCATGTGAATGCAGTTTTTGCAGGTGTTTTATTTTGAAAAGTCCTTTACTGATCCCGTGGAAATAAATGTGGATCCAGGTTCTCCTGGTACTGGTTGCTCAGATTACTCCTAAGTGTGTAAACCTGACATTTCACATGAACTGGGGATTGTAAGGAGTCTGAACCAACTAGCTGTAATTTCATAATAAAGCTGTTTTCTGTTCTGAAGTGTTTTGGCAAACACTAATTTAGTTTGAAAAGGAAGTAAATAAACAAAAAATAATCAAGCAACTGATTTCCTGATATCAAAATTGCTTCCTATAACAGGAGTCAAGGATTCTCTTGAATACAAGGGACTTTAACGGTGCCTAGCTTGGTATTAAGATAAGTGTTTATATTCAAATGCAAAAAGAAGAGTTGCTCTTAAAGCTGCTGGTTTAATGGTTTTGTCTAATTGAATTTTTGTTTAATTCTTAGGAGGACGAAGGAATTGGCTTAGGTTAATTCAGAAATCGTGTGAAAGTTACTCTTTGAAACCATTTTAAGATTTTATTTTCAAGTTTCTAATTAGCATTTTGAACGTTATACATGCTCTTGATTCTAAATTAAGTAAAATAATGAATACCAAGTTAAATCCGTTCGAGTTTGGGCCTGCACCTGTTTAATGATTCAGTCAGAAGATGTATATGGGGTTTATTGCATTTAAAATCACTACTTAATTATTAATACTATTAAAATGCTGTTAAAACATAGCAAGTCACTAGAAGCCCTTTCAACCAGTATTACTGGATCTTCTAAAAAAAGTGGGAAAGTAAAAGAAGGTGGGATTGAGCTCTGCTCACTTCATTTCAGTGCAGTGAAGCCTGATCCTGCTTTCAGGTAGGAACGTTGCTGCTCATCTCTGAAGAAGTTTCCAATACTATGAGATCACTGATGTTAATATTTCTAGTACAGTACCAAGAACAAGGAAAGGACAGTAAGATGGTGACTTTAATTACCTGTATAAATTAAACTCTTTGCTAGAGTCCTGTGATTGAAACTCATTACTCTAACTTTATTGTTTGTTGTGAGTGTAAACTACAACCCAGTTAAATTAGAAAGGAGGGCTTGATAGATGCTGGCAATTTGTGGCTTTAAGAAGGGAAAAAACCCTGTCAAACAGTTCAAGATGATCTTGTTGGCTGTGCTTTTTAGTCTCTAACCCACAACAAGCTAGCGGATTGAACTCTGCAGCAGCAGGAAAAGAATTCGGGGTTGCACGGGACGGGATGGGCTGAAGCCTTCAAGGAAGCAGACTGGCTCATTTTTTCTGTCTACAAGAAATTATGCTGTTTGTTTTCTTAAGAGGGGATATGACCTTCTCAAAATGACACAGCAAACTAATCATTTGGGATGTCCCCAAACACTTCATTGGGCAGCATCAGGTTTTTCTGTGGCACGGGATCATGAAGCTCTGATGTGTGCCCTGGTGTCTTGCACCCAGTAGAACTGGCCAGGCTTTCTTCTGAGTATGTGTTAAGATTTCTTTTTAGGACGTGTTTTTATAATGTAAGTTGCTCCAGAACGATTCTGGCTTTGCCATCAGCATGTTCCATGCACCACTGCTGAACAGGTCCAGGGGCATATTACACACCCATAAGGATGTGAAATATATAAGTACTTGGGCACATTACTCTTAGAAAACCTACAGAGCTACTTCTGCGAAACAAAGCAATAAAATAGACTGTTAATCCTAATAATCCATGGAACACAGTCTCTTGTTCAGTTGGACAGTCTTTCACTAATGTCACTGGCTAAGGGAATCATCTGTCCCTCTGCCCTGACTCCTCTCTGGGCAGGGTATTTTCCCTGGAAGGGCGAGGAGTTCAATCTTTGTGGGTGTGTAGCTTGAGAACTATTAGGAGGTCCTTGTTTGTATGTGACTGTACCATGAGTAGGCAGTGCCTGCTGTGTATGGACAGTGCATGGGCTTTGTAGATACAACCTGAGATTTCACAGGAGTCATTTCTTTGAAGAGGTACAAGATGTTGTCAAGGCCTTGTACCA
>JAYRBT010000028.1:4763413-4776584 GCA_036023395.1 Myiotriccus ornatus | reverse complement strand
CTTTGTAGATACAACCTGAGATTTCACAGGAGTCATTTCTTTGAAGAGGTACAAGATGTTGTCAAGGCCTTGTACCACTCGTGTTACGGGAGACTTACGAGTCTGACTGAGAGCTCTTTCCCTCCTTTCTCTCTTTCTTGGACCCTTGTCTTTGCTGACATCAAACTTATGGCTCATCAGTGTTTGTCATTAAGGTTGGTGAAAAACACCTTGATAAAAGCTACCTCATTCCTTCACTAGATCTGTTTCTAATCTCCTTTTGCTGGAGACTAATACCAATCCTTGTTATGGTTGTACAGGTATTTGAACTCCAGATTTCCTTCTTGTTAGAGAAAAATGTTTGTAATAAGTGGCTGTGCTCAGGGATCAGTTCATGTGGGGCTCCTCTTCAAACAAGGTCCTCATTAAGATGTGATGACCACATTTTGACCTTTATCTTTGTGTCAACTCAAGATATTTATCGAAGGAAACTGCAGAAGGCTTCTCTAGTTTTAGCCTGCCAACAATAATTAAAAAATGTAATTTGTCACTCTCTTGAGTAACTTTGATAATCCAAGCATATGTTCTGCACATCGGTTTTGTTTGTAGTGTTTGAATGTTGTATTAATTTGCTTGGAGAAAGAGGTAGTTCAGAAATAACTAACTCCAAATATTTCTGTAAATGCAGAGTAGTGCTGTGGCATAGACCCAATCCAGAGCCACAGTGGGATTGAGGTGCACCTTCTCCAGCTTGGCTTCATCCTTGGGCCACTGTGCCTTCGGAGGCAGACCTGCTCCAGCACAGCCTTCCCCACAGCCACAATCCCTTCAGAAGTGAACTTTCCCCAACGTGGCCTGGCTGCAGTCCCTCCAGGGATGTACCTGCTCTGTCAGGGGTTTATCCATGGCCACAGGATTTGAGCACGAGCCTGTGCACAGACACAGATGCTTTGACGAGTACCTTCTCCAGTGTGGACTGAGCTTTGGGCCACAGTCCCTTCAGGGATATGCCTGCTGCTCCCCAGGCATAGCCCCAGGTGCTTTGAGCTGTACCTGCTCTGGTGTGGGCCTGTTCACGGACACACACACCTCAGGGCGTCCCACTCCCACAGGGACTCACCCAGGGTCTCAATCCCTTCCGTTCCATTTGAGACTGGAGCTGCAGCCTGTCCTGTAGAGCAGCACAGACACAGCAGTGATGGCCTGGCCACCTGCCAGCCCAGGTGAGTGGCCATGGCTGTTATCAAAGCGTTCCCAGGCACAGCAGAGGGAGGTGATAAGCAGCACAGCTCTGCAGAGAGAGCAAAAAGCAGCCACTAACAGGCCCTGGACTCGAATAGAGAGTCAGGCCAGCGAGCCCCGTGGCAGATACAGGAACCTGCTGATTGATGGCCTGACTGCAATGACACCTATGAATTCCACCTGGCACATTCCAATCAAATCTGTCCTTATCTCAAACCCTCCAAGCCCCACACTGGGCACCAAAAAGGGCTGTCATAGTTGGCAGCTAAACCTCACACTGCCCAGCACTCACCAGTGGAATGGGGGAGAGGATAGGAAGGGTAAAAGTGAGAAAACTTGTGGTTAGAGATAAAAGCAATTTCATGGTGAAAGCAAAAGCTGTGCATAAGCACAGCAAAACAAGGAATTCATTCACTGTTTCCCATCCCCAGGACAGCAGGGCCCCATCACACATTGGAGACTTGGGAAGACAAGTGTCATCACTGTGAATGTCCCTACTTTATACACTGAGCATGAGGCCATACATGTGGGATATCCGTGGGCTCTGTCCCAGCTGTGTCTCCTCCCAGCTCCTTGTGCACCCCCAGCCTCCTCACTGCTGGGGTGGGGTGATGACCAGGAAAGGCCTTGACTGTGTGCAAGCACTGCTCAGCAAACAGCTAAAGCATCTCTGTGTTGCTAAAACATTTCCAGCACAAATCCGAAACACAGCCTATACCACACTGTTATGAAAATCAACTCTACCCCAGCCAAAACTCGCACAGTAATTTATGAAAAGTGTTGGGTTTAATGCTCCTTTCCAGTCTGCAAACTTTCAAACAACCTTTTTATTTATTTATTTATTTATTTATTTTTACTCTTAGGCATCTCAGCTTCCTCAATGCATTTGTTCCTCAGTCCCACAATGTGAAGTACATCCATTCTGGTAGTCTTTTAAAATGTACGTTTTTCTCAAGCTTATGGGTGGGTTTACAAATATGATCTCCCTCATATTCTAAACAGTCTCTGCTACCCACTGCCTATTGTAAGGAATTAAATTCTCTGATGTGGATCTGTTCATTTGAAGGTACATTTGGATATGTAGTTAAGAGAAATGGTTCCTAGAAATGACAGAGGAATTTATAGCGTCTAGGAGCCATAAACAGCTCAATATTGCAAATGTGCATCCAAGAAACCTGAGAAAGAAACTAATATTTTAAGTGCCGAGCCTATTTATGGCATTGCAGGAATGATGGCAATAATTGCAGTTAAATAAAATAACAGAGCCTGTCATGGCTTTAAGGCAGCTGCAGCACAAGAGATGACCCTATGCGTATGATGATACTTTTGGAAACAAAGCACCATGTTTCTGTTTGTTTTTTAGGATTTCCTGGCTGATCCTAATGTAAGCAAGTAGCGAGGGAAGGACTGTGGCAAACAACTGAGGCCCTTACCCTGAGAGCATTTGCATTCTTCAGCTGACTTGCTGAGCTCCGCTGAGGGCAGTCACACACAAGTCTTGTTTGCAGTAGGGTTGCCAGATGCCTTCATAATCAGGCCTCGAGTCTGGCAAAGCCATTAACCAGACAGTTTATTCGAACATCTCTGCAGACCCTCTGTAGTCCCCCGGCTGCTGTGCAAGTTTAGCGTGTGCTGACACACCTTGCTGGCTCAGTGCCTCTGTCCCCGCTCTCCGGGTCCCGTTGTCCCCAGGGATTCTCTCCGCCGTCGGTTCTGTGCGAGGGCCCAGCGTGGGTGCAGAGTGGGGGATCTCAGCTGCTGCCATCAGTGCCCGACCATCTGCACTGAAGAGTGTTAAAGCTGAGCAACACCAGCTTTTATGACACGGTCAGGGGGTGTTTGGATAGGGTTACCTTGGCTGCTGCTTCGTTCCCAAGTGATTCTTCCTCTGTGCTCAGCACTGGTGAGGCCACACCTTGAGTGCTGTGTCCAGCTCTGGGCCCCTCACTTCAGGAAGGATGCTGAGGTGCTGGAGTGTGTCCAGAGAAGGGCAATGAGGCTGGTGAAGGCACAAGTCCTGTAAGAAGCAGCGGGAGACCTCATCACTCTCCCAACTCCCTGACAGGAGGGTGTGGCCAGGTGGGGGTCGGGCTCTGCTCCCGGGAACCAGCAGTAGGACAAGAGGGCACAATCTCAGGCTCCACCAGGGGAGGTTTAGGTTGGACATTAGGATGAAGTTCAACGCAGAAGGAGTGACTGGGCGTTGGAATGGGCTGCCCAGGGAGGTGGTGGAGCCACCATCCCTGGAGGTGTTCGAGGAGAGCCTGGATGTGTCATGTTCTAGTTGACAAGGTGGTGCTGGGTCATAGGTTGGACTCGATGATCTCAGAGGTCTTTTCCAACCTAGCTGATTCTGTGATAAGAAGAGCTTGGTGTGTGGCTTTTGTTTGAAAATGGTGTGTTGTTTCTAAACCCACTCCAGAAGAGCAGTGCGCTGTTTTCCATCTGTTTGTGTGCGTTAGCACTGCAGGATTAACTAAGCAGCAGGTTTAGGTTTGTCCTGCATATTTAGATGTGAAAATAAGAAGCAGCAAACATCTGACTTTTAGAAAATGAGAAGAAAATATGAACTTCTTAAATGCTAGCACCCATTGAGAGAAGGCAGAGCTCATCTTTCTTTAAATAATTTGAAAAATATTTTAGTGCTTACTTAATGTATATCTCTCTGAGTTTGTTTCCCCTGTGCTGCTTTTCTGAGTTTACTAGGGCTGAGAAATTATACATTTAATGGAAATAGAGTAGAACACGTTCGTATATGCTTTACAAACCTTGTGGAGATTTTGTAACCCAAGTGAGAACTTAAAGTTGCCTCTAAATTCACAACATGCAACAGGAGAGAGGATAGAACGTAAAGAGAGGCCTATTTTTATTAGATAATAACTGTTCACAGCAGTCTATGCTGCTGCACACCAACATTCACAACCAAGCCCTGTCATCACCCATTGCAATCTTGGTTCTCCTCTTTCTTTTGCATTCTTGCAGTGTAACTTTTATTAGTGTTTTGTGCACGCTTCTTTTTTAGAGTGCTGGAAAATAATGAAGTTGTTCTAATTTCATTGCTGTGTGAGTGCTCGGTCAAATTGAGAAGCTGGTTCACCTTAATCTCAATTCTAAAGGGCCTTTTCTCTTCAGCAACTACCCAAGGAAAACCTACATACAGTCTCTATTGGAAGCTTTCACATCATTCCATTGCTTCATGAAGAATTTATTGATTTTTATAGAGTATGTCTAAGCAATGCATGAGTAATTTATGAAGCTTTCATCATCATTTCTGCAGACTGAGGGCATGTGGGAAATATCATTTGTGCCACTGGAATGATGCTTAGAAAACAAAAATGAATACATCCAACAGGCTGTGTTACAGCTGTTTCCTACAGCACCAGTTTTGGCTGGGCTTCAAATATGGAAATCCTCTGGATGTTATTTGTTCTTATTAATGGAACATGTGGAAAAAAAAAAGAGAGGGGTGTTTTTTACATCTTACTTCATGTTTTCCTTCATTTAAAGACAAACTTTGGTGGACCATTTAGTGCAGTAGTGACTGGAATAGGGAACTTTGCATACTGGTCTGTTGGCACTATTACACCGATGTCAGTGAGACCGGTGCCCCTCCTCCTGTTCCTGAGTCACTGAAGCCCAGCCAAAATGCCCTGCATGGCCAGGGGATGCTGTGCTGGGCCCCTCTGTGGCCCAAGGGGAGATTTATGGTGTTCTCATTTCCCAGCTGAGCTGTGCGGCTCCCACCTGGAGGTCTGGGACCCAGAGGGCAGGAAGTTATTTTATGTGGATGGCAGAAAGACAATACAGTCTGATGTCAACTGATGTCTGATCTCCCTCCTTGGGCCATGCTGGTTTTTACAAGGCCACGTCTAATAAATTTGTTATTGGAAATATGGTGTGTGTTTGTGCCATTTTCAGTTTTGTCGTGGTGAGCAAGGGAAGAAAAGCTAAAGATTCCTTTGGGACAATTAAACATTTCTCTTTAGTTAGTTGCCTGGATTGAGTCTGTGAAGCAATTGATTTATGGACGTGCTCATGCACTGGTTATTGCCAAGCAATCAACTTGAAAAAACAAAATAAAAATGTATATGGTCCTTTTGCTCTGGTTATTCTTTTACATGCAGTGGAAGACATTAAGATTATTTCCTTGAAGACCTGAGCATTTTGAACTGAATTAAGGATTTGGCAGTGTGTAAAGCATTAAACCTCATGCATTTTGATTTTAAAGGGCCATTACGCTAGTATCGTCATTTGAATATTTTAAAGGCTTTGTTCTCAAACGTAGAGGGTTAACTGATTATTGAGTGTTTACTACACAAAAGCTGTAGCTTATGTGCAATAATTAGAAGTGTTATTGTTATCAGACTGAAAATTTAGGCACTTGGTTTTTATTTACTGACATTTCTTTGGCAACACTGTCAAACTCCTACCTACTCTCTGTGGGCAAGTGATAAATATGCAATGTTTACAATAGAGCTATTTTAAAATGAAACCTAAACGGTACCTGTAGCACACTACAGTGAAAACTTCAGTGTTTACATGTACTGAGCCCGGGCATTACTCCTGGAAACTTCTGCTGCTGAAGTCAGTAAGAACACAATCAACATTTCCATTAAACTGGAAAAAGGCTTGCTTTCCTCTGGTTCACCTCAACTCTGAAAAACAGAAACCTGGAAGAAGTTGTTGTCAGTGCAGGTTTCATTTGATTGTGAGACTGAAAAAAAGGATGCATGAAAGCCATCTGTTGATAACTGAAACAGCGATATCTGTTCTTAACACTTCAGCTGGATTATACTAATAGAGATTTTGAGAGAACAGGGAGTTTGGTGGAACAGGTTTGGAAGCAGGGCCATCTATCCTTCTAAAGCAGCTTGTAAAATATCAATTTTTGTAATTAATTTTTACAAATCAAAATAAAAATCCTACTGAAAATTAAGCTGGTGATACAAAGATTATCTATGAACCTTCTTTTATTTTCATCAAAGAAACATGTTTCCTGGCTGGGTGTATGTAAATAGATGCTTTGAAAATGTCCAGTATCCACAGTAATATCTGGATAGGAACCAAAATACCCATACAAGCTATTCTTTAATATCTTTTTTAGAACATATGTTTTGCACTAGATTGCAAAGAGCTAACAAGTATCCACTTGGTATAGAAATCCCTAATTATACATTAAAAAGCTTCATAAGAGAAAAATTCTGAAAGTGCTTGGACATGATCTTGTGTTCCTGGCTGAATGAATATCCTTGGCACCAGTGATCTCCAGTTCACTAAAGGGGGAAATCAGGAGTGCCAAATAATTAGCTAAAGGTGCCTGGCAGGTTATAGATTGAATGCTTGTGATACAGATGTACCCACTGCATGTGTTGTATTGTTCATGAACATTGCAAAGAAGTCGTACAAATTGCATTTTTAGTGCAGAAAGTGTGTTCAGGTCACAGGTTTTCTGCATCATGAATTATTGTGATTGGGAGAGGTGGGTGTGTGGAATAATTTGAAGGTATTCATCCTGCTGTACTCTGGTTTTTCCAGTTTCTTTTTGTGGTGGTGTTTTGTTTTTTTTTTATTTTAAAGAAAGACCAGAGTGGATGGCCAAGGAAAATGAAACTCGTCACCTTTCCCACCACCTACATGTATGCTTTAAGCTATAATAATACAGGCATTTTCTGTGTGGGCTGGTACTTCACTGAAAGTCAGGGTAGTTTCATTATATTTGTACTTATAAGGCATTGGTACACACATTTTAGTTGTAGATCCTTTTTCTGCTTATAGAGATGCAAACTGGAATTCCAACATACCTTCTCTTTCAATTGCATGTTCTCTTTCTTTAATACAAATTTTGAACTTCACGATTTCCCTAAGTAGGTTTTCCCAAGTTTAGTTTCATCTAATTTTTAAAGCTACAACAGCAGGGAGAGGAATGAAAGTGAACAGGAAATAGCCCTAAAGTTTTTATAAGATTATCTAAATATGGAGAAATTTAATTTGATATTGTTCTAAAAACGTATAAATGCATCCAGAAGAACAACAGAACTAAAACAACTGTGCCCTAAAACAACACAAAGTATACAGTATGAAGGTTAAAGACTTAATGAAAGGATTAAAGCACTCCTAGGGGTATTCTCTGTGCACCTGCCCTGTGTTTTATGAGTTCTGCTGTTGAGAGATCCACTCCAGGTTTACCCCTGCTAGAGGATATTTTGTGTGGAAGGTGATTCTTTCATTTGTATTTCCATAGGATGTATATTCTCACATGCACAGGATGTGTGTTCCCACGTACATACAAAGGCATTGCCCACACACTCTTTTATACGTTCATATGTCCACAAGGGCATCAGAAGAGCACAGTTCCCCCCCCTCAAATAAGGTGACCACATCTTTTCAAGCAACTTTCGACATGTTGGGTTTCAAGCCTTGTCCTGGCATTCTGGGTTTTTACACTTTGTAGGTCCCTTGGAGGTGCCAAGGCAGTAACCCTGGCAGCAGCCTGGCTTTCCCAAGGGTGTCTCTTGTTCAGACTTCCTGCTAGTTCTCAGTTGGCCTCTTCTTACCTTTTCTGGCCTCATTGTTGGGCCATTTTCCCTTCCCTGCTTCAGGAAAGTAGTTAAAACCTTGTCCCTTCTGACCCCAAACTAGTACAGCCAGGTGGATCAGACTGTTCTGCACTTGTATTCGAGACTGTAGATCCTCATTCTGTGCTAGAAATCATATATCTGGTGCTGTCAGAAGGGATTGTCCATTGGTGTTACAATGAACTTTATGAGGGGAATCTGCTGCTCTGTTCCTTGTTCTGCTTCTCCAGCTGATATTTTTAAGGTAGCCCTTACAGTAGGAACAGCTCCCTCCCTCTGCCGTTAATGCTCTGTCATTCCTCATCAGCTTCCAACGCCAGGAACCCAAGTGGATGTTGCTTCTAAGGCTGAGCTAAAGAAATTCTCTGTGTAGAAGTAATTTTCTATGCTCACTTTTTGGAGTTTAAAAAGTAAACAGCATATGTCCAAGTGTGTGTGGGAGGCGAAAAATGCATACACTTAACAACTTGTGTGCTTCACAAAGCATGGACTAGCTCGCTGCAGAAACACAGTGCTGATACTGATAGCATGTGCTTGACAGGAATTTGTAGAAAGAGAATAACCTTAATAAAGTGTGTGAATCATTAGGAGCTGAACGGAATTATACTGAAATAGTTAATGCATATAAAGCAAATGTCGTATTTTTGCCCAAAATATTTTTCCTGTGTGTTTTGCACACGGATTTATGTCTAATGCGGTCCTCTTACTAAAGGTTCGCTCCTGTATTTACATTTATGCTTAACTTCAAGCTCACAGATATCAAAACAAACACTGACACAAAACTGATTACACGTGCAAGTGCCCATTTATGCCGTGTACTGAGATGGGATTTTTTTCCCTCTATCCTTTCCTTTGGTTTTATGAGATGAGTACAACTAAAGGGCAATTGGTGTCAGTTTGGGAAACCACTTTCACTTCTCTATGTTCACCCCCTCAATATCCAGTCCTTTTAGTAATATCCATATTTGGTTTTCAGCCAGCAATTTTGTTATCAGTCAGAGAAAACTTTCCCGAGATACTGGGCTTGCAAGAATTTTTTCTTTTTTTTTCAAAATTACTTTATTCCTGGATGTCAATCACAGAATGTCTTTGTTTATAGTCTTTTAAAAGCGTCGGAGAGGCTCAGTGTGAATGTCATGACGGGAGCGATTTGAGTGGTTCTCTGATGTGATAAGGATGCTTTTAGCTCGTGTTTTGGGAAGGTCTCTGAGCACACGTCAGCAAGCCCACACAGAGGCTCTGTGCCATCTGCTGCTCACACCGGAGGAGATGGAGACTGGGGGCTGGATTAGGTGCTCAGTGGAGGTTTTTCTGCCGTTGTTACTGTAACGTCAGGCTGGACCTTCACAAAGCAGAGCAAATCATTAGGAAATTTGCATGTTTTAGCAGCAGGAGTCGGGCGGACCAAAGGCAGAAGATGATGAATCCCCCTTTGAAGCAGCCAACCCCACCTCCGAGGGCTTGTCCGGAGCATCCCGCTCCTCTCCCGCAGCCCTCGCGGTCACCGGCCCCGCCGACGCCTGACAAAGCCTGACTTAATGACTTTCTGCACCACATTCACTCGGTGTACATTAATGAGGATTTTTTAGTTGTGTTCCTGCTTTTTGTCTCTTTTAAGACTACTTTCAGTGTTTTAGCATCATGTTCAAAAGGCTAGTCAGACTTGTGTGCTCGCAGCCTCATTAAAATTCTGTTCTGCACATCCTCTGACTCACACTTTATAATCTATCAGAACACCTGTTTTCTTTACAATGGCCACAAGGCAGCTCAAAACACTGTGGTATTTAGCATTTAATAATGAGCACAAGATATGTATTTTTTGACACTTAAAATTTCCTTTAGAAAAGCGTATGGAAAAAATCCTGGTTGGAATGAATTATCTGAGTTCTCTCCTCTTCCCTCCCTTCCTCCCCATGTTTCACTGTTTGAATTTTGACAAAACTCGGTAATTTAGTGGCAAATGGAGAAATCCTGCATGACATTAGGCAGTGGTCACGAGGAGCAGTGGTGAAATCCACGGGGCAATCCCTTTACCCACAGTATTAACAATTTTAGAATTTGGTAGGGCAGGAAGCGATTGAGATTTGTATCTACATTTAAATAAGAGCCCTTCACAAGCAGTTCATTGTAACTCTACCCCTATGAGGATGCTTAGAAGCTTAAGTATATTGTTAACATCTGTCTCTTTATCATTCCATTACTTAAGTCAATAGTGGGCATTGCAAACAATTTTTCCTTTAGTTTCAGGCTTTTTAGAATTGTAGTATTTAGCTTAGCATTAGCCACTTGATACAGAAGCAGTTTGAGGGCTCAGCATGGGGTGAAAAATGTGATCGCAAAGGGCGAACGCCTGTCAGTGTTATGTAAGCGAAGAATCATCTCCCAGTGGATATGAAATTCTGTATCTTTAGTGCCCTAATAGAGGACATACTGCAAGTTGATTATTGTAATCCTACAGTGTTATCTCATCAGTGAGTGGATTAAGGGAGTTCTTTCTGCTGAGGGGTCAGAATAAACATTTTCATTTACTCCCTGCTGTGTCACAGACAAATAGAGGTGTTATCTAAGAACGTCTCGCTACACATGGTAAATGTAACTGCAGTAATGTATCAATGATTCTTCTCCCAGCTTTCCACTGTCATACAAAATAGAATGTATGCTGAAAATAAACTCGAGAAATGGTTACTAAAAGGAAACAAGGTATTATTATGCTTAATGTAGAAACTCGTATTCCTCTCTAATTAACTCACCTTGGCTCAGTTAGCAAAGTTTCTAGTGTGTGACATTGCATGTCATTTTTATCAGGAAAACAAGTTCACTGCCCGTGTTGTTCCAAGAATCAGGGATGCTGTACAGTATTTTAAAGGAGTAGGTTGAAAAGATAAGGAAATAAATGTGCAAGTGGAGGAGATAAGTGTCATAGGCCGATTTAACATCCCACCTGTTGCAGAACAAAATTTCCAAGGAGAATCCTGTACATTGTGCATAGGTTGCTTACCCCACGTACTCTTCCAGGGAATTTTCATAAAATACCAGAAGGAGTAGTGATTTTTCTTTTCCTGCTAAATGTTGCTCTTTTTGAAAACCGCTGCTCCCAGGATGAAACCTCCTCCTCTGAACGAAACGGTGGCAGGGCACATTTCAGTGCGAGAACAGTTCCTGGTGAGGCAGCAGCCAACTGTGTGTGGCATCAGAGCACGGGGAGGATCAAGGGTGGCAGCAAATCCAAAGGCAGAACCAGGGTCACATTAAAGGAAAAGACCTGGAGGTGCCTAATGCAGAGGGTTCCTGAGTCTTGTGAAGCAGGTGTCAGCTTAGCTTTTGTGGTCTGAATCACTCGCTAGGTTCTGCAGGGATTTTATAAATGGAAGAGCCATTCTCATAGATGGCTGTGGAGTTGTTAGCTTCCAGTAATTCTTAGAATGGATTTCCTCCCTGTATGGTTTATAAATATATAAAAGATATTTTAAAAAGAAATGGGTGATATTTATGAACAATGCACAGCGGGGGAAAAAAAAAGTGATCAAAGTGCAAAATTACTGTGGAAATCTGCCAAGATCCCATATATATACGGGTATATATATACCCGTATTTCTTCAAACACGGTGCAAAATAGTGGATGGATGTCTTGATATGTGCTGAATAAAGCATACAAAAGCAACTGACCTGAAAATTGAAGTTGTGTCTCTATTATAGAGGAAGAAATTTTTAGCAAATTATCTTCTTCGGGAAAGGTCCAGGATCACGACCTTTCCCTTCTAAGGTGCCTGTTTTCCCCCATCACCTTCTTGCCCTCCAGGCAGAGGTCTGCACAAAGATCAATTCCAGCAAGGCTGAGGTGAGACCCCCTGCCTAGATCCTGCCGCCCTTCTCCTTCCTGCCCCCGTGGCAATTCCTTGAATTGTGCAGGGGGATTTTCACAGGTGAAGTTTCCACATCAGTTTACAAATTACACTCAATTTGGGGTTTCTTTGTGGTTTGGTTTGGTTTTAGGGGGGTTGGTTTGTTTGTTTTGGGTTTTTTTGGGGGAGGAGAGGATTTTCTTTTGTTTGTTTTGTTGTTTTTTTTCCAGAATGGAGCAGTTACTCTAAGGCAAGTCCTCAGCTCCTGTGTTTGCAGTTGTGAGCTGAGCGGGGGAGAGCTGGCAGGCCGGGCAGGGATGAGTGGGTGCGAGAGGAGGAGGGTAGGATCTGTTTACACTGGGTTCAGCACCAGCAAAAATTACAGTGTGGAACTGCACTCTCAGCAGACAATTTGATTACTGAGGCACTGCTCCAAGCACATGATTTATCCACGTAGCTCAACACAGACAGGAATAGAGCCAGTGTGCTAATGCAAAGTAAGAGTTTCAAATAGAGGTTAATCAGATGTGACAAAATAGAATGAAATATAGACAGAATTAAACAAAACATGTGAGTGTTGTATAAAAGAGTGAACTCAAACCACTAAATAGAATAAAACATAAAATACTAGTTACATGACACACTAAAATCTGTTCAAATGTGGTTTGCCACATGACAGGTTTCATTATATCATTCATTTGACAAAAACAAAGACGTTTTCTCCAGAGCCTCAAAGCAGGAGTATAACCAAGGTCAGTGTGTGTTAGATTTGCTGGTGCAGCAGAGCATGGCCGTGACTGCTGGGGCTGGGGAGGCTCTGAGGACACCCCACACACGCTCCCGGGGAAGGGCTGAGGCTGCAGCGCTGACTGGCACAGCAGCTCGCTGGGTAACTTCTGCATCTGATGTAGGCATCAAAACTTCACCTAACCTGATCTAGCTGCCAGCTCTTGGTCCTCCCAGTTCCCATCAGAGAAATGCTTATGGAGTACTGTGCTGGCAAAAAACAAACCTTGTCAAGATTTCTCTGTGTGAGATTTATGCAGAGTGAAATAAAAGTGTGACATGGACACCTGATGCGTGAGTCTTCTGTATGAAGCATGACACTTGGCAGCAGAGCCAGTGCTGAGCTCTGCAGACCTGCCAATTCGCACTCATTTGGAGTGACTCAGGCATTTTTTCCTGTTGGTTGTGCGCAAATATCTTGCTAAACAGCTCCCGAAGTTAAGAGGGGTTTTTTGATGCAATGAAACATTTTTCTAAAGTATTTTTTTAACAGTGCTTCTTCAGACATATGTTTTCCTTCTGTTCTTTAATCACAGTTAGCCTTTCAAAACAAAATCTATATGGATTTTGAACATGAATAATTAAAAGAATACATTCTGCTTATGTCTCCTTGTCTTACAGCAGCATAAGATGATTTGGATCTTCAGCTTTTGTTAAAACCCACAGTTTCACTGGGGAACTCAGGACCTAATCTTAACTGCAGGTTAGCTCCTTATTTATATCACCCAAGTCTTATTTATGGGCAAA
>JAYRBT010000028.1:4729514-4761456 GCA_036023395.1 Myiotriccus ornatus | reverse complement strand
CTGTGAGGGTGGGGAGGCCCTGGCACAGGTTGCCCAGAGAAGCTGTGGCTGCCCCATCCCTGGAAGTGCCCAAGGCCGGGTTAGACAGGGCTTGGAGCAACCTGGGCTGGTGGAAGGTGTCCCTGCCCAGGGCAGGGGGTAGAACCAGGTGATCTTTGAGGTCCCTTCCAACCCAAACCATTCTGTGATTCTATGATATGAATGAGTGTGATTTTTATTCAGTTTCTTTTCTTCTCCAGAGCAGCTCCTACCCCTAAGCCTTCATTAAACACCCCCATGGGTATGATAGGATAGAACAGTCTCACAGCTCCACGGAGTTAAACTACGTGAGACCAGCCTTAGGAACAGCTGTGGCCAAAACAGGGGCACAGGTATTTGCTTAATTTCCTGACCGCAAACGTTGGCATTTTGTTTTGTTTTGTTTTTTGTTTGTTCTTTAACACATTCTCTGTTTGATCCATTAGGAAGAACATTAAAGCAGAGTGTTCAGCTCATTAAGTTTCAGTCATGCAAAGACTTTCATTCTCAGAATAAAAGCTCATGCACTTGGAAATATTTGAAAAAAAAATTAGAATGTGGAAACTTGAACAGTTCCAATGTACAATGAAATTGTGTGAAAGACCAAAATCCATTCTATAAAAAATAGCAGGTTCCACGTGCCAGGAAACATTAGGAGAACACACAAATGCAATGGGGTTTTCAAGCTTTTCACCAAGGTGTAGAAAGATCTGCAGTTATGTGAATCCAAGGCTATTAAACACTTTTAATACCCCCTGTTATTCTTTGACAGCTGTATAAAATCAGTCTTCTGACAAATTCTTCTCCATTTTTTATTTAGATAAAAAAGTTCAATAATTAAACTTTGCCAGTGAATGTCAAATTTCAGTTAGTGAGAGACAAAATGCAGAAACAAATCATTTATTACACAATATAATGCCATTTCATTTTCATAGAAAGTGAGTTTCATTATCTTAAAACTTAAGCTATTGCTCTTTCTCCAGACATTTAAATAAAGAAATGTTTAGTCATAACAGAAACACTTTTAAAAATTCGTTTTTATTTTAAGAAAGGTGTTTTTCCTGCTCTGGTTTTCTCTGTGTTCTTAAGGAACAACTTCCCTGATAGACAAGTAGAGCATAAGAATTTTCCTTTCTACAAATTCAGTTAATTTAGTATTTTGCAAGGAAATGACAGAAATAGCACAGAAAGTGGGGAGCAGCTGAGTTACCAGACAAGCCTTTTCCTAAGCAGAGAGATGATGGCTCACAAAACCAGTCTGATAAAAGATTCATTTTAATTAGTAGATTTTTTTTTCTTAAGCCATACAGTGAGGTTGATTAGCCCTACACTACAATTCCATACGTTTGTGCAGAGAGCAGTTGAAATTAAAAGAATTAGATACTGAATATTAAATATTTTTAATATATTAATGAAATATCCTTAACAGGTTATAAGACCGATGTAAAACAGCAGAATACAAAGGTGCAGATTATTAGTATTCTACACATGAATGATGTAGGTTTTCTTTGAAGTTACCTATTAAAAAAAAAGAGGGCTTGTTGCTTGAACTACATCTCCTCTGAAAATAGATACATTCCTGCCCTTCCAGGACTTCTCCTGTTTTTACATAAGTAAAAGCAGCTTGAAGGAAATTCTCATTTGTCTCTTGATCATCCCCAGGAAAAGCGTTTCTTACGGAAGGCTGCAGGACAGCACCTGCTCCCACTCCATTGAGGATGCAGCAGGTACATTTTAGCAATGAGCAAATGATCAATTTTTTTTTTTTTTAGGGCCATAATGATTTCTACAAGAAATAGCAACCTGTGCTTACCTCAGATTGCACCCGTGCTTGACTTGAGTTCTCACTGAGGCAGCTGCATGACCTCGCTGAACTCTGAGAGTATTGGCAAAACTTTCATCAAAAATATGCTAGCACGGACTTTTTTTCGGTTATTTTGCACTACTTCTAAATGCCCAGTGATTCATTTCCTTTTCAGAAGTGATGTGTTTGAGCCAGAATCAGCTTCTGTATTTTGTTGGAAAGATCCTCATTGTCTCCAGAGCAGTGAAAAACTGGATTATAGCCGTGCTCGGTATCAGCTGTACTTCCCTGAGCACAGCAACTTGGTCAAGCTGAGTGACTTACAGTCATTTTTTTTTTTTTTAACAATTTATACATTTGTCCAAGTGCCTAAACTTTCTTGCCTTTTTTCCTCCTAGGAGATGCACCATAAATACTGTATTTGTGAGATGTTTGGCTCTAACCAGCCATTTATTTTAAAGATCAAAGAAACAAACATGTTGTGACTTTTTTTACTTCACGGTATCGGCAGAGCACGGCCAGATTAATATGTACAGAACTCAGAAATGTAAAGTTTAATTATTTACAAGCGTTTCAGCTGCTGTTAATTGGCAGCTGAGAGTGCAAAGCCCGTGTTCCCCAGCCAAACAAGACTGTCCAAGAGCAGTAACTAATGGGCCCTGATCAGGCATGGAGAGCTCTCGGTGCTCTGTACGGTGGGGCTGCCTTTGGTGAGTGCTGTCACTTCTGCCACGGGCTGGGAAGAACGATTCCTAAGGCAAAGGTGGGAGTGTGTAATAGGAACCCTGAGACTCCTGAGTTTGCTGTACCAAAATAACCCCAAACAACATCTGGATGTACTGTGTCATGTCATATACATTTGTCTCAAATGGTTGTTGCTTATCAGTGCAATCCCAGGGAAAATATTCATTGTCCATCTTAGGCTTCTGCCCACCTCCATGGACCACGTGGATGCAGGTTTAAGGAGAACTGTATTGTTGTCTTCTGTATCCCTATCACTGGCTGGTACCAAAGGGATCTTTAGGGTTATAAAGGGCAAAATGTGTCAGTATGTTCTAGAAGATAACCCATAACGTTTGTTGAGGAGGGAACAGTGATGAAGGAGAGAGGCCACAGCTGTTGTTACATCAGTTAAAGTTAAGTGAAATCAGAATTTGCCCCTGAATATCAGTGCCAATAATATTGTGATGCTGGAGTCATCTTAAGTTAGATAAAGGTATCAAACTGATGTGAAGTGTAAATCACTGTCTCAGGATAAATAGATATTGAAGAACTTGTTCTTTCGTTGAATATGTGAAAAATGAAAAGCATAGTGTGTTGGTAGGAAAGGCGGTTTCTATTTCAGAAACACCTGTGGGACTGATGAACTGCCTAACTTGCAGCTGAAATGAAGACATTCCATTGAAAAAAGTGAAATGCAAAATTGTAGCTTCACTTGCCATGTATTATCTTGCCTGTGTCTGTTTTATTCTTCTTCTTAGAACTTGCCTTTTATTATAGTTTTAATCATCTTGATCTGTGTTATTATAACCACAAAATGTCAGCCTGAGCAAAGTGACAATCCAGTCATTACTTTGTTTCAATGTCACCTTTTGTCAGTTCAGGCTTGGCTGCCATTTAAAATTTTGGTATCATTTGTGATATGACCAGTATTTGCAGGTAAGCAGGTATGATAAAACACCACCTCAATATTCCCGTTCAGGATTAACTTCCACATCTGGAATTACTCACCTGTGTCACCTTAATGATTTTTTTTCCCTTGAAATGTGTTCTTGGATCTTCATATTTGATAGACAAATAATTTTGAATTATTAAATGACACTGGTAACTCTCCCTGGCTCTTTGGAACACTTTTCTGTACCCTTGATCACAAGTAGGTATTGCTCAGACATGTCTAGTATGTATGTAGAAGTTACTTTTCAAGACACTATTACATTTTAACTATTCTAACATTCCAAAACCTCTCCTGGAAATTACCATCACAGCAAATAATTTGATGTTCTCAGTATCTGCTTAAGGAAAAAAAAACTATGTCATCCTTTATATTTTATTTGGGATACATTTGAAATGAGAAAAATGCACTAAGATTGTTCAGAAATGTAAAGGATTATTCAATATACTGTTTTGCATTCTTAGTTTCAGTGCAAAAAAAGATAAACTATTAAAAAGAGGGACCAGTTAATGCAGCATAAAGATGATGCATAAAATGTGACATCTCTTTAACACTGAGAGAAAACACTTCCCTCCTTTGAGTGCTTTACAGCAAATGCAAAATATTGACACAGCCCTATTATACCAAACAATAGACTTCTTTCAGAAAGATAATTTTATAGAAGGGATAGTATCATGTGATCTTATTAATATTTATGAAATATGATAACAGAAAAAAGGGAATTGGGAGAGCGCTGCTATCTTTATAGACCCTATCCATTTCAGCTTCAAAATGTTTTTCATTTCACACATCAGACACTAATTAGCAAATATCTAATTAGTGTTAGAAGAGTAATCGCTCATGGGAGTTGTTGAGGCTTTGAGCTTTCATGCATGCAAAAATAGTGCCACTTTAGGTACATTTGTTAAGGTACAGTAACTTTAACTTTTCTTTTTCTCTGAACTGCGTGAATTAAAATAAAAAGCAAAATGAAGCTCCAGTAAGTGGGGGCGGGAAAATGACTGCATTGATGAAGAGTGAGGCAAGATCCAGAAAAATTAACATTTAGGTATTTTGAAACTTCTGCAGGTGCTGATAAATTCACTGGACAGAATAGAATATTAATTTGATTTGGTTTTACTTTGGAGGTGAAAGACTATCTGTAATGTTCCTCTTAACAAAACAGATAACTACATAAACCCCAAATGATTGGAACACACAATACAGCTAAGGGTGGAATAATCAAAATGCTATCACAGAATTCCATCATTTTGAAGTTCTACAGCTCAAGTATGTCGTGGTGCTAAGTTTCTTGTTATGAATATTAATTATTAAGTTACATGGGTTTTATTTCTCATTTTCTCTTTTATGAGAGACATAAATTCTATATGAATGGAATCTCCCTTAGTAGTAATTTTGTCACAGAGCAGATATTTACATTTCAACTGGGAACAGAGGTAGTTCTCGGTACAGAGTGTTGTGCTCCTGTCAGCATCAAACTGCAAATGTGAAGGAGGAAATAAAACCTGCTGTTTTTCACATCTGGTTTCCATTCCTGGTTTTAGCAACACTTGAAAGTTCACTCTAGAATAATACAAGCAAAAGCAGGTGCAGCAAAATATGAATATTGCTGGAGGACTGAAGAATTAGTCCTTTTTGATTCTACTGAATTTGGTAACACAACCCTTTTTGCTCAACTTTCTGAAAGTGAAATGTCTGTCGAATCTGGGTGCCTTCTAATTCATATTCATAAACATTTTTTCAATAACTGTTTACTATCAGTTTAATTTTAAAGATAATGTGGGTTCAAACTGCAGCGTTTAGATGGAGAGAAAGCAATTCGTCTGTGATCTGCACTAAATTGATTTCCATTTCAGTGGAAATGGCTTGTCCTGAAGTTTCAACTCTCCTCAGCAGAATGTTTCCTCCTAATGGTGCAATATTTGCACGATATCGGGTTGTCCCACTCTCCAGAATCTGGCTCCTAAATATCAGACAAATTGAATCGTCTATTTTGTTGAAGGAGCTGAATGGAAAACAGATGTAAATAAAGAGCATAAGGGCTGGATGGACTTAATTCTTTTTTCTGTTCCGGCAGCCAGATCTGCATGGGGTTTGCACCTATTTCCCAAGTTCGTTAATAAAGCCACCAGTAGGCCAACAACACAGGAGAAGGGACTGTCAGATGTTGGATCAAGTGTCAGCTTCTTAAAAATCATCCCCATTATATTGCTGAGCAAAATATTTATTCCCCAGACTCAATTCCAGTGAACTCTTAATTACTGGGGTTTTTTATCTTTTGCTGCCTTCTGTCTTAGCCTCTTTTTAAAACCACAGTGAATTCCTAAGCTGCGAGTCACTGAGTACAGCTGACATTTCTGAACATGTGAATGAAAATTGAGTGTGAAAAATGGTACTTAGGTCATAAAGACTGTGTGAGGACTTAATAAAAATGTGGGGGGAAAAAACGAAGTTTAGAAAGAGGCCTCTGAAAAATGAAGGAGATGGTATTTCTGTGCATTAAATCTGTGAGAATGGAGAAACGACTGTGTTTTATACAAGTTTCCATGCATGGCTTAACAGCATTGTTGGAAACGGGCTGATTTACACTGGGATGGTCTGTTGACGTTCCTTGGAACTTAAGGGGGCATATCAGCACATCTTTTTCATCATCAAAATGCTGCACAAATAGTTTGCATAATGGCAGTTTTCCATATATTGTGGCTTTTCTAATTTCAACTCGAGTTTACAGTAATGATGCTCAGCTCTGCTGTGCAGCTCGGAATTGCCAAGCGTTTCTCAGGAAATGTTGCTGCCACCAGTTCCAGTTACAGAGGAGAACACTGAAGAGGAGGGAGGCAAATGACTTGAAGCAAATCTGAGAGTTTCTTCTAACTCCACTTTGCTTCTCCAGTCACTTGTCCTTGCTATTGTAATATCTGTACCTGAAATAAGAGTTTCTAAACATTAATAAAATGTTAAAGCATGTACTGCTGGGTTTAGGTAAATGATCCTCCCTTGTGGTTTTTTTTTGCTTGTTTTTAAGGCTATAGTTGGTCAGGAATTGCTACACAATAGATAGAATACATAATAAACACATAATTATTTTATTTTAAAATACATATTTAGTTTACTTTTAGGAGATGTGTGGAAAAATTAAACACAGGAGGGTTTTCTTTAGTTGAATTTTTTTTTTTTGTCAGGTTGTGGAGTTTATTTTTGTGTTGCTTTAAACACTGGGGAAGCCTTTTATTTCCCTTGAATTCCTCACGTTGGTCAGAGCAGGGCAGGTTTGTCAGGGCAAGAATTTTGTCACGTCACTTTTGGAGAACATCTGTCTTAAAACACCGCTGAGAGGTGACAGAAGAATCAGGGGGTAGCAGGACTGCTGTAGGACTGGCTTCCTCCTTTCCTCAGAGACTGAACTCATCTCCCTGGCAGCTTGGGTGTCCTAATTTATGACTCCACCCCCAAAGGCTTTATGGCTGTTCCCCTTCCAAGTAATTCACGTGTCAGTGGAAATGCAAGAGCAGCCCCCCCGTGGGTAACACGGATACTGAGACACTGCTCTTACCTCCTCTTCAAAGGATCCCTAGAAATTCCTTCAATGCACCCATTCCTGTGGGGGTGTGTTTTAATTTAAACTCACTTTTTTTTTAAGATCAACATGGGGTGTGCTACATATACGCAGTTTTATTGGTCTGTATTGATTTTATGTAGCAGAATAATGAGCAAAATGAAAATAGTCACTGCTGTTGAATTGTTACACCAGTCAAACCAAAAATAATAATAAGACATACCTTCGTTAGTGATGTTTTTCAGTATTTGCAGGATTTCTGTTCAGTCAAGCAGATGGAATCAAGCTTGTAAACATCAATTTATGGTAGATTTCGCAGGTGTTTAACATCTGTCTCAAACATTTGATGGTATTTCCACACAGCCTAATTAGCAAGGTCAAAAATCAAAGATGTGTATATAAAGCAACAGTGACCAGAACGTAAATATGAATCATAAGCAGATTCTTGGTATCCCATGATGATTTACTGCTTGTGGGAAAACTTAATCTCATTTTTATTCAATTCTTCTCCTTCCTATTCTAAAGATATGCTTAAAAAAATACGTTTTGTGCTTAGTGTAGTGACATAGTTAAGACACGTAGGCAAAACCATTCTTTGGGGTTCTTTATTTGCTGTATTTCCTACGTTTAGATTATGTAAACCTTGTGGGTTTAACCTTTCTCCATTATAAAAAATCACACTGTAAAAGCATTTCTATAAGTTTCAAAACCTTTTTTAAGTCACTGCAGGGCGTGGCTTCACCAGGGAAAGAAACTTTAGCACAACTTTTTAGTTTTGATTCTTGAGGAAGTTGGTTTTGAATAATCTGAATGTACTTAGACTTCTTCTAAGTCTCTGTATGTTAAAGAATAACAATCTTAGAAGTAAACTATTTTATTTTGTCTTCCAGAATTCAGTGAGTTACCATTAACGTTATTCAGCTTGTAGAAATTATTTGTTGCCGTGTTATTTCTCAGTCAGAAAAGGGGGACATACTACAAAGTAACAAGAAACTGAAAAGATCCAACCCAAATGCATCTTTGTAAAAGCGTTAAAACTCAGTCAGGGTCATGAAATGACAGGTGTCTACTTATTAAAGGTGATAAACTCGCTAAGGAACCTGAAACAGATGAATGTTGTCTCTGGGAAAACATATTTGCCATTTTAAAAACTGCAGATTTGAAGTCTGGATTCAGTTTCCCGAATGCACTGGCTTGCCACAGCATGTAGATCACAGCTAGAACAGGTAAATGCAATTAATGTAAGCATATAAATCAAAAAGTGTGGTTTTAAGTACCCTTTCATGAACTAGATTTGTCTCCTAATATTTCTATTAAGTAGGTAAATATCCCAGATCCTCATTATTTAGAGATCAGGTGGCATTAGCAAACATAAATTATATTTCAGCAACAGAGTTTCAAGCTTTTCAGCTGAATGTTGGGATCGTTTCTAAATCAGTAGTAAATAATTCTCCATCTCCCACATAATTTAATCTCTTTATTTTCTATTTCCTCTTCTGTAAAGTGGGAACAATAACACTATGTGCAAATTCAATATAGGTAACACACAGAACAGTTTTTGCTGCTTTTGAGATCCACAGTGGGTATTGCCAGCTGAGTGGTACCGCTTTTAGGGGAACTTCCCACTGTGTAAAACTTCTCCATCAAAGTCAGGGAAGCACCCAAATGGGTTTCATGGTGATGATTGAATCCCAAAGCTTACTAAGACTGCAGGTGACTGTGCTAGCAGCAGCAGCTTTGGTTAAGCTGTAGTTATTTCACTTTCTCCTACAACCAATACAAAGCCAGAATTGCACTCTTTTGCAAAAGGCTGTATGGAATGTGACAGTATACTCAACATAAATTTTTATTTAAACAATGCAAACCAAAATTCTTAAAAAAACAAACACACCTAACTTCGTACTTATCCATGGAGTAATTAGATTTTCAGGAATCTGTTTGGATTTTAGGAGACCACCTTATTTATTTCTCTGATGCAAATTAATGCTCTTAACATACAGCCTCAAATAATGTTCCTTATTCCAGACTGCAGTGTAAATGGGCGTGTATCAGTTTTATTACCCCTGGATGTGTTTACTTGCTCGATCAGAAGTACAACCAGGTGGTACCATCTTCTCACAACACTTCTGCTTCCCTTTGAATGAGAATGGCTCATTTCAAGTTTGTGAAAGGCATATCCGTGTGGAATTCATAGGATTTCATGTTGTGATACAGCAAGGAGACTTGCTAGAAACTGCCTGTTTCAGGCTGATGATGCAAAACTAGACATCTGTTAAATTAACATCTATCTAACATTTTTGCCTTTCAGTCAAATGCATTCAAAAAATTTAAGTCTTTTTTAGCTGTCAAAACAATCTGTCACAAGATATTTATTTTTTGTGTGTAATGGGTTACTTAAGGAAAGCAGCATATTGAGTGAGCTGCACCTACGCTGCCCTTCCCCAGCTCCGGATTACCTGTGAACTACTGGAAGGTGTACAGGCTGAAGTGATTACTTCTGAAAATTTAAATAGATAAAGTAGAACTCTGTACTTTCTAACCTGTTGGTTCCCTTTCTGTTTTGTGTTTCAAACAAAAAAACTCCAAACTTCTATTTGCAAAAAAAAAAAACCGTAGAAAATGTTTTTTTTGTCTTCCTTTTTGTCTTAGAGCAGTCCATAGGATGATAAGTACATCCTGCAATAAATCACAGTGGCAACAAGCCTGCATTCACCTGCAGGTTTGTTTCTTTGCTTAATTTAGGCTATTCATTACTTCTCACATAGAGAAGGATATAATAACACATTAGCAATTACAATTATGTATAATTTTAATAAAAACCTGTAATAATAGGTCCTAATAATGACCAAAACAAAAAAGCCTTCAATGCAATCTAAAGCTCTGCATTGTGCTGGCTTCTCATTCCATCAAAACACGCCTTGTGTACCTCGGTGACATTCTGGGTCTGCTTTTCTGTGGCCCTTTCAGTCCTGCAGCACTGTGCCCTGCCCCACCCTGCAAGAATAGTACTGCAGTTTTTCCAGGGGAAATTCAGAGTGAAATCCTGGCCTCATTAAAGTCCATGGGTCTGCTACCTCCAAATCAGTGAAACCTGCATTGACTGCTTGCTTCACTGTACTTTCTGACAGACAGACACACTGGAAGCCCAATGTTAAAGCTCTTTAAATTATTTCTTTCAGGATTTGTTTGTATACGTTTCTTCTACTTTCAGGTTTTGATTTATGTGTGGTTGAGGAATGGGGTTTTGCTCTGCTTTGCTTTTGTTAGTCCCACAGCACATATAAAGCGGGTGTGAATATGAGATATTTTGCTCTGGGAATACTCAGCAGCTTTGCAGGCGGGTGAGATTGGAAGTTCTGAGGATGTGATGAACTTCAGCTCTGGGGAGAAACGTGCCACCCACACCACTGCAGCCCTTCAGGGGCGTCTGGCCTTGCTCATTCACAGTGTGGTTTGGATTTAGGCTCAAGGGAGGAAGAGAGTTGTATAAAAGCATTGCAATAAGTCACTGTATTTCATTAGATATTAACAGAGAACTTTCAATTCCCCTGGAAGGGATTCTGTGGGATTCCATGTCAGTATGGTATTCTTAGAGAGAAAGCATTTAAGCAGGGAGAACATACAGGGACATAGACTGTGGAAATAATTCATGTAAATGTCACTTTTATCTTAGATTTGTCATCTCATTTTAACACACTGAATTCCATGAATATGTTTAATTGTAGTTTGCTTTACATTAAGTTGTATTTCTTACTACTGACTGCAGCCAACATATATACATGCTAATTATAATTGTGGGGTTTTTTAAAGCTAGTTGTTGTATTTTGCTTTGACAAATATGCTATAACAGGCTGCAGAAACTGTTTTAGGGATTTTGAGAGAGTTTAGAAACAAGTTTATTCTAGTAGAGACTTGGTTGCTGTGAGATAAACGGTGCTAGTATCAGAGAAAGATAAGTGAAAACTTTAGAGATTACATTGTAGACTAGTGTACGTTGCTAGAGACCCGTGGACTTCAGTGGAACTTGTAGTTGTGAAACTTTGTTCGTTTGTGAAACTTATAGGTATTTCAGGCCTTTAACATTCACACAAGTTTGTGTGTACCCAGCTACAGGAGGGACTGACAGAGAAGCAGATTTTCTCAGAGTAAAAATGTGTCAATGTTCATGTTCGATTTCTGAAGCCAGTGGTCTTCATTATAGAAACTAGAATTTCTTTCTTCCTCTTTGTTGTTGCTATTGTGTCTGCTCTTTAGGAGATAATTTCGAAGTGTTGATATTCTTGGGTGTAACAGACTGTGACAAGCTGAAGCACGAGCCTTGCCTTTCCTGGGCAGAGGCAGATTGGCAATAATCTTTAGTAAAGGTGACAATAATCATTACAGCCTCAGGGCTGCACTGAAAGTCCACTGTAGGAGCAAGTGTAGGTATTAAAAGGGATTTTTTTTCTACACTGCTTAATAAAATGAAACCCGTGCTTTTGTTTGATATGCTAACAGCAGTCCCTTTTGTTTGTTGGGGAAATCCTTAGTATGTGGCAGCTTCTTTCTGATCTGACACACCCGTAAGGTAATCAATGGAGAGTTGATCCTAATATCCCGCTGCAGGCAATCCCCTAAGAGTGAAGGGTCACTCAGCGTCCATCTTACCGTGCTCCCACACTGGGCTGCTGCTGTCATCCTGTTTCCTCTCATCCTCCTCCCAAAAGCCTCAGTCTGTAGTTTCCTGTGCAGTCCATCCCACCTCTGCAGAAGGTCCTCCTGCCCAAAGGCAGAGTGGGCTGTTCTGAGAGCTCCTCTGGGAAAGGGGTGATGTGGGGCTTTTGCCCAGTGTGAGACCACGACATTCCCACCGGCAGCTGAACCCTCACTGTTCCCTACACCTGGAATTGCACCCAAGAGGTGTGTGTGTGTTTTCACCAGCTGGCTGCCCATAAGCACCAGGACAGACCATGTAGGATGTGTTGTCCTTTACTCACTGGCAGGCCAGTCAGTGCAGGGTTTTTTGCTGGCTACAAATCTGTGCTGGCCCCGTTAGGAACTGCTCTTTGAGGCAGGTTAAAGGCCACGCAAACAGCAAAGCCCAAGAACTTGCAGTGTTAATGGCGTGTGGGCAATGTACCTTCAGGCACAGGTACAAAAAATCGGAAGGAAATTATTTTAAAGTGCTTTTGCCTTAAAATGGGTTCTTGGCTTTCCCTTTCTCTCTCTCTTCCTTTTTCTTTTTTTCTGAAATGAATACTGTTCTGAAGAAGCAGATTTTGGGAGCATTGTGCTGGGAACAAAAGGATTCTTTCAAAGACTTGTTGCTCAATCATGTTTATAGGATCCTTCTTTTCCTGAAGCCTTCTAAAGTCTTCTCAATTATTCACTTCCCTAATGTATTCATATTTGCTGGAAGAAAACTTGCTCTATTTTGAGGAGGACTGCACCAAGTGCAGTTGTTCCCACTGTTTTCTGGGTGAAACTGAGAAAACTGGCAATGACACTTCCTTCCCCAGATCTCTAGGTGTCCTCCTGTTCTATCCACAGCTCTGCTACTTCCCCTCTTTTTTCCCCCATCTCAGGATTTCTGCAGTCACTTTCTTGGCTGTCTGGGCTGGGGCTCCTGCTGCTTCCTTCTTGACCTCACCACCTCTGCCCTGCCCATAAATTGGGCTTTTTAAAGGCATTTCAGAACTTCCAACGTATTTTCCCTCTAGTATTTCCTTTTCTATGGTATTGTGACTTTCCATACGTGCCATGCCTTTCCCGTGAGGTGCCTGGAATGTCATACAGAAATCATTCCTTGCTGGGTAAGGAACAACTCCACTTGTCCATGTGGCATTAATAATAATAATTATGATCATAATCATCTTTGGGAATATATTAATATTGTCTCCTTACATATGTATTAGGTTAACACTTAGCTAAATAATCATAATTAGCAACTTGAACATTTTGTGTAAACAGTAGTTATTAAACCCTTAAATGGGTCCTATGAGGTATCATTACCACCATTATATAAACAGAAAAAAATTGACCACATCAAAGATAATTGTCTTTCCCAAGATCCAGCAGTGAATCTCAAACTGAGATGTGATTTGATCTCCAAGGCTCTGTTTCAGTCATGGGTTTTGCATGCTTTAACACACCGACTCCCAAGAGTTCAGTGTAACTTGTCTGAACAATAAAAATGTTATTGTTTACATTCTATTTTTCTAGTCATCACAGAAGAAACAAGTTATCAGTACTAGTCCTGTGTTTTTTTGGGGAGTCCCTACTACAAATGAAAAAAAAAATTTTTTTATTTGGGATGGCTTCTATAATTCTATTTGTTGTGATGTTAGGTGTTTTCTACTTTGAAATAAAATTACTGAAGCAAGATATTACCTGAAAAATTACAAGCTCTGTTAGAATGCTGTTGAAAGTTAACCCAAATGGCACAGAAATGTCATACATAGTTGATTATAATCATGCTTCTGTGTGGAATGTTATTTTTGTATATTGGTCTGCTCTGTTTATAACCATTAAGAAGGGAATTATGCACAGTAATGTGTCTATATTCCAAGGAAGTTATTTGGCCTGTGCATTATGATTTTTATTTGTTGCTTGGCTGCAGGACAGCATATGGAGTCATTATCCACTTAATAACCGAAAGAGATGCAACCTCCCTTCCCCTGGGTGAGCGTGGGGAGGGGAGGAGGCAGCATCTGTCACCTGGGCAGGCAGACTGCGAGCCAGAGGGTCACTCAGGGCTCTCATCTCCGCCTTTTCCAAGAAGGGCTGTTTGCTTGTTGGGGTTTTTTAAAATTATTATTATTATTTTAGTACCTGGAATAATGATCCTGTCCTAGGAAGGTGCAGGCACTGCAGTGGCAATGTGTATTTGCAGGGGTACAGAGCACAGTCCTGCCCTTGACGGCCCAGAGAGGGGAGTTCATCGGGTACCAGGGGCGCTGTAGGGCATGTTTGGATTCTGGGATATTCGTATGCCAAAGTATGAAAGATGCAGCTGAGGAAATGAGTTCAGTGTGCTTTGAGGACGTAGAGGAACTGGCTGAGGTGAGATTCCATGTAGCTGTTTTGCTTAAAGACTGAAACAGTCACATATCGAGTGAGTTCTTTGTAGCCAGAGCAAAAGCATTTCCATGTTTGCATATTGTTCTTCGGAATATGAACTGATTCTGCATGTCCCTGTCTCCCTCTGTTGTTCAATGTCCTCCTCTTTTTTGTGTGCTTTTTAATGTTTTTTTGGTCTTGCTGAATAGTAATTGAGTGGCTAATGGGGCCAACTAAATTTTAATAAGGTTTTATTTGATTGGAACTTCATTTAAAGCATTCGGATCAGACTCATGTAAAAAGTAATTCTTTTTTTCATTCAGCTGTGATGTAGTTAAAAATTCACTGTAATCCTATGGTTAAAATTGTTAATCTAAAGTAAAAACTATACACATTAATTGTTCACGTTACCAGTAGCTATCAGTGGTGCTAATTTTGGTTTTTATGCATGAGCTAAGCCCACAGTCTATACCTGAGTCTCTGAGAAAATAAAAGATCTGTTTCTTCAGGCACCTACAGCATCAGCCTTGTCATGCTGATGACTGTGGCGAGACAGGATTGCCATTAGTGTTGGCCCTTTGGCATCTCTCCTCGGTCGGAGCGCCCGGCCGGGCTGCTCAGGTATTCACCGCGCATCGCCGCCGCAACCGGTATCCGAGGGCTCTCTGCTCTGCTCCTGCCGGAGCTGTGCCTCTATTCAGGCGCTGTCAGCTCTGGTTTGTATCACACCTGCTCCTCTGACCTTCCCTCAGCAGGGCAGGTGCTCCCCGCGTTCCTCCGGGTCCCGCACCCCGCGCAGTGCGGTGCCCTGCGGTGCCCGGCGTTCCTGAGGGGCTGGGCTGGGCTCTGTCCCCTCGCCTGGCCCGGGATGTTCTTTTCCTGCCGTTCCAAAGGATACCCCAGCGCTGCTCCCGCGGGGTGGGTGCTCGGGGAGGGGCGGTGTGTGATGCGCGATGTCCGTCCCCAGAGCGCCCCGGGGGCGGCTCCTCAGGATGGTCCGTGCGGGGGCCCCGGGGGCTCCCGCGCATCTCCCGCGCCGCGCCGGGCGAGGAGGGGATGGAGGCAGTGCCGGGGCTCCTGCCCTGCCCGCAGGTACGGGCTGCGGCTGGCACCGGCGCCGGGAGGGTGATGGAGTGCGGCCGGGACGGGGAGCGCCTCAGGTGGGGGATCACCTGGAGACCTGCTCGGGCAGCTCCTGGTGCCGAGTCCCAGGTAAAAAGAAAACCACCACAATAACAGCAGCAGTCCCCTCAAAGGGGGGGAAAAAAGGAAAAAAAAAAAGGCAAAAGCCAGCAAACCACCAACCCCCCCAAACAAACAAACACCAACAAAAAACCTTCCCGAGTGGAAGGTGTGCCTTGGAACTAGGTGATCTTTAAGATCCCTTCCAACTCAAACTGTTCTGTGATTCTATGAAAAAAATCCACAACCAAAGGATAACTCAGAATTTCTGTGTTATCCTGTCCTTTGTCCCTGGGGCAGCTGGAAGCTGTGGCTGGGTAGGGAGCGAGCCAGCTCTGCTTTCCTCTGGCCCGAGCACCTTTGGGTGTAGAGGCTCTGTCTGAAAAGAGCTGTGTTAAACTCAGCTTTAATGATCTGGGGGACAAAGCATTGTGTTTGCAGCTGAATAGCTCGAGCATTGGCGTCCTCCTTACTTGCTGTTCTAGGAAATACTGGGTGTCATGACAGAACTTGTGGAGGTGTTACCCAGTTAGTGACTGGTACAGCTGCAGTTTGGCAGCCTCAGCCGTTCTGCTGACCTCTGTCACTCCAGTACACCTTAGCATACTTCATCTCGGCAAGAAGGTTTCTCAGAGCGTGATATAGCAGAGCTCTTGGGTGCTTGCCTGATTCCATGAGCTGCTTTGAGACCTTTGGGCGAGGAGGTATATCATAGATAAGCAGTTCTGCTGGTAGTAGATGTACCCCAGCTGTGGTGGCTGGGCAGGATCCGAGGGGAGGCAAACTCCTGATAGGTGACACCTGGAGAGCAGGGAGGGGCAGTGATTTCCCTGACCGGGTGTCCCTGTAGTGGAGAGTGGTGATTGCTTTCATTTGGGGCAGCTGAGGGAAGGACAGCTAACAGGGGAAAGTGGTGATTGCTTTCATTTGGGGCAGCTGAGGGAAGGATGGCTAACAGGGGAAAGTGGTGATTGCTCTCATTTGGGGCAGCTGAGGGAAGGATGGCTAACAGGGCACAGGTGTGGCCCCTTGCCAGCTCCCAGCCCCTGCAGCCTGGGCCTCACCAGCGTTGGTCTGTGCAGCTCGAATGGTTGTGGTCGCCATCCCAGCTAGAGCTGCCTGAGGGTGGCGTGTAGCTCCAGAAATGCAAGACTGTGTGCTGATCTGCCATGGATGTCATTTGAGTAGTGTAAGTAAGAGAAATGCATCTGTATCTTTAGCGTTGGGTGGCTTGTCCTGGACTAACAATTTCTTCCTGCTATCTTTGTGGTAAATGTTTGTTTTGTCTCGTGAACTTTAAGCATTGCCAGGCATTGAAAGTATTTCAATAACATCTTTTCATTGCTCTTAAAGGACTTCTTGATAAGCATAAAGAAATGTTTCCATTCTAGTGAGTACCTGAAAATGTGTTTTTAGGCCTTGGATCAGATATAACTTATGATGGTAGAATGTGTTTGGTGAATTCTTATCAAACCGAGAAGCATTTTGAAAATTAAATTCACAGTACTATATGTTTCTTCACACATTTTGTTTCTTTGTCATGAACATGTATTAGTTGATGTCAATTAATAGCTTGTGAATTTGGTTAACAGGAAATCTGTTAGAGTTGAAACAAAAACTAGGTGCTATGATAGAGATAAGGGCAACAGAGTGCTCATAACATGCTTTATGATTTATGCATTGCATGACTGCACTCATATCCTTTATGCTAAAAGAAAAAAACCAGCAGCAGCATGGTATTGCTTTACATTATTGTGGTTACTTTGAAACTTAAATCAGCAGAGAATCTGTAATAAATAAGGTTTCTTAGTATTTCATCAGGGATTCAAATATTTTCCCATAGAAAAATGTTTTCCCAGTAAGCACAGTTTACATAAACAAAAATGAGGGGGGGGAAAAGGTCTGGTTGTGATGTTTTTTAATGTGTAGATACACCTCCCTGATGTTGTCAAGCACAGTTTTCAAAGTACCTGTACAAATCTACTGTTAGTCTGTAGTCCATTCATAGATGGGGGTACTGTGGGAAGAGATGTATTTTAAAAAGTCATAAAAAACACCCCAAAAGAGGAAGTTCATGGAAAGAGGAAATGGAGGTTATTAGAAAACTTGAACACTATGAAATTGTCTCTCTGTGGTTTTGGTTTGGTTTTTTTTTTCAGGTTTGTACCTCTTAAATATTGTGCTTTCGGTGTGCATTAAGATGAGCACTTTCTGGGAGGTCTGTGTGACTCCGTCGTTTGGTGTAGTTCATATCTATTCCTGGCAAATTCCAGAGGGTTTTTTTGCTATTCAGTTTCTGAAATTGTGCCATTTTATTCCAGATTTCATAAGTAAGGGTCAGACAATTGCAAAAGATACGTCAAGCTTTTAATTTCTTCAGTGATTGTCACAGGAGAGAGAGGGCTGAAAGCAACAATGGCTGAAATAAACTGGTTGGCTGAAAAATAGTAAAAGTGAAGATAGCTCTTTTTTTTTTAACTGTTCTTTCACTTTGTCAGAAACTGTTTAGGAGAAAGTTTCTGCTTTAATGACTCCAGTTTCACAAAGCTGAAGAACGTTTCAGATAACAGCCAGGCAGTTCACAGGTGCTCTCACTTGTCACCAGTAGCTCACCAGTCAGCTGAGTGGAAGAAATGGCACAGTCTCAGTTGAGTTTCCATGGAATCAAAATCTGTATGTTCTAAAGAAAAAAAACATTGGAGGGGGGGAGGAACTTGAATGTTGTTATTAAAATGTGATTCTCTTTAAATACAGCAAATGACTTACTTTGTATATTTTTAAGAGAATGAACATACCTAAAAAGCCACTTCTTGCTATTTATAATGTGATCTGGTTGTGTTTCAGAACTGTGAAACAGTTGTCGTGAAACCAAACCTAAAATGTGCATTTAAATATTTTTAAGTTTTAATCATCCATAATGTAATGTCATGTTTGCTTTTTAAAGCATTTTTAATATGCATTTGTTTTTTGGAATATTTCTGTCTCTTTTTAACAACTTACTTAAAATCCTGTGTCTTAAAGGTCTCAAGAGTCAATCATGTCAAGCTCTTGGTGTTCTCAATCAGTACTTCACATTTACCTTTCCTTTTTTTTTCTTTTGCTTTTCTGTGTGTCCTCTTAGTGGTGTGGAATGACTTTTCTGGCTCGTACCACAGGCTCCTCAAAAGCCGTGTCTGATGGGAGCCGAGGGAATGCCAAGGGAGGGGGTTTAAGGGTGCTTTTATGTGCCACGTCAACCCTTGTTTGTGGAATTCTGCTCTGTGTTCTGCACCGCAACAGATGGGGAGTAAACCAGAGTTTGTTGAAGCCACCTGCCCTTTTTCTTATCTCCTCATTTGCTGAGTCACAGTATAGATGCAGCGTGAAACTGTTCAGCACAAGAACCGCCTGACTCATGCGATGAGGAAGGCTCTGCACAGACTCAGGCAGCACGTGGGGACCGGGCAGTTGTTTTTATATGTTGCTGGGACACTGCTGGTATAGCAGGGTCTCCAGTTATCTCCATGGCTGTGGGAGCTGCTGCTGTAAAGGTAGCTGTTCATCATGGGTCTGTTATACGTGTGCAGAAATGGAAGCCTTCCAAGTTCTCTGGGGGTCTTTCAGCTGGCCTGGTAAACTAAGAGGGCTGGACAACTTTGTTTCATGAGATAAGGTGTTCTGTTATAGTATACTAGTGCTCTTGGTCACTACATGAAACAATTTGAACCAGTAAATGAATTGTCAGGTGTTACTAGTAGGGGAACACCTAATCCTGTAAGACCTTGGTGCTTCAAATACGAAAATATGTGATATATATCTGAAAAGTGGAGTTCTGGTGCAAAAGTTGTGGATCAGGACATGAATAAATAAGAGCAAGTGTTAAGTAAGGTCTTTGTTCCTGTTTTTCATTTCTTTTGCTGTGTCCTGTATTAGAGATGGAGCACCATTTTTCTGTTTTCATCTTGGAACTTCACTCTTAAAATAAAAAGTTATTGATTACACACACCCCAGCCCTCTTTATTTAATTTTTTTTGGCCGTCTCTTGCAGTTTTAGGCGTCCTTGGCTCATGACACAAATCAAATTCAGCTCCAGAAGGGCAGAAGATCTTTGGACCCTGACAAGAAACAGTTTAAAGAGGTTTATAGATTTGGTTCTGTGCTTCCAGATTACCCAGGCAATGTGCTTGTGTCAAGATCAGCCCACAAAAAAAAAAAGGCTTTTGACGACCCTGGTTATTAGGGAAGGACAGCAGTGGCCTTTTAATTTGTTGACATCCTTCTCCTTTTTGCCATCTGTATCAGAGGTGTAGCAAAGCAGGGTATACAGAATCTGGAATTGAATTCACAGCAGAAATAATCTCACAATAGAAGTCAGCCTGAATATAGGTCAAAGTAGTGCATAGGAAACCAACACATCTTCAAAGCTGTGGCTCAAAGAAGTACTGAGTGCTTGGGGGTACACTTAAGGCATGGATGTTGCATATTAATTCAGAGGACTGGGCAGTAAAACTAGGGTTTGTTCAGTGTCCAAGTGTGTTGCCCTGTGCTCTAAAATAAACTGTACACTCGGTGGAGCAATGTACTCTGTTGTCTCAGTGTAGATTTGTGTTTCATGGAGAGAACTTCCACTGTCTGGCTGTGAAGAGAACCCTTCACGAGCTGCACGGGGCTCTCCTGGAAGCCTCCTTTGTCTTGGCAAGCAGAACGTGCCTGTACAGCGTGGAGGAGCTCTCTGCCCTTGGCAGGCACACCTGGATCTTGGAGGCAAATTATTCTGTCCATCCCTGATGTTAGCTGAGGCACGGGGGTTTCACATGAACTGGCTGCCATTTAGGCACACCTGAAGGTAACCTGTTTGCTGCTGGTTTTTCAAAAAACGTCAATCTTCTGGGAGAGATACTTGAGGAAATGTTTGAGTACCGAGGACAGTCTTAAAAGGCCTTAGGATTTGTGACTGTAATTGGAGTAAAAATTCTAAACAGACAGACAACAAGTTGGTGCCACAAAAGTCTGAATTTTGAAATGTCATTTTAATGCATATTCCTCTATGGTTTTACAAGTAAATAGAAGGGCGGGGTGGAATTACATGTCCTTTGAAATTAGTGTTCCCAAATAACCAAGAACATACTGATTATCTCCTATTTTAGCAGTTTAGCAAAATTTACAAAAGTACTGATTTCCATTCATTCATGAAATGATTGGTTTCAAAATATACTAACACTTATTTTTATGAAATATAGAAAACTACAAATTAACTATGTAAACAGAATAACAACTTAGGTATTAGTTATTATCACTTACTGAGTTGACAATGATAAGAATCAAAGATTATTTTTAGTAGCCATTAATAAATCTGCATGACTCATTGCAAGCTGCTTCTGCTGGGAGTTTCTTTTTGTTTCCTTTGCAGAACACTTGGCCGTCCCTTCTATCGTGTAACACGGGCAGTCATAGATCAGTTTGTTCAGCCATGCATACAGTGAGTAGGGTTGTAGTGTTTGGACCAAATGAAGGTCATAAACAGTTTTAATTTATAATGATGCTATCACATGCATTCAGTTATGCTCAAAAAGCTGCATTTAAGTGGTTTTATAATTCATACCAGTAATAGCATCACAGTTTTTCTTCACCCTGCCAGGCTGTTGTGTGTAGCTTATGCCTGTGCAAGGTCTTTATCCTGTGCCTCTCGCAGTAAAATTATGTCTGATCCTGACACTTGTTTTACCACACCAAGTGCATTTCTTGTAAATTGGATGCTGGGAAGTTAAGTATAGACAATATAAGACACAAGGGGTTTTCTTGTGTGCTCTGCCTCAGTTCTTAGCCCTTATACCACTCCTTGTATTTGCTCTGAGCAGTGAACGGATCAGAGTCTAGGGAATGGTAGATGGGGAGGGATGCAGGGCCTCACTGTGCTGTTCTACTTGGATAAGTGGTTGTGGTGTAAGAGATCCAAAGGTATTACTGGAACAGGGTTTGTGGGGAGAAAAGGTGGTGTGCTTTATTAAATCAGTGGATATAACTGGAAAAAAAATAGATTCTTTCAGACACAATCTTTTCTTCAGGTCTGAAACAGAAGAAACACAACCAGAAGGTTGGAGAAATTAGTTCTGTGTTTGTGTCACCCAACTAGGTAACTGGCAAAGCAAGTCTTTGCTAGATGTAAAATACAGAAGGGTGTTGCTGAGAGGAAGTGGTCGTTGGCTCTTTTGCATAGCCAGAGGCTTTCATTTAGCTCCAAAGTCAGAGTGTTTCTGGCCAGCAGTCCCTGTGATAAGTGTGAGCATTTTTGGAGTCGTTTGCCACTTTATTTCCCCGTAATTTGCTGTCACGGTGCTCCACTGCATTTTCCTGGGCGGGGCCGTGGGGATCCAGCTCCACTGAAACAATGCAATGTGTTGGATGCTCTTAAACTGCTTTGTTCCTACACAAGTTTCAAGCCACAGGGTGGGTGTTTGCATGCAGGCTTATCACTGCCTAGACCTAAAGCAAACAGAAGAATGATCCAGATTTCTAGTAGAGTAGACAAGTAATGGATTAAGAGGTTTTCTGTGATTAAACTTAAACTTGTCTTGGCTTCCTCAGGTAAGATTGAGGGAAAGCTCTGATTTAGTTATTTTCTCTGTAATGTTGAAAGTGCTTTTTAAAAAAAGAAAAAAAAAAGTTGGGAATCAGTTCTTTGTATCTCTGCACAAAATGGCATTGCTAGTCCATTTCTGTATTATTTGTGATGTTCTCTGGTGTGGTGCTGGTGTGCTCCTGGAGTATGCTTGAAGAAGTTCAAGTGGAAGGCCATTTAACAGCAAAAAAATAGAGTTTTCACATTTATGTTCGTCAAAGCCTTGCCTGTCTTATGGAAATGTGGCTGATTTATAGAATAACTTAGTTCCATAGGAGAATGACTTGCTTTGCTCACTGGAGCTGTAAGGAGTCAAGCAGTTCAGTGTCCAAACATTTTTAGTTCAAACACAAGGTCAGTTCTTGTAGAAAACAATTTATTTATTCCATGTACAAGCTTATTCTGAGTTTTAGCCACACAATCTTAACATCTTCCATGAAAACAAACTGCATGCATGTTTTCAAGTGTTTTGTTGACCTTGGATGCAAATGCAGGGGCTCGATTCTATTGTGAATTTGTAGATAGGCCCGTGAGGATGAATAAATACTTCTAGAAGTACAAATATATGTGTTTGCATTTTTTTTGGAAGTTGTTGTCATGGATATAATCTAGTACATTGTCAGAGATGTGGAAACTTCGTATCAAGTCTTCATGAGAAAAGCAATTTACCAGTAAGGGTGAGAAAATACAAAATTATTGGGAAACAGGAATTCCTTAATTGTTCCCATTATTAATTTTAAGGCAGAGGGGCTTCTTATAGGAACTTGAAACTTTTTTTTGCTTGTTTTCTTTTTAAAAAGGAGGTAGACACTTCCTTTAGAGTATTTACTAACAATACTCCAGAAAAATTTGCAATGACTGAACACGTGGATCTCTATTTCTCTCATCTTGCTGTCCCCCTGAATTTTCAGGTGGTATTTATTTCCATGAAACAGGAGCCCTTTGAAACACCAGCAGAGCAAGGAGAAATACTTGATCCATCACACAAACTGCTCCAGTGCTAGGTCAGGCTAATACTGTAGGAGGAGAGGTTTAAAAGCCCATTGTTCTTACTAATATTTTTCTCCTTATGGTAAATTTTAATCTTACATGTTGCAAGAGGACACAAGGTTAGTGAGAATCTGATTTGAATGGATCTGTATTTATGTCAGTGTATTGCCACTCTCCAGGGGACAGAAAATAAGAGGTGGAACACTGAAGCAATCACAAATTTATCAGTAAGTGCAGGGTATGGGTCAGTTTCCAAACTTAAAGATTTGTTTTGCAGGTCTTGCTATACAAATATGAAAACTGGATTCCATCTGTCCAGAGCTTAATATGATGGTTTCTGGTGAGATTGTGGAGGCTAGCATTTATAGAAGAACATCAGTTCTGGAAAGTTTTGTGGTACAATAATGATTCATAAGTACTCAGTGTTGAAATGGACTACCGATACCCTGATAATAATTAGTGAACTCATCTTTGGAAATGGAAAACCCTTACAGAAGAGGATGCTGAATTATGTAGAGCTGTTAAAACAATTTTTTTTTTTTAAGCTAGCTATGTATCTTAAGACAGGGATGCCCAGAGGTAGCGCTGTGTGACTTGCATAAGCTGACACAGCAGTGTGCTGGACAGTTCAGGTCTAGGTCCAGATTTCCAGCATCTCACTGACACAGTCCTTCCTTTTTCCTGAGTTGTGGTAGGATCCAAGGGGAGGCCCAAATAGGGTGCTGCAGCAAAGAAAATATGTGTTCTTTTCCAGGTTTGTTTAGATCTCCATGTACCAGGCAGGTCTGACCATGGACTTGTGGCAGTTCTGCAGACAAGTACCATGTGTGCTTTGGGCCAGCTGACCAGTTGCCAGTTGACATAAAGCCTATTTGCCTTTGCCATGACAAGGTAAAAGGTAAAAAAAAGTGAATTACAGAAGCTGTCCTGATATTACAGATCATATGTGTAGTTAGAATAAAACACCAACCAAACCATCCACACGCACATCCCACCCTCATCTTGCATGAAAATGAAGGCTTAGTGTGGACTTGTATGAGGACTTAGACCTTTCCCAAATGAGTAGGAATTCATCATTAACTTTAAAATTTTAAATTTAGGTTTCAGCTTGTAATTCCTTTGACAAATATTGGAAATCTGAAAGTACCTCTGATGCATTCCTTTAAAAATGCTAGTTCCAGGTCACGTTTTTTTCTTTTCCTACTACTTAGTGCAACTTTATCTAGAAATTCCATGGTAAATAGAATAAAGTGTCTGAAATGCCCATTTTTAAAAAACAGATTTATCAATGCTAATATGTTTTGCTGCTATGAAAACTCAGTTATTAACATTAAACATTTGTTCAGTCATTTGTTTATCAGTGGCAGTTTGTTAGTAGTTATAAGTAGAATTCCATCTGCCAGTTAAACTATATTGTATATTGATGTAGAAATTAGCAGCTTCTGCTTTTGTGGGAGGTGGGGTGGGGGGGACACAGCGTCTTTCCTGATGAATATACGAACTTAACTGCACATCAACGCCCCTCTAGAAGATGGTCGGGGGATCTCAGGTATACTGCACACGAGCCTGCCAGGCAGGAGAAAACAGGCACACACTGTGATTATCTCAGTTTTCAAACCTGGAAGAGACAAGAACGCGTTGCTAAATGAGAGAGGCAGTATGTCATGCTCACTGAGATAAAAACAGAAGCTGCCAGACACTTTGGCTTTATTCGGCGAATTCGTTGCTTCAAAACTCTCCTCTTTTCTTCATGCTCGTTCCCCCTCCCATTCCCATTCTTTCTCTTCCCCTCGCTGCTGTCGCGATCTCTCTCTCATTGTTCTCTCCCTCTTTCCCCCGTCTTTGATGCACATACGTTGTCACATTTCATTGACTCTCCCCTCTTCTCTGTTCTTACACTCACGCCTAGTGGTGCTTCAGCCAGAGCTCGCAGCCTCTCCGCCGAGTTTTAGTCATGTGTGAAGCTCAGTTTGATCGAGCGCTCCTTTTCTGCCTTTTCACTCTCGCAAAAGATTAAAAGGTGGCGTCACATCGCTCGCCGGCTCTTTCCCGCAGGAGGGACTTAAAAGGGACAACAAAAACTAATCACTTCGAATAAGCGTTCTCCTGCAAAAAAAAAAAAAAAAAAAAAATAAAAGGACTTAGCTGTGCAATTTGAGGCCGGTGCTAAGGATTGGGAAGGCTAGAGGATGCTTCATACTGCTAACAAGGGAAGGAAGCCTTCAACTGAGGCAGGTAAGAAGTGTCTGAATCCGAATGTTTTATGGAGTGCTCGGTCGGAGCGGTAGATTGCCAGCGTTCTGTAACTGAGGCGAGCAACTGCAGCAAGAGGCAGCATCGGTGTTGTATCAGATTCCTTTTGTTTAAGATGTAAAGTATGTGCTATAAATTGAATTAGAAATGGGGTTGGGAGGATGCTGTATTCGCACTGAACGCGTGTTTCCCCCCCCCTTTTATTTCTGTGTATCAAAATAAATCAGAGAGCCAGCTTTTGTGAAAGCTGGACTTTGCTTAAGGTTAAATTCAGTGCTTAAATCTCAGTGTAAGAGAAGCTTTTGAGTCTTATAGCCCTCGGGGAGCTTGCATTCTGCAATTTGATTGCCAGCTGAACTGAAAAAAAAAAATTAGTAATTTACTATTTATTGTGTAAGGCAAAATCCAGCACCGAGTTTAAGTCTAGGTGAATATGGTTTGTTTGCCTGGCATTTCGTCAGATGAATAGCTCTACCCTTTTAGACATACTGTAAAACCTATTTCGTGTTTATGTTTTGTAAATTGAGATTAAGGAGCATCCTGAATGAAATACGTGACTAAAACTCCTAAAATGCATCTGTGTTTAGTAAAGCAATCACCAAATTAGAATAATGGATTTATGTCAGTTGTCAAATGGAGTTAACTCTGAAAGTGCTGTCCACAAGTGCACTCGGATTACAAGAAAGGGCTTTCTGTTTTAACAGTTATTGAGAGCAGCTAATTTATCAGGCAAAGCCTATGAACTTAAGTCTTGTGATGATATGAAATTCCGTGGCCGAAGGGGTTTGTGGTTTTGGGAAACGTGCCCTTTTATTCTCCATAAAAATACATGGAGGCTTTATAGGGATTCCAAAAGGCAAAAATAATTTTAATTACTTTAAAAATTTTACATGCTGCTAAGTGCCTTTTATTCTCAACTGCTGTATTTAACTGTTGGCACTTCTGTTCCTGCTCTTCACTGGCTTTGGTGCCTTTTTTTCTCTTCTACGTTTTACAGTTGCTCCCTGTATTGGCAAACTGGGATTAAATAGGAGGAAGGGATTTTGAGCAGCAGCCTCATTGTCACACTGCAAAGTGAACAAGCAGTCAAGGATAGTTAGACCATTATTAGGGCTTTAGAGGAAAGCAAATAATATTGTAGTGACCAGAGTTTATTGGGAAGTGGAGCACTTATTAGCAGGCTCTGCAAGCAGAGCTGTGAGAAGCTAACTTGGTGAGCTGTCAGAGAGTAAACAGCGTTTGACAGGCAGGATTTCATGGTGCAGACCCACAAATGAGCACACCGAGGGTCGAAATGAGCGTGTTTACTTGAGAACTTTGTGGTCTTCACGCAAGTTTCCCCCAGTGCCTCAGCCCTGCTCGCAGCCCCCCGAGCGCGCAGTGCTCCGGACCCTGCAGATTCCGTGGCAGTGCTTTCCGTGGACGTTTGCAGTGGCCGATTGTACAGGATAGGCAGTGACAACCCACCACACAGCTGAGCAGCATCAAGCCCCCCGGGAAGCTGAGTCTCCCAGCAGCGAGCAGGAGCTTCACACCTTAGTCCTCACCTTCAGTGGTGGTGAATCAGGCACGTTCATCTCGTAGAAAGGGACAGATTTTATTTTTTTCCTGAGGACCTCAAATCAGACAAGAGAACTCGTAAACGTTTCATTGTTTTGTTGTGGGCATTTTTACCTCTTAACTTGCTGGACCTGTTTATTATTTGGCATTGGAATTGCCACTGCACCTCTGTTTCACCTTCCAAAATGTTTCTATACGTTCTTCCAAGGTCTTTTCGTGCTTCAGCTCTGCTGACACGCATGCTGGGTCACACTGAAATTAAGAGCAACTTCTCTGACAAAAATGAAAGTCCTGGATGTAGTGTGGGTACTTTAACTGGTATTTTGTGACTTAAATAAAGTGTGTAAATGGTAGATGGCTTCTGATAGGAATTAGTCATGAAGGCTTTGTTCCTTATGAAATGGCAGGAAACTGGAAGGTTGAAGACGAGCCACCTTGATCTGTTTGAGCTCAGAATGCAGGATTAGAATTGCAGAGGATTTCTCTCTCCTTTTGGCATTTGCTAACTCTGCCCTACTAGATGTTAAATGGGTGATTAATAGAAAAAGCAGCATTTTACTGATGTTCCAGTAGATGTTGCTGGAGAGCAAAGTAAAGATTACTTCATCCAGAGAAAGAAATGCAGTGCGATTACAAAAGCCAAAGAAAAATCTCAAGGCTGTTGGTAATTTCATAATATGAGACCAGTAATTTTTTACATCCTTATCGTAGGTGCTATTCCATCTGAAAACCTGAGGAGATACATGTGCTGAAGTGAGGCACATGTAGATACAACCATCTGTCTTCTTTTAAGGTTTTTAGTTTTTACTTCCCTCTTTTAAAATGTTATCACTAGCATTAACATTGTTTGACATGTGTGTTTTCTTAGAGGAAGTGGTGAAAGACTATCCCTAAAAGTTAGTTTTGTTTTTTTTGTTTTTTTTTTTAACCAATGCAGCCCCAAAATACAAATATTTAATTATAAATTAAGAAATGAAATGCATGTGACTTCAAAATTAGAATTCCAGTTCAATGAAGTTGCTTTCCTTTGAGAACAGCAAGAGCTTGCCACATCAACACATAGGATAATTAAAAGACAAAAAAATTGCTCTCTCTTAATTTGTACATAATTTTATGTGTACTTTCTTTAAACTATGAACAATTGTGAGTTACCATCTTGTTATGTGATTAAATTCTGAGAGATGAGTCTCAGATCAATAAATTGTAGAGTACCTAATGGCGAATGTGAGAATAGAAAACTGTGGTGCTCTATGCTAAAACTATTGTTTTATTAATTAATCTGATAAAATGATAAAGCAGTCCCAAAGGACAGCAGGATTTTGGTATACAGGCACTAACTGATGCAATTTCAGGCAACCACTGACCTCTATCTGTGAGAATATTTATTTTTGGAGGTGATCATCAACCGTAACTGATTTCAAATTCAAAACATTAATGGGTGTTGTGTTGGTTTCTTTAACTCCAGCTTCTCATGTAAAGCAGGCTAAACATGCAAAACTTAGGCTACTCATTATAAAAATGAGGTCTCTCTGCATGCAAGTGGTTTGTACAGATTTGTACCTTAAATTAAAAAAAAAAAAAAAAGGAAGAACAAGAATTACTTGAAGATCATTTGGAGATTTCAGTTTTTAGAATTAAAATGACTGTGTTTTGCTGAAGTTTATAATCCATAGCAGTGTGGCTTCATTTGGTTTGCCACTTAGCATGTAAGAAAATTCCAGCTTCTGCTTATAATTGGAAAAAAATGCAGATAGAAAAATGTGTGGCAGCTCTCTACAGTCAGTCTCCCGTGTCATTTGCATTGTGAGTTATTTATTTGTTGTAGTTTTGTGTTTACTATTTTTGGGAGGTTTTGCGGATTTGTGCATCAAAATTTCTTTAATCTGACAAGCTTTAGGTTGATATTTTGGGTTTTCTCCTGCACAGGTTTGCTGTTGCCAGCAGGGGTTTTGCTTAATGTTCTGCTTCTTTAATTTATTGCTCAAGTTGACAACTGTGTCCCTACTCATACTCTTCAGAAAACTGTTTGCATACTTTATTTGCCGAAGTGAAACCTTTCTGCATTTCATGGTCTAGGAAGTGTCAATGTTTTATATATTTATTGAATAGTCACATAGTTGTGGGCTTTTTTTTTTTTTTTCCTCAGGCTTAGCAGTTCCTGATGTTGGAGGGACAGTTGGCCATGGCCGTGGAAGGTTGTTCATCTCAGTTGGGCATGGCCAAGAGTTCATGGGCACTTTTACAGTTCTGTGTCATTCAGAAACCTAAGCCTGACTGGGAGAATATCACCAGAATTACATTCTTGTACCTTCCCCACTTGAGTTTACCCTCAGACTTGTCAGTTCAATGAAATGGTACACAATTTAGTTTAAAGGATTGTAATATGTCATGAGTTTCTAAAGAGAATTCCCTGTTGAAAACCTTGGCAAATTCAGTTTAAAGGCTTATGACACAATATAGCCCCGAGGAATAAACTTTTATCTTGGTATTTCTCAGTTCTCAAAGTCATGAAGAGAAAAGCAAGCACACTTGTATACTGGAATTTTATTTAGGAGTACACTATGGAAAGCTCAGAACAGCTGAATAGGGTAAATAATTCTGGCCACAATTGAGTTTAGTGCCATAATTTCCAGTAGCAGCAGTACTGTCTTTCTAGGTTTGTCTCTGGATGCTTATTTATATATAAACAAACACAAAAACCTGAATCCATGTGTTTTAATTTAAGCCCATTTGAAATTTAAAAATACATACCTAGTCTCACGTTTATTGGAGCAGAGGGAGAGTGGATGTCTTGGAGTCTGCAGTAAGTTACTGAAATATAAAGCTGTGATATGTACAGAGGAAAATGTACTGCAGATAATAGTATTTTAATGACTTATTTGTGAAGCTGGTTTCAGATGCATGTATATCATTTGTTCCATCGCTGTGATAGTCTTATTAAAATAGGTGAATAAAAAAGTGAATAAAAATAATGTGAAAAAAATGGAAATAGGATTTGGCAATGAAGACATCTTAATCTAAAGGCAAAGACATGGATGTGTATATTTTCCTTGTTTATGCTGCAGTAACTCCTGAGTAACTCCAAGTCATGGATATAAGGGGGTTTTTTTAGCTGTACTGTGTAGAATATATTTAGCTAACACAGTTCTTACTCTATGCATGCAATTTTTGAAGATATGGAGCTCAGTTGCTATCTATGGCTTATATTGATTTAATAAAATTCAACCTGTGGCTCATAGCTGATTCCAAATCAAATAAAATTTGTATTCTGTTATCACATGCAATACGATTATAAGACTGTAAAACATTGCATTAAAGATTAGAAGGCTTTATCTCAATTCACTCAAAGTAAAAAAAAAAAAGAAAAAAAAAGAAAAAACTTTTTAGCTAAAGCTTTTTGAAGTAGGACTTTTTTCAGATCCTTCTCCTCAACTTACCTTTCTGAGTTTCCAGAGGATAAAATCATATGAAAGTATCTTGTGAGTGGTCCTTCTCTATAGAACATTAGCAGTCCGAGAAAACCCAGTGTATGTTTCCAGGAATTTTGGTACAGAACTGAATAGAAAGTGTGTGGCTTTCAGATTTCACATGTTAATTTTGTGTATATTTGTGGGAACGTTTATTTGTTATACTTGACCACACAGCATTACCAAGTAATGGCTCTTAACAATGATAGTTATTCTAACATTGTTAGGGAAGAACACAGTCTTTTCTGTTCCCCTCTTTTCTCTTCATTATTGGATTAATGTCTATTTTGAATAGATTTTAGTTGACAAATTCAACTCCTTCAGCCCTTTCTGCTCGGTCTAAATGTCAACCCCAACACAGGCTTTTGTGCAGGGTTTTTTTCCTGGCAGCAAAATGGAGACAAGGAATCTGCTGCAAGATGTTACCGTTGGGGTGGGGGGAGAAGTGTTGATAGTGAGTTGTGAGAGACTGGTCTCCTCTACCCACGTACAGTAAGGCCTGTTTTTGAGTAACTCGGGGTGTCTGGTTTGTAGCACTCCCTCCCCAGCAGGTATTCATGCCTAAATGAAATCTGGCTTGTCTCAATGTTTATATTGATATTTGTACTTGTAGCCTAATTCTGTACACAACAGATAAGGGCTGGTGTGTTTGTGTTGGAGGAACACAAAGAGAAGAGAGGGAATAAAAGCAAGAGACTTTGCATGTCTAGAAAACACAGGAAAGGGAACATTTCCAAGAACAATGTGTGATTAGAGTAAAAACTGTAACATCAAATACTGCATGCAGATTTCTCTCAGGTCAGCCTATTGTACTGCTGCTCTAGTATGTGTCCATGGACATAAATAATGTATATGTGCTATACATATATACATACAGTCTCTAGAGGTCAGTAGAATGTAAGGAATGGGCAGATGTTCGGGTTTCTGATGTGAGACTTGGAGATGCAGCAGATCAGCTGTTGCTACCTAGAAAAGATGAATATGTTTCTAATGAAATTTGGAAGTGAGGTAATTAATCAGAGTTAACAAAGAGCTGAATGGAAGAGAATCCTGTCTGTCTTGTTGCGGAAATGAGTGTAAATTATTTGTTTTGGGCAAATTCCTGATAAATGCTCATTTGCGTTCTAAGGAACTTGACAGAAATCCAAACCGTGATTATTGTATTACAGCTCATTATATTGCATCTCCTTCCTACCTTTTCTGAGAGGATCTTTTGGAATGACTGAAATACAAATTCAAATGGTTTTCTGAGAGAGCATATGTCAAATGCGAAGCAAATCAGGGCTCCGGTGCTGGCAACACATTTTCTTTTCTCATTTACAGTTAGCCACGGCCAGCCTTAAAAAATTAATAGCTTTATCCTTGTTCACCACCTTCTAACATGAAGTCTTCTGAATGAACTGGTCACTCATGGTTGAAGGTTCTAGTTTCTTTTTAAAAAGTGCTTTCACAGAATCATTTAGGCTGGAAAAAACCTCTAGGAATATTGAGCCCAGCCTATGACTGAACAGCACTGTGTCAGCTACACCAGAGCACTGGTGCCATGTCCAGTTATTTCTTGAACACCTCCAGGGATGGGCACTCCACCACCTCCCCAGGCAGCCCCTTCCGATGCCTGACCACCCTTTGGGTGAATAAATTCTTCCTGATGTCCAACCTGAACCTCCCCTACCACAACTTGAGGCCGTTTCCTCTTCTCCTGTCCCTTGTTCTCTGGGAGCAGAGCCCGATTCCCCCCTCCCCCCCCCCCCGGTTCCCCCTGCCATCAGTGAGTTGTAGAGAGTGTGAAGGTCCCCCTGAGCTT
>JAYRBT010000028.1:4715549-4729414 GCA_036023395.1 Myiotriccus ornatus | reverse complement strand
CACCCTGCTTCCCCCCGCCATCAGTGAGTTGTAGAGAGTGTGAAGGTCCCCCTGAGCTTCCTTTTCTCCAGGCTGAGCCCTCCCAGCTCCCTCAGCTGCTCCTGCTGCTCCAGACCCTTCCCCAGCTCCATTCCCTTCTCTGGAGCCATGCAGCCCCTCCGTTTCTGGAGCATACACAAGTACCTTGTTTAATGTCTCCGTATTTTTCTGGAGGAGAATGATAAACTGTTTCATTACCTTGTGGCACTGATTTATTTTATTTTTTTTAGTCAGCATTGGACCAAGAGGATACAGGAATCCAAATCCACTGCAGGAGAACACAGATAATAGGCTTCATTAATCTGATGGCATTCTGCTAGCAATGATTCAGTGGGACAATGCCATGATGGCACCTGCTGGATGTGTTTGGTTTCAACACTCTCTGGGTTCTGGGTTTTTTCCTTTGTTTTTACTAACATTGTATTTTTCCTCATCTTCTTAAGAAACACCTGAAATTAAAACAAAACACGTGTAGAATTTACTCATACTCACCAAGCATTAATTCACCAACCACCAGTTCAGAGCTCTTCACCTCTAGTCCAGAAAGAAAACACAGTAGTTCTTAAAAAGTGGGACTGGGTGGTGTGTATCCATAGCACACAAAATATTGCTCAGTTTGGTAAAGGATTGTGCTGCAACAGAGGTTATTTTAAGGCCCATTTGCATGGGAGAGTGTGTGGGCATACCTTTGTCCCTCTCTCTACACCACTGTGGTTACACATGGGTTTTAGTGTCTTTGCAGATGCTGACAGTTGCTTTCCAACCACTATAATATAAACTACCCAATATAAACAAAAAATTCTGATTCCAGAGTTACAGTGACCCATATGTAGTGTTGTATTGTGAACAGCGTGGTTGGATTTAAATTTATCTATGTATAAAGGTCCTTAGAAATGAGTGGTTTATATGCTCTCTGTTTCTCTCTTCGAAGAGGCTGCTTGGGCGGTATTTGATATCTTGCTTCTGTTTATGTTGTTGTTATGCTTTGCATTGTGATAGAACAGTTCCTGTCATAGAATTAGTTAGCTCATCAATTAATTTTCTACTTGTTATTTTTGTTAGTTTGCCTGGAAGCTATGCTTCAAAAACCTCTGATGTCCCTAGGTACTCTGCAAGGGATCTTTCAAAGTAGTGTACAAACTTGTTTTAATTGTTGCAGGAATCACTCTGTTTTTCTTCCCCCCTTGTTCTTTGAATGTACTGAAAACTTTGTTTAAGCATTAGGTGTGACAAAGCAAAGATGTGGAAGTGGAGCTCAAAACTTCAGTGTATCTACATTTGGAGAAGCACGAAAACTGCCAAATCACTTTTCATTAAATGTGTGCTTTGAACATAAAACTGTGGAGGCAATGAAAGCTGTACTTGGATTCATTATTAGAAACCAAGAAACTAGTATGGCCCCTCAGAATTTACAGAGTTATTTCATGTGCTGGACTGGGTGCTGAAGAACCCGTTCTCACCGTTTATCCGTATAAACTGAAGAGCAGCTGAAGTTAATATAACCAAACGAGAAAAGCTGCCTCTGTAAATGGTGAAGAATTGACTCCCTCAGTCTGAAATGATGGCAGGCCTTTGGTTTTAGTTGTTTTATGGCGATATATTTTATTTTGCTTTCCTGTTTGTTGTGTTTGTGTGATTATGAGCTCTCAGGCGCAAAATCATAGTGTTATAACAGCAATGATCTGTATTTTTAGATCCAGTAGCTCTTCTCTACCTCACTAAGAACTCTATGACTGTTTTGTGGGGGCAAAACTGAGTTTCAGAAATACTGCTTCTAAAAAAACAGCATCTATTTTCAGTGGGATTTTTCCCTCCCCCCCTTTTCAGAAGTGTAAACGAAAGAATAGTGGAAAGCAGGATTTTAGACCCAACAGCACTTCTGGTGGGTATTTAAGTGGAGGCATATTTTTGATTTCAGGAATGCAAGGAGTGGACTGGCTCTTCTGTGGACTGTTCTTTATATCCCCAGTCATTCCCACAGGGGAATAGGGAGTAACTGGATACAGCAAAAAATACAGAGAAGATGATTCTTTCTTAAAAGAACCTAGGAAAATCTTCAGCACATTCACTTTTCAAAGATAGATAGAATGGTGTTTTTCAAGAACAGTTATCAGCAGGCAGAGTAAGTTTGTGTTTTTCACCCTACATTTCAAGGCATGCTGTTAGAAAATGATGGGTTCTTTTGAATCCACAGCCTAGTAGGTAATCATAATATTAAAAAATTATCTGTGTGATTATTTGTGATGAGAAATTGATTTCATTACTCAATTGGTCCCACAGTTCTGTGTTGAGTGTTTTATTTCCTTGTGACAAGAGGTGTATGCTTAGAAAAGAGGACAAAAGTGCTTACCTCCTAAAACAAACACCACAGAACTCTGAGAGAATTATGTGCAAACTTGAGTAACCATGACATTTGGATCTAAAGAAATATGAAATGACAGTAATAACCAGTATCACTGTAAAATTACAAATTATTTCAATTTAAGTGATTGCATTTTTCTACACACATTTTTAAAGTCTGTCACCGTAAGCTGTTGACTTCATCTTGAATACATTCTGCAGTCTTGACAGTTGAGGATTTGCTAATACTAAATCAGTAATTGTTGGCTTTGAAGAGGGATCCAGCATCTTCAGTGAGAGCTTATTAAACTGTAAAATATGGATTGCCTCTACCCTAATGGCCTCTGAATCCTATTATCATCCCATTAGAGAGTGTGGGATTTTAGTAATTCTGTTGTTGTTTTCAGTGGGCAGCAAGTACAATGGGGAGGGGCAGGGGTTAATGCAATTCAGCTCCTGTAATGGTGTAACAGTGAGTCCTTTATCATTCCATGGGAATCTTTTCCTTATTGCAGGGAAAGTGGCTGCAACCAGAACTAGCCCCCACCCCCCAAAAAAACCCAACAAAAACCCCTTGAGATTTCCTTCGTGGCCTCCACTTTGTAAACAGAATAGAAATGAATAAGCTGATAAATAAGCAAGTGCCAAGTAGGCTGCGGTCTAGAAGGGTTTTCAATTGCGATCATTATGCCAAGTGGTGTATTGAAATACCTCTTCAGATAAGATCATTATATTTTTAATTATTTAATTGCATTGATACTATAATACTCTGATGGGTTTCCAAAAACACGAAAGCACCTTATTCTTTTCCTCGTAACTTCCACGTGAAAAATGTAAACCAAAATGTAAAGCAAAGGAGAAGAAAACACGGAGTGTAAGTGGTGAGAGTGGAACTTCTGTACTTGGAGTGATAGTTGCCTATTTCGATCTGTAAGAGCTCCCTCCAGTGACAGTACATCTTAGTACAGGAATAATTTCTTTCAAGTTCACAGTGTAAAGGAATATGAAGCATTAATAGGTATTAAGTGGGAGTAGCAAAGGTCACATGCCGAGGTTTCGCCTGCCTTCAGCTGTGCACGAGGCCAGGGTGGAACCTGCTCAGCACCTGCCATGATTTTTTTTTTCCCCCAAGTGTTTTATGGAGATTGATTTGACAGCTAAATTTCAAATGCTACAGGCAACTTGCTTCTGATTTCAGAACAGGATCGAAAAGGGAAAGATTTCAAACAGATATTGCACGATGAGCTGAGAGGGACTTGTCAGTGTAACTTTTCAGATAAACAGTATCTGATAGGCTGATGTGCATACCATATTGAGGTGGGATTAGTTTGATTCATGAGATGCTTCTAGCTAATATTTTCCATTTCAAACAAAGATAAAAGGGATTGTTATTCAAGGCAGTTACTTTACCTTTATTTATTTTTTTGTATGTTTGTTTATTTATTTAAGAAATTAGAAGATACTTGTAAGGCTTGGAGTCTTTATACCTGGTTTTCTTGTTTGGTTCTTCCGTAGTGTTGCCTGTAAACATGACAGTTGGCTTTATTATGAAGAGCCAGGACTTTCATGAAAATAGTAACAAGGGCTAGAGCAGAATCTGATAGAAATGGACTTCTGCCTAAAGCTCACTGAGTAATACTCATGTGAGCAGCTTCTTACATCCTACCTGTGTTTATTTATGCCTTTTGCATGTTTGATAACAGAGCCCAAGAAAGCAAAACCTGTACAGAAGCACTTCAGATCAAGTGCTCTATAAATATTCATTTAAATATACATATTAATTAAATATTAATTATAAAATGTTAATAAAATTCTCTTTGCAGTCTTCCTTCAGTTCAGTTCGTGGGTCCTTGCAGTGGTTACACATGAATATTTGCTCCCATTTGGCCAGGTCTGTTCTCTGTCACTGGTAGTTCTGGGTTTTGGAGAAAAGGGATCAGTTGAAATATGACAATTGTTCATCCTTCCAAAGAATGTTGGAAAGAGACAGCCTGAATTTGTCTGCTGTAAGAGTTGCACGTGGATAATCCACTCACTGAAAATACACAATCAGGGACCAGTAACCCAGTTTTTTATGGCGGAGTAGATGAGTTCTGTTCTCTTTTACCAGTGGTGAGATTTAAATGCCTTACAGTGTGCTCTGCAAGTAGGTCAGTGTTATAGCTGGAACCAAATCAACTGATTTGTCAGCAAAGTGTTTTCCCTCCTGAAAGCACCCTGTTCTTCACTGGGTACAGTCCATATGTCTCTGCAGGTCAAAGTCTCGTTCTGGTAAGTGCTGAACAAATACGTGGGAAGGTATGATCTCCTCCCCTGAGTTAATAATCTAATTATAACCTGCTTACAGAAAGATACAGTATTGAAATATTTTAAAGGTTTTCTTCTCGCTTATGAAACAGTATTAAATAAGGTTCCACTAGCAGAAATGTGCTTACTTTAGAAAATGGCTTTGTTCTCCTAAATCTCAGAACGCATCTTTGCTCTAATGAGTCGGACATGGGTGATGACAATAGAATGAAGGAGTATATATTACTTTTCTATATTTGAATTTTGTTTTAAATTCAGAATTTTGCTACATTCTTTCAGAACACCATTAGTAAACAAAAAAAATCACTAAGTAGCAGTACTGGTATGGATCCTAATTAATTTGCGTACTCTGAAGTATCCAATGACGATGAGTAATGTTTGACAATACAATTTTTGCCCCAGAAAAATTCATTTTAATCGCAGAATTGTAACAAAGGGCAGTTTGAGAGGACTTTTGCTCACAGTTTTGTGTGAACAAAGGAAATGTATGTAATGACCATCACAAGAGTAAGAAGGGTTTGACTGAGTGAAATATTGAAGACATTTGAAGACTAATTTTTCCAGAGTTGTAGTGACCAGTAGATACAAGAATTTTCAGCCTTAGTCCATTTGGTTAATGGTGTTTTGTGTATCTGACAGGGTGGGTTTGTGTGTCTAAGAGGTTCTCACTTGTGATGTATTAGTATACTTATGGTTCGATTACTTCCTATGACACAACCAACTTTTAGTTTGATAACCTTGTTTTATAATGGATTATGTTTTGTGGTTCAGCACTTATTAGGAATATAGCTGCTAGAAGGTCTTTTTTACAGAAGGCTTCTCATTACAACTTTTTTATTTCAACCCTGCACTACTATATTTTCATTTACATGCTTCTAAACTGCTGGTTTAGAATGTGTTATAAACTGAGAAATGTTGGCCTGGATTTATGCTTTTTGTGTTTTGTTTTGTTTTTTTTCAAATATAAATTTTATTTTCATTTAAATATATTGTGGTTAAACTTCAACTATTAAAAAAAAGAAACACTTTAAAACAATTAAATTTTTTCGGTTTGCTTTTGGCATCAGAATGCTGACCTTGTACTTTAAGTAGTAACATTAATGTGCCATCAAACAACAACCCTGTTGTTTAAACATTCGACATACGCCAGAGAGGTGGAGAAGGGAAACAACAAGCAAACAAAACGTTTGTGCCAACGAGCTGCATTTTAAATTAACAAACAACGTTGGTGTCTCATCCCAAATAAGAGAGCTGAACATATTAAAGCATGCAGTATTTTCACTTTAATCTGTCAAATAAAAATGCAGTGCTCAGGGGGAGCACTCAGGGAAGGTGGAAGTAGATGAACATAGAGGTAAAGGATGGCATAGTCAGGAATGAAGTAACTTCCATGCAGGTTTAGTGGTCAGTTGTTAAACCCTGGGCCAATAACTTCAGCAAAAGGTTGCAATCTAGTTTCTATAATGTGATCAAACAGTGTATCTGACTGTTGAAGATCATTGACTCTAAAAGTAGTTGTTCTTTTGAATTGATGTTTGATTCTCTTAGTACTCAATACCCTTTTATTTTACTTTAGTTTGGCTCAAAAAGAAGATTGAAATCTAAAAGTAATCTGGTCCTTTCAAACCCCCCAAAGATTTTGACTTTATCCAGCTAACCTCATCTTCCTTATGCTTTTGTTACTGAACAGTTCTTTATTTCAAGTGGGAAAAAAAAGCCTTTCCAAATATGGTTTGAGTTGCAGGGGTTTGAATGGAGACCCAAAATGCATGACTGCAGAGCACAGGGGACCATAACCTGCAGCACCCATTTGTGTTTTGGGAGCTAGATTATGCCCTTTGGGATGTACTTGGTGATGTAAATTTGTCTGCACAGGACATTTAGTCTAAGCAAGATCATCACTTCTTGTTTGGATCACAGGCTGTCTCTTGGTCTTATTGGAAATAACTTCCTTAGAAGAACTAATTTGGGAAGGTTAGAGTCTTGTTATGCAAAGGCAGATAATGTGAAAGGTTGAGCTTATTATCTAAAAATAACTGTCAATTAATTAATTCTTTCTTTCAATTTTCTGATCCTGGCATACCACATAGGGGGAAAGCCAATAAGCTAATTGAGTCAGGATTAGTTTTGTTCTAACTGTAATCCAGCACAAACTTCTGTTATTTTTCCAAAAAGGTCTGCTAAGCAAACATCAGGAGGCCCAGCAGTTTGAAAGGTGCCATCCTGCTCCTGCCTCCCCCACTGTGTCCTTCTGAACAGCAGGAACTGCAGTTGGACACTGATCAGTTCAAAAGTCCATTCTGGAAAGTTTGAGGGATCATCTCCCAGGAATGTTTGTTTGAATTGGTGTTCTGAGGGCGGAAAATAACCTATACATCTGCAATTTAGTGGTGATTAGCCCTGGAGATTTTTTTGTGTGTTGGTGACCAGCAAAGCATCCTGTCGGTGATGTACAAACTGGAGTCCTGAGCTCAAGCTGAACAGTGTGATTTTAGATATTTAAGGCTGGCTTGGCAAAGGACAACAGTCCTTGTTCCTGTTTTCCACATCAAACTCCAGTAATTCTACATAGAATATCACATTTCTCATTATGGGAACTTCAGCACTGTTGCCTTTACCAGACATTATCCCAAATGCAACTTGTTGGATTTCTTGCTGAAAGAGCTTGTGTAACCAATGAGCCTTTCTGACCTCATAGTGGAATTTTCATTATTTTCATATTATTCATGATAATCTGAATTCATTCAGAGGTGTGAAATGCAATATCCTTTTTGCAAACTAGAAATGTTTGCTGTGCAATCTCAGAGCTGTGTTCCATGCCCATCCTCAACTGCAGGTTTTGTGCAGTGTGTTTCCAATACCTGTATATTAAACTAGAGCTTTCCAGGTATCAGTAATTCTGTGTGGTGGCACATGTAGAGTGGTTTAATATTTATTCCTTCCCTCCTTTCTGATGAAAAAAAAGCCCTTTCACCTACATTAGCAAAAAGCCTGTCTGCATCAGAATGTCTACTTTTTTAATTAAAACACTGAGTTGAATTTGTGAATGAATTTGTACCCTGGTAGCTCTGGCATTTTTAGAGACACAAGTGACACTGACTGAAGCAAGTATTTGATTCAAATAAAAGATCTGACTATAGACACTTCTGACTGTGGGAAAGCCAGACTTTGCGTGTGGCTTTGATACGTTCTGACCATCAGAATGCAGGAAGTGGAAGAGTCGTTGTTGCCTCCCCACTTTAATCTTTCTACTCACTCTCCCAAAATGTATCTTAAGTAGAAGTGCTCCTGTTCCTACTATATCATTGTAAAACAGTATTCTAATATTGTCAGCACAAGTTTAGATTAACCATTTACAAAACTACTCTGTATGTATATGGAGAGAGCGGTACATAGAAATCAGAAACCAGATTTATAAAATGAGAATTGAGGGAATTGACAATTTCTTTTCATACTGAAGTCTGCTAATTCAGGGTGATTATTTCACTCAGCACTGCATGGAGTTAAATTCCTCTCCTGATGTTTGCAATATAACATCTTCATTCTTCATTGAAATTTCAAATGCATCTTTCAACTAGCAGAGAATTAGTTTGTCCTTTTTTGTGTATGGCTATTGGGATGATATATAGTCTATTTTCCCGCTGTCCTGTTTGCTGACTGCAGAAGAATGGAATGTATCATTGGCTGGTTTGATGCTGTGAGAAGGGAAAGCTGCAGTTCTAGTACAATAAATTGGAAGGGAAGGTGCTCTTTGTTTCTCTCTTGACCTGCATGGCTTAGCGTTTGTGTTGCCTGTGGGGTCCTTGGCCTCCAGGAAATACTCCTGTGCTGTGCTGGTTTTCTCCAGAAAGGCCAGTTTAGAAGTTGGGAGCCGTGGTGCAGTCACTGCAGTACATCTCCCGCTCGTTTGCAGTGCTGCCAGTGTGTGTGATTGTGTTGCGTGCTAGCTTACAGATATAATCCTGATAAAAAGTCTTTGTCTTCCTGACACAGTTTAGGGATTGGTAAAAAAAGTAAAGAAAAAGCAAACAAACCCCAGCCAGGGGCGTTGCTGGGCTGTGCAGCAAAACTACAGTTTTCAGCATATTTTGGTTGTAGGAAAAAGCTTCATCTCATGCCTGAATCTGAAATCTAAAGGGATCTGAAGAACTCTGGAATCTTCTTGCTCAAACTTTGTTTTCGTGTGGGTTGTTTTTCATAATGTAGCTCATTGGCAACACTTTGCCACGTACCCAGCTATCTGTAGGACCTTGGGCACTGGTGTGAGTAAAATGGATTCCACCTTGACATAGTAAACTCATTAGGTGTCATGGATGTCCATTTAGGAAAGCATATGCTTCTGAGGTTCTGGGGGTTTTTATTCAACTTCTTTCACTTCAAATTAGTAAAAATAAAAGGTGTATTAAAATCATTAGAGAGAGTGAGTTCCTGCTTTTACGGGAGCTCAATTTTCTCCTGTGCTAAGTCTCCTGAGATCTGTAGACAGTCAGTGCCAAGATAACATTGGCACCATTTTCTTATTGCCATGGTGATCTTCAGCTCTGCTGAATACTCAAGGGAGGCTATGGTATTTTAAAGCAAGTAGAATTTTGGTAATTAAAAAGGCTGGAAGGAAGGATCTTTCTAAATTTTGCCGGCTTGGGTAAATAAGGATAATGATTTATGTCTGAATAGGACAGTTATTAGTCTCCTTTACTAGATTAGCACAGAACAATAGTCAGCTCCAAAGACTCTGATGGTTGGAGGGAGACAGGTGGGATCTCCAGTGTGCCATCAGTGTCCAGTGTCCGAGCTGGGATCTCCAGCAATCCTCCCCCAGGCACTGGGCAGGGGCCGTGGGCGCCTGCACTGGAACAACACTGCCCTTTGTCCCAGCGGCACGGCGAGAGCACTGATCTGCAAGAGGAATTAAGGGCAGGAATACATTCCACAAGATTTTCCAGTTAAACTGTTGCTTGCAAGTTGGACTCCTCCTCTGTATGCAGTTTTATTAAATTGCAAACTTTGCACATTAGTGGTGGCTGTGAATTTTTCAGCCTCTCCACCGTGTCTCTGCCATGGCCCAGTTTTCAGCTCCGTGTGGTTGCAGCATGAGTCAGCACTTGGGCTTGTTTTGTGATAGTCTGATATTCCCTCCACTTTTTTTTTTTCCTTTCTCTTTTTTGACCTTTTCAAGCATCCCAATCAATGCACAAAGGCAGTGTAAAGCATGCTGAAAGCCAGGATGGTGAGACACCTGCTATGCTAATATGTTCAGGTGAAAAAACCCAAAAAAGTTACAAAACCTTGGTACTCACATGATTTCAACCCATTATTTCAGGACAAATTTAGCCCTTCAGCCATAGTAACTATTTTTGAAAGGCTCTGTATTGTCTTGAATGTTTATGTAAAATATGCTCTTGGCAAAGAAATAAGCATCTGAAATGAAACTTAAATTGTGTGTCTAAACTTCTTGAATATTTTGTCAAAACATACAAATGATTGTATCAATTCTTTTTGACTGCCTCCATCCATATGCTTTTACTCATTGGTCTCTGTTAATACTGCTTGTGATTTGGGGCAGGGGGGCATTCTTAAATACTTCTTTCATCATGTATGATTTAAGTTTTTTAACTTGCAAAGTAGAAAAAGAAAGCTGGATTCTCCTTTAATATGCAGTTTAATCACGTCACACCTGAAAGATGCCCATTATGCTTATTAAGTGTTAAAGGAGATTTCAGTCCATTTTTTATGTTAAAACCCAATTTCCTTATCAAGCCAGATTTTAAGGCTTGCTGAGGCAGAGCTCCCACTGCCCTGGTGACTTCAGAAACGTATAAATGTGATTCCTTCAAAATGGAATTAGTGTGCAAACTGCTTCTCATGACAGTTAGGATAAAAACTGTCGGTGACCTTACCTGCAGTGGTAAGTGCTGACTCTCTAGAAGGAAATTCCTTCTTGAGCATGTGAAACAGGAACACTGAGACATGTTCGAGCAAGTCACTGCTGGGACCGCTCTTCGAGGTTGCTCTTGTGTCTCTCCTTGCAGTTCCATATTGATACTCTGAGGTAGATTGCAAAGAAAATATATGGAAGATTTGGGATTAAACAGGAAATTTGTGTTTGGTGTCAGATGGATACGTGCATTCTTACTGTTTCCCTTTTTTGGATGTGCCCTTAAAAATAGCTGCGTTCAGGGGATAGACTAGAACTTCCTTCAGGGCTCTTCGCTCTGGAGCTGTGGAGCAGCACTGCTACGATGGAAGCAAAGGTTTGGCAGCTTTGCACACTCTCCAGCACAGTCAGCTAATGAAGAAAAATAGTTCCATTCTGGGGGGAATACAAAGCAGGTGTTGTGCATGTGCACATACACCCACCCCTTATCCCCCAGTTCGTCTGTAATCCTCCTGATTTGCTTTGGATGCTGCTGCCTGAGCCCAGGCTGTGCCAATATGTGTAACACCACCATTTCACTTCTGAAGAGGTAGGTGGATTTGGACAGCTCTGTGTCAATTCCTGAGGACACAGAGTAACTTTCCCCAAATGGTTCCGTCTCTAATTAGTGGGCACAGAGCCTTGCCAAGAAATGTATTTCTGGCAGAGCTCCACTTCGCTGAGTGGGTCAGGATTTTCCTGATTTTTGTTACTGTACTTCATATGTGATTGATTTTGTTCAACTGAATGTAATCCCCCGGTTTGTTTGTTTTGTCATATCAGTGAAATTAATCTTTGGTGGGGTAATATTTTCCAGATTTCTGTGTGGTTTTTTTGGTTTTGTGGTCGTTTGTTGCCTTTTATTCCGCCACCCTTTTTAATGTATTTTAAAAGGCCTTATTGAAAGCCACCATTTAGGTAGATTAGAAGTATACAGGCTTCTCTAGTTATTTGCATTGGGTTGTATTATTTAAAGACCATAATCTAACTGGTCTACATTTACATTCTTTAAAAAGGATAAACCTGTTACTTGCCTGACTCTGAGCAAGGACTACAGTAAATAAACAAGCCCAAGTCTCTATGTAGTTATTTTTAGCTTAACTAGACTACTTTTCCTATTTCAGTTCAAGGTGAGATGAGAACTGCAAATAGCCTAAATTAGTCTGTAGCATTTATATCTTGTTAGGTTTCCTGCCTTGGAAAATATGCAGGAAAATGATTATACGTGGTATTCATCTAGAGGCTGATGAGTTTGTTATAATTATGAAGGTAGATGTAATGAGATGAAAACATCTCTTTCTTGAGGCTCTCTGAGGAATTCCTTCTCTCCATATGCTGTTGGGTTAACTGTTTTCTAACCAAAGAGCTGCTCAGCATTCGGTTGTGATATTTTGGGGAGTTTCCTCAGTTACTGTGTAGGAGATTGATTGGCAGCTCTGGTATTAGCATTTATAGGTGATAACTAATTAAATTCTACATGCACATGGGTGGATAATAAAGACTGCTTCACATCTCATTTATTAAGGCAAATCTCCAGTGTAATTATCATTTTACCATTATTTAGCATGCTAAATAACTTGTTGTTGAGTAATTTTCTAGTTCCTTCTAAAATACAGACTGAACTGAGATATAACTAAACTCATCTTGAACAAAGTTGTAATATAGTAGTTTGGGTTTATACTTCCTTTTATCTTTCAGAATGTACGTTTGAGTATTTTTCAGCTCAAAGTTTTAAACTAATTTTGTCATTCCTAGACTGTCTTCAAATATTTAAAAGGCAGTATGAAGCACTTAGCTGAGGAAACTGGAAGATTTATCACTTCCTGTACAGGGAATAGCGTTAGCAAGGAATCTATGAGAATGGCACTACAAATATTTACTATTTGATAAGGAATGCTGAGTTTCCTTGATATAACAGTAGATTAGAAATTGCTCTTTTTGTTTAGTTTGTTTCGATGATCATAATTGCTGTTTGTGTGGTGGTAATAAATTTCTTTTTGAAGCTGTGTCCCTTCCCCAGAGGATTCTATCTGTATGTCTTTTTCAATGTACTTTTATTTATGTTAGTTATGTGTATGTGCATCTTTGCATACATTTGTCTAGTGGAATCTGTGCAGCTGCTTGTTGTTGAGAACTGGTTGCAATGCGCTTATTTTCGTGTGAGGAGAGATCTTGACTCAGTAAACTGAGACTGGAAAAAGGTTTCCATCACTGTGATTGATAAACTTGTAACATTTTTATGATATGATTTGCATACTTAGATATCTATAAATTAAGGATATGTATATATATATGCATAGCCATACCTACATTCTCAACGTGCAGTCTCATTAATCTTTGCCTCAGTTAGGTTTTTGCCATTCCCACCTGTTGATGTTTTTGTTTTCCTGGGTTTTGGGGTTTCCTCCCCCCATGTTGCTTCTCAAGTCCTTTCATTCAAGCTCAGCTGCTTTCTTATGTTTTATTTTCTGGGTATACACAAAGTACAGCAGAACAAATATCGTTCCTCTCTGTCCCACCCCTGTTGTTAATGTAATTTCACAAAGGTTTGGTTGACTTTTATGTGGTGATGTGGATTTCTGAAGGAAAATGGAGGTTGGGGATATTGTTCTGCTCTTCTTTTGTTCATTTGTACTGTACCTGTAGAATTGGTAATTTTTGGAGAGTCATACACTGACTATTTTGGTGTGAACTTCTATGACAGCAGAGGTGTCACCCACGATTGCAGCATGACTCTGTCTGATGTGATTCAAGATTTCAAAGTAAGAAATAGCAGTTCTTCCTTCACAGGGAATTAGGTTCTTCCTCAACTGTCTTCCCAGGTTCTGCTGTCACAGTTTTCTGAAGATTCACATAAATTTGACCTAGAATGGAATGTTTTTTGACAAGCTTAATTATGTAGGTATTTAGTCATCATTCACCTTCTATGCTTCTAGTAATGCCAAGCCACAGTTTGTGGCCAAACAGAGCCCTTCTGGCACAGGAGGCATGTTTACATTTTTCACAGCAAGTTGAGATCGCTGCCTGATCCAAGTTTTTTTATTAAAGAAATGGTCAGAAGGATGGCAAGAGACCTTTACACTAGTCAAATGTCCTGGTGTTTTTTTTTTTTTTAACATGTTCTATAGGAGACAGAGGGAGCCCCTGGTGGTCTAGTGGTTAAGACGCGGCGCTGTCACCGCCGAGATCCGGGTTCGATTCCTGGTCAGGGCCACTCCCTGGGCAGATGGAGCTCGTTAGCCCTATAAGGCAATCCATCTACGTC
>JAYRBT010000028.1:4656187-4715342 GCA_036023395.1 Myiotriccus ornatus | reverse complement strand
ACCTAAAAAATCCAATGCGCAGGCTGGAAGGTGTAAAGACCTTCCCCGGTTCTTCGTTCGCGAAGTCTGGCCATTAAATAGGAGACAGCCATTCTTGGGCTAGATCAATTTCTAACTAAAATACAAAATATCTCTACCTTTTTGCTTTCTTGACTATCCAGCATCCCTTTTCCTTAATCCTTAAATCTCTCGTGATGTGAGGTGATGAGATGCTGCAGAAAAAGGGAGAGGGCAGTTTTTCTGTGGTGACTCAAGCAGTAAATGTGCATTTACTTTACAGTCATACAGTGAATGACCACTCAGATTGGAGATAATGCATTTACAGTTTGGGAAGGCTTTATCAAACAGCTCTCTGCAGTTTAGGGTGTGAGTAGGGGCATTGTGAGTGACTTTGCAGTAGCAGAGGCTTTCTCAGCTGTTGTCAGTTCTTATGGAGCTCTGGAGAAATGCATAACTAAAAAGCATCTGGCATCAGTGTTTGTGAACTAGACTCTTTCTCTTTCATCTTTGCAATCCTTGAAAACAGAAGTAATTACCACTGGGATTGGGGTGGATGTAGCTGTGGGAGTAACTTCGTGCAGGGTTGCCCACACCATTCAGGGTTTTGTAGTAGGCAGAAGATGAGTGTGGTTTGATTCACCTCATTTTCTGTTATTACAGCTACTGTCTGCCTCTGTATCTTATGTTCTTAGGTTTCTTTTTTTTTTTTAATCTTGAATGGTATTTTCTTACAGGCTTTGTTTCTTGGCAGCAAATACTCAAGATTTAGGAAGGAGGTGTAGGCAAGTGTGTGTGTGCTGATGTGTGTTCGGCCTCATGAACAACCTCATACCATGTTTCTTTGACAGAATGATGTGACTTATGCATGGCACTCTGGGTTGGTTTGTAAAACACTGTTTTCCAGTAGGCTGTTACTTCACAAATGCCTTTAGTACAACCTTTCACATCATGCATTAAAATCCCCAACTAATTTCTTTAAATTCCTTAGTCACTGAAGACTATTTATGTAAGTGACTGAAGATACAGATAACCTGTTTGTAAAATGCATAAGCATCTAAATCTCACTGGTGTGTTTATATTTTTAAGTGTTGGCACAAAAAAAAAAAAAAAAGGATAAAATAATTAAAAAAAAAAAGAATTGGAGGCTGCTATACTGCAGGGGAAAAAAAAGCTTGTAATATTCTGCTAGATGAAAATTAGTGGAAAAAAAGTTACCCACTTCCTACATTTTATATGGTGGAGAGTAAAGGTTCTACTTTTTTTCTGTATTTCTGTAGCTTTATGTTTTTTGAAACTCTAATTTACTGAAAATTTCATGATGATACACAGGCATATTGTGTAGATTTGTGTTTTGGATCTTTTAATTGTTGATCCATACTGTGTCAGTCTTTATATTTTGAGGTGTTCCGGTGACACAAGTCCTTGGATTGTTAAATAATTCTTAGATGACATCTGTCCTGTGAGAACCTGACAAGGAGGGATTTACACTAAAACTGCATTTGTGAAGCTCCAAGTTTTGTTTTGATAGCTGGCTGGGCAACCGTGCTTTTATTTCCACCTTTTAATTTCGCATTTCAGCAACGAGGACATTTCGCAAGAACTCTTTTTTTAGGGGCTGCTTTGAAATGAACGAAGCGCTTTGGAGACCGGGCCATTCCCATAACCGGGCAAGATGGAAATTTCACTGTGGAGTTGTGCTGTCGCTGCCAAAGTGACCTTGGTTGGCGGAGAGATGACAGAGTGCTTTGCCGGCCGCGCCTGACAGCAGCGCGATAGCGGCGCCTTTGACAAATCGCTCGCATTAAAATGGGGGGCACTTTCGGCAGCACCGGCGTCCCCATCCATCAGTCCTGATTACTACACAAACGTCAGCCACGGCACGGAGCACATTTGTCAGAGGGAGTAAAAAGCAGTTGTTAGTAAGAGCACTACCTGTCACGGTAATGGACTAAAGCTCGCTGCGTTCTCACTCGTGGATTTGCGAAATGGCTTGTCTGGGGCTCGCGGAAAACACGCTTTGTGTTTGTGCAGTGCAACGGGGTAATTAAACGGGGAGAATCACAAATATGGATGATGGAAAAGTTTCGGGAGTGCTTGAAGCTACCTGAAGTGCATCTGAGAGACTGTCTTGCATAGAGTGCTTAAAGCAGTAGGGAATCAAAATGCACGCTGGAAAAATTCCTTGAAATGCCTGATTCAGTTAGGTTTGGTTTGGAGTTTTTTTTAATGCTAATTGAGAAACTATAGAATAGGAATTCATTCCAAAAGTTAAGTACTTGCAGAATTGGATAGGGGTTGATATTTTCGGTCATAGCTACTGATTCCTCCATCTTTCTTTCATGAGGGTTGTATGTGCATGTCAAACCACTGCAAAGTTAGAAACGTTATCATACAAGGCAAATTGGTTTTGTCATAAAGGAATGAAGTAAATGTGGAACTGAATTATTTCACTGGATGGTAGGTCTGCCTTAACTACTAGTGCTTGTTTAATTTTGCCAACAGAGATGTTGATGGTGGTTGATGTGACTGTAGGTTACTTTTATTTTGGTTTTACTGTTCTGTATAATTCATAGAGTACAAAGCCCCCGATAATTTCTGTATCATAACTGAGAAATTCTGCAGAAAGATCTAAGTTAAATTACTGTAAATAGTGCTGTCTATACAGTCCAACTGACTTTATTCATATTGAAGAGAGTAGGACTATCCCATAATGAAACTGTATAATTCTGGGATGACTTCTATGTTGTAAAACTGCCATTCCTAAGAGCTTATTAGAAACAAGATTGTTCTGGTTTTCACTCACTGCTTAGTCAGTATGGAGTGTATAATAGATGTAATAAACCTCTAGATAATTATTCCAGGAAGAATGAGTCATGTAAGTTCAAATGTTTGTTTGGTTTTGGGGGGAATTGGTGCTTTTTGTAAGTCCAATACTGTTTGAAACACAGCTTTTTCTATAGAAGAATTTCTATTTCATATTTCAGATCTTTTGTCTCAACTAAAAAAGAACGCAAAGAATGAGAGAGAATACCTTCATTCCATACAGGGAATGAAAACAATACTATTGCAACTAAGACAACTGAAAAGCCTGAATTGCTAATTTATTTGCCCATGTGGAGTTTTTGTGATGTGTTGTTTGTGGTTTTTTTTTTTTCAGAAGTTTCACCTCACAGTTGTCCTACCCTAATTATTACCAATTCAAAAAAAACAACAAAAAAAACCCAAAAAAACACAAAGCCTTTTGCCAAACACTGTAATTGCTAAAAAGAAATTTGCCTGGGGGAAAGCTGCATTTGATTGCTCAGTTGCATGAAGGTTCTTGTGTGGGAAGCTTTTTTAGCTTATTAGTTTACTTCTGGGGGATGGTTAAACTTGCATTCATCAGGAAGGGGAAAAGGAAGTTCATCTGAAATGGGAAATACATGAGTTTTTTTTTTTGGATCTCTTTGAAATACTTTTGACTTTGTGTTGTGGATTAGGACTGAGTATACAGAAGCCATTATTTACATCTTTCAATGAATAACCACACGTAATTGAGTGTTGTGTGTGCTCTCTGTTTTAAGTTAATTTCTCTTGAGCAGTAGAGAAGTTTATCAGTTTCCTACATTGCACAATAAAGTGGGAGTTCTCTCACTCCTCCTCCAGCACTTTAATAAACATTTAGAGCATTTGATGCAGTGCAGCGTTTGCTACCAAGCTGTAACAATGGAGAGATGAATTTAAAACATGGATGTTCTTCTTTAGGGTCTCTAAAGAAAACCAACCCACCTCCTGGATTATTAGTAAATGTCTCAGGTGTGATACCTGGGCATGCCATTACTTCATTTCTTTACAGTCTTCGTGATTTTGGAACTATTAGCATGTTTATTTTCGCTATCTTAATGAAATTAGGAGTGGATTACTAGGATCAAATCTTTTCCTAAAAAGGTGTGTTTCAGAGTTGTAACACTAACCCTGTTCTTGGCTACTGAGATTTCACTCAAGCACAGTGTTGGAAGCCGTTCTTAGGCCTGTAGATGTGTGCTCGCAATTCTGCACTGAAACCTTGAAACAGCTTTTTGTGTGTGTTACTGTAAAGATCCCATTAAAATGAGATTTTGGTGAAAAATGGTTACCGAAGATTATTTTGAACCTGTGAAATTAAATGAAAGATTATCTAGATATTATATCCCGCTATGCCTGAAAATGTCGATTTCTGTGCTTTTGTATTGATAGAGCAGTGCCTTGAGGAGATAAACATTCCTTCCATCATCATGGCTTTATTGCTCTGCCATTCCCTTTCTTTTCCCTGCTGAGCAGATGTAATCAGTTGTATCTGTATTTGCATTATCAACTGTAGGCCATGCATAGCTCACCAAGCTTGCTAAAGAATGTCTCTAAATGTTATTTATTATTGGAATTTGCACACAACCCAAGAACATACGACATATGATGTTCACAGAGCTAATCAAAACCTCCAGTTAGCTTCTGGAATTTAATCTCCTTCCAGAACAGGCTGACAACTCAGGTTGTTTTAAGTTTTCTGGAAAATGGAAATTTCTGTAACGTTCTCTGTCCAAAACATACAGGTTTGGGTAAGAAATGAAGTTCCCAACAGTTTGATGACGACGCAGCATGACCCCTGAGCAGTCCTCAGGTGTCTTAGTCCTCTGGTGCCTTAGAAAGGTGAGGTGGAGATTCCAACCTGTAGGCATTTTCTGGAGTTTCTCTCTGTTCAGGCAGCATGGAACAATTGGTAAGGCAAATTCTGGCAGTCTTGTCATGGAATCTGTTGGAAAGAATGAAATATGCCAGCTGGGTTTTCCCACTAACTCTGATCTTCTCCAATGAACTCCTTTAACAATATTTTTGCTGTGTTGCACTGCAGATTGGAATACAATTACAGGGATCTGTGAGGAATGGGTAACTTAATGATTGTTCTGAGGACTGTTCAAGAAGGTCTGAGGTTTATAGATTACAGCATCATTATGTCTCAGCAGTTAATAAGAGAGGGGTGTGATCAATAGAGCATTTCAGGGCTTTTAAGGTAAGTTGAGTAGTGCAGCAAGGGAACAGGATGGCAGTGAACACCCTGGATTTGGTTGGTGTCAAATCCTCAGAAGAGCCATATAAAGCTGGTCAAGGAATGATCTGGGAGGCAGGGGGATACTTAGAACTCTTGTGCTACAGAATGGGAGGGATCTTCAGCTACAAGCCTTTGTGTTACTGAAGTTATACTTCCTCTTATTAATGGTTATTTTATTTATCTGTAGTTTATGGATATTGTTGCTTGCGTGCTTCATCCCAGCTTTGCACGTGCTTGATGTATTTGCAAAGAATGCAAACAGGAGCATCCATTTGCACAGGGTTTATATGGATAAATGTTTCCTTTCATTACATTATCTCTGTGGTATAACCAGCAGTAGTGTGCTAGAATGTGAGGGACTACCTTCATCTAAATGTCAAAATTTAGGCCTTAGCTGATCTTTCTTACTCTAAATCCATATGTGTGTCTGCTTTTTCAGACTTTCCTGTTTGTCCTGTCTCCTTGAAATTTTAATACAATATTGAAAGTGTCAGAGTCCACTGCGTAAAGTCTGTTGTAGAGGACAAGGCCTCTTTTCAATACACTATATTTTAAATAAATATTAGTAGAATGATAAAAATCTTTACACTCGTGTTTGTACATAACTTTCTTGTTCTCTTGAAAGGAAGGTCCCTTTTTTGGAGGCCTCATTTTTCCTGCTGGAAAATTCCCTAGTCCTTTACCTTGCCTGTGTGCTTCTCTTTTTGTACAGGCTGCCTGGAAATATTGAAACAATAGTCCAAGCTGAACTCCTCTTTAGGTTTTGATGAAAAAATACTGCTTGCATATCTACAGTCTCATGCTGTGCCCAAAATATTCCATAAAGGACTATTAAGCCAGGTAGAGAAAATTCATGAGACATTCCAACCATCAAGTAAATTCTCTAAACCATTTGCGTGCTTATCCTTAGTCACACTTTATCAGTTTGCCATTTTTTTTAATCAGTATAAGTTTGTGGACATGGTGAATTAAGGAAGTTGATCATGTTTGCTTTTTCTTGTACAGATTGACCTAGCTGATTAGGTAGTAATAAGATATGACTTCAAGGGGATAAAAAAATGCTTTATTTATCTGTATTTTAAAATATATGTGTATTATAGATTCAGTGACAATTCTGCTCTATTTTATACCATTCTAGTTCAAGCTTTCTAGTGCATTTTGTTAAAAAAAGGCTAGGGGAGAGGCAAAGAGATCTTCAGACGTGACAATTGCTTGAAGTGGTGTTTGCAGTGATGGAAAAGACAGCAGTTCCCCAAGGAAGGAAAAAGAACCTTACAGTTATTTTATCCTCTGTTTGTACACATTTGAACAGCAGGAGAGGAGCTTGAGTTGGAAGTCATCACTTTTATTGATGACTGTCCTGTCTTTTATTTATCCCTGTCTATATCCTGAAACTGCTGCCAACTTGCCAGTATCTTTGGGGTTTGGTTTGTTGGGGTTTTTAATGGGATATTTTTTATTTTACCTTCCCCCCCCCAATAAAAGAATATTCTGGACAAGGTAAAATTAAATTTCTCTTGAATACTGACTTGTTAAATATTCAGGATTATTATTTTGCACATCTTTCCTCTGATGTGGAATCATGGAACAACCAGCTGTCCCTGAGCCAGCAGTGCCCTTGTGGCCAAGAAGGCCAAATGGGATCCTTCATTGGGAAGGGCATTGCCAGCAGGTCAGGGGGGTGATCCTGCTCCTCTGCTCAGCCGTGGTGAGGCACATCTGGAGTGCTGTGTCCAGTTCTGGCCTCCTCAGGAGAGACATGGAACTCCTGGAGCAGGTCCACCAGAGGGTTACAAAGATGATGAAGGGTCTGGAGCATCTCAGTTATGAGCAAAGGCTGAGAGAGTTGGGCCTGCTCAGGCTCGAGAGCAGATGGCTGAGAGGGATGAGAGGCAACAGGCACAAACTGATGCACAGAAGTTCTGTCTCAATGTGAGAAAGAAATCCTTTCCCGTGAGGGTGACCGAGCACTGGAACAGTGAAGTCATTTCCCACTGAATTAAAGGATAGGCTTTTGCTTCAGCAGATAACAACTTTGCCTTCAGTAAAGCGAGATACTGTTGTGGAAGTCTGTGCTCTTTGTCAGTATTTCAGATTAATTCCCAGTGGGCCAAGTCCCACAGCTGCTTCTTGGATGTGGCAGAGTGGGGTTGTGGAGGAGCAGTGCTGGTGTGTGGTATGGAGCAAGGGAAGAGCCTTGGAGAGGGAAATGGGGCACACAAACTGAGGATACTTTTCAGGAGCAGTGCCAAACACAGGCTGTTTGAGACAGAGCCAATCCCTGAGCTTTCTGGTAGAACTGCAACGTGTTTATCGAGGGACAGGTACCATAACAGTTACTTCATTTGTGAAAGTGATGCAGATACAGGGTGGCTTTGCTATTACTGTGGAGTCATGATTAGTTTGGGTTTCTTTCCACTCTTTATATGATATTGCCTTTGAAATCTCCCTAAATGAAATATTTTCTTTATTAAAGGAAGATATGCTATTTTTGCAAGGCTCAGTGTAACCCTTGGTGCTGCCTTTACCTGGAGATGGCTCAGTGGATGGACCTGACTGTCAAAGTACATTGCTCCTGATTTATCTGTGATACCAGATGTCATTCAGCTGAGGCATCCCAGCTGAGTTAAAGGAGTCATTTGTATCTGGATGAGCAAACTCTGACCAAAGACTCAAGATTTCTTTTTTTCTTTCTTAATTTCACAACTTTACAACTCAAGAAATGACAGATGTTTCAAATATGAAAGTAAGAGGTTTGTTTGGCTTTGTTTCTGTTTGACATTTGATACACTAAGGAGAACTAAGAAATAATGAATTAGTTCAGCAGAGGTGTGTCTCTAAACAAGCATTAACAAAACAGGGTGGTGGAAATTTTTGCAGTGTATTCTATTGGTGCCTTGGTTAACAAGCATCTATGTAACCAAATCAAAGCTCAGTTGTTCTGAACTGATGTTGAAAACTTCAATATCCAAGTTCAATATTAATTAGATAATGATTTAGTTATGAATGAGGAGCCTTGGTACTAAACTGGTGCTCAATTTAAACATAAGGGTTCACAGCTGAACTTTGGCATCTGGGGAGTATAAGGTGACCAGCTACCAGCAGGGATGAGTTGACTGAGATATCAGAGTGGAGAAAGAGGCATTCAGATTGACTCATCTGAAACCAGGGATTCTGAAATGACACACTTAATCCCTGTGGATGGGGTACTTGGCAGTGCAGTTTACATACTCCCTCCTAGTAATCTGAAAAGTAGCCATGACATGGGCTCCGGAGGGAGCTGCTTGGCAGCTGTCCCTGTGTGTGAGAGAGAAGGTGCTGTAATTAGAGACAGTACAATGTGGGGCAGGAATAGAGCGGAAAAGGCTGAATTTTATTAAATTGAATGTTTTCATCAACAGCTAAGCAACAAGCCCCACGTAACACCGTGAATTAATTGTGGAAAATATTTGTTGTCCTGCCATACACTTGCTGTGGAAATACTGCTACAAAGAGTCCAGACAGTTCTGTGCTGTGTGTAATATTGCTACGAAATACAGGGGAATGAAAATGGCAAAGTAGGATTTCTGTTCATTTTATTTCTCTCCTCAATACTTTTTGTTTCCCTTTGAAGAGAAGAAAATAAGCTTGAGACCTTTTCAGATGTGAACACCACAGATAGTTGGTTTATCTGTCAGGTCTTTAAGTTTTGAAGAGTTTCTTGTTTTTTTTGTTTGATTGTTCTTGGGTTTGTTTTGTTTTGGAATTTTAGGGGAAGGTGTTTTTATTTTAGGCATGCTAAATAGTACTACATAAGTGTTTGCAAATAATGATTCCCCTGACAGAAGTCCCAAAAATACATCATGATTCGTAAGGAAAGCTGGAAATTATTTTCACCCTAGAAAAATAGAAATGGCTTATAAACTAATTGAGCATTAAAATATATTTGAGATGGGAGGGCTGTTAAAGCTGTGGTAGGGATATCATTGCATGTGTGCTGAAATACTGTTCAGTTTTTGTGGCCTTTTATTTTTTTCATCCTGATTTTTAAATACAGAGTTCATTTTGCTAAAGTAACATCTGCACGGCAGGCCACGTATTTTTATGATGCTTATTTCACTTCCCAGGCTTTATAATGCTACCCAAAGGCATGCTGTGGTAAGCTAGGAATTCACTTTTTATGTCTTGTTGTTCCTGAATAACTAGATGAACTAATAATAGCCTGAAAGTGCATCAAAAGCGTGCTTAGATTGAGCAAGGTAATGGTGTCTTTTTGTATTTTACTTGAAAATTTTTAATTAGTGAATTAAACAGATAAATAATAGCGAGGATGTTTTATAGCAGGAGGTGTGTGAGCTGATAATGGGCAGACTGGGTGTAGGCACAGTAGGAGCAAGTGCTTTACATCTGCCAGGGGTGGTTTCAGTGCAGGAAAGGAATGGGGTTCTCATCCTTCAGAGGGAGTGTCTTTGAAAGTAGCTCTCCAAATAAGGTTTCTATAGGTGAAAAATAAGTGCAGTCAGGTGCCTGATTTTTTCAGGCACGTGTGTGTGCTCTGAAGTCAGAGAGCGTTATTTGCACAGTGCTGAAGTGTGAGTGGAGACCGGCAGGTTTGGGGGTGTCCAGAGGACACATGGCAGACACCACGGAGTGTTTAAAGGCCAGGCTTGGGATAACAGGGCTTGCCATGACTGCTGGTTTGTCTTTAAAAACTGACTGACTTTTCAGTCAGTCCCTTCGTGGCTTCCTGAGAAACCAGAGAAGGCCATACGTGTGCAATGTCGGCGTGTCCGTTCCAGTCCACTCCTCACAGTTTGGTTTCTGGGATTTCTCATCCAGCCCAAAGTCACTATTTTTTTACCATCACAACAAGGACTCCCCAGATTTGTGACAAATAGTATAATACAAAATAAAAAATCCTTAATACTGTTCTCTCTAAGTGTACTTAGAGATGTGGAGGGAAGGTTTTTAGGTGCTATTCCTGGAGTGATGCTGTATAAGGCTTTTGGAAGGGTGCATTCTTCTTCACTTGGTGTGTTTGCAAACAGTTTAAAAAACATGGTGCATCATCTGTTTTCCTGTCACCTCAGAATCATTTTGAGAGGTGCAGGGGAGCAGGGATTGCTTTCCTTCCATGGCTTCCCTAGCAAATCTCATTTTTCTTCATGTTTTTCTGCAGGGTTTTCTTTCTGCTTTTCACTTGGAAATCTCTCTTGTACGAACTGTCATAAATAATATTTATATCATCATAGAGTATCGATGGAGTATTTTTAAGTGTAATGTAGGTTTGCCATTTGCATGATTGAAATGTACACCTGGATGTTATTTCCTTTCTTTGAGGTCAGATGTTCACTTGTTGATTTACTGGGTGATTTCTGAAGGACTTAATGACAGTTTAAAAAAACCCCTATAAAATAAAATCTACATACCACTGTTTCTTAGGATAATCACTTCTCGAGCTGGTAGTTCAGAAGGATGGAAATGCCCTACAGTATCTTTCAGGAGTGACTTGTTAGTCCTCCCTTGAGCCAAGCATCTTTCCACTGTCTTTCCATGGTGAAGATTAAATTGCTATAAAACATATCATCTGGTACACTGTGCTGAAATCCTTTCCAAGAGTGCCACATCCCTCTTAGCTAAAGCAACAAATTTGAGTTGGTTCTTAATTCACTCCTAACAAATCTATGTTGACTGTTCCTTATCTCCATTTCTTATCTTCACAAAGTTCAGGTTTAGCCATTGGTTCCATGTCATTTGATATCAGAGTTAAGCCGACAGGTCTATTAATTTCTTTTTCCTCCCCTAACCCTCACTTTGCAAAGACAGATATTGCTTTGTGTTCCTTTGGGATGCTTCGTCCTCTCTGAGTGTTCTGAGATGATCACTAATTGGTTAGAGGTTCTTGTTTTTGTTGCTGTTTTCTCAAGTATTTTATTGCAAGCTGCAGGCTCAACTTTGGATATTCCTGATGTGAAGATACCTGTGATGCCGAAATATTCTTCAACACTGGGATTTTAAAAAAAATATTGCACACAAATTTGATTTTAATTGTGATACAGTGCCTTTTGAAGGATAAAAGCAAAATCCCTGTTAATAATTCATCCAGTTTTAGCACAACTTTGCTTATTTTTTTCCTGCCTTATACTTAAGGGTTTTTTTCTCTCCCTTACAGTTTGTGGCTCATGTTGTATTTTCTAATGATCAGGAATAAAAGTACGATGTATAACCTTATTCTGTTATTAACAAGATTAGCCTGAAAAACCCACGAAGAAATCCTGAAAAAAAATTAATGTAGATGTTGTCAAGATTGAAATGAAAAGGCTTCCTAACAATTAGAGTTCATAACACACAGCATGAATATAGTAATTGTTCTGTTATGGCAGCTGACTTGATTGGATGTACATACAATTAAACCCCCGAAAACCTAATTTTTAAACATTCTTTGCACATGTGAAATACTGTGCACACGTGAAATACTGTGCTATCCACTGTGCTTTTGTTTGGACTTGCTAAAAGCTCTCATATATAGTAAAAATACCTTTAATGGAAAGAAAGAAAACCCATAAAATTGTGTGGTTGTTTTTTTTTTTTAGCCAAGTGCAGAACGTGCTCATTTAATCCCCTGTGATTAAAACACTTAAAGGTGCACTTACCTTGTGTGTGAGTATTCCCATCCTCTGAAATGAGGCTGCTTATGCTTGAAACCTTCAGCAAGGCCACATGAAAGAACAGGTTTTGTGCATTGTTAACTAAATAGTGCTGATGACTCCATTAAAATGAACATGCATACAGTATCTTTGGATTTACGTCCTTATTGCTCCCATTTTTCAAATCTGAAGTATTAAAAGGAAGGCAAAGCTATCTGCAGCCTTTAGAGTGCTGCAAAAGAAAAGAAGCCTCTCACCATAAATATCATTACTTCAATTGCATTTTTCCACCCAGCTGGGTAATTCTGAAGACACATCCTGTAACTCATGCAAAGGAGAGGAGTGAAAAAAAGAAATCCCACTTGGTCTGTTGTGCCAGCCATACTGTAGTAGTTTTAAGGTTGTATTTAATACACATTAATTTGCTGTTTTGTGAACCTTACAGTTTATAATAAGCCTTGCATTCAGCTGCAGTGAAGTGTTGTATGACTGAGTTACCTGCCATACTGTACCTATTATGAGCTGAAGGTTTTCATCCTTCTTTGTCTATTTTTTGTAAGGGTATTGGCACTGTATATTTAAAAATATTCATATCAGTGCTCAGATACTTGTGGAGTTCCAGTTAGGCTTTGAGACATTATTTTTGTTATGTACTGAGTAAGCATAAATTGTCATCAGGTCTTATCAAAATATTATATAACATTGATTCTGTACATAACCTTTCAGAATATATAGGAGGGAAATGTAAATCACCTATACCTGGTCTTGGCAGCATGGTTAGGCTTTTCTTAAAATCTGTTCACTATGAAAGTTTTGCTTTAAGTTCTTAGTATGCTTTTTGAAGTCTTTTAGCTGCTGGTAATTATAATAGCAGCATATCTATCCATGTGTAAGCTTATCCATCCAGTCTCTGCACAAGCACTCTTCTGAATAACTTAACACAGTCTGAATATGTTGGTGATTTCCATGTGATCTCCCCCTTAAATGTTCTTTTGAGTTTCTCATGTTTATAATAATTAGTGAGGGTCCTGAAGTATTAGTTGCACAAGCAGACCCTGAGTAGATTAAACCAATATTTTATCAGATGCATTCATGCAGCTCCTTAAGCCACACTGTGGAATTCTCTGTTCTTGTCCTGTTGTTGTTTTGTCAGTGCCAACAACTCTGCTTGAGGCCACACCGTGAGCTCAAGGACTGAGCTGTTGAGATCTGTAGTTGTTTCCTAAAACTGAGTAATGCTCTCCTGTGAATTGTGACTTCATATTAACCAGTTAATTATGTGATGTAGGTAAAAGATCTTAGCGTTACTTTGGACGTATTAGTGTCATCCTAAACAGTTGCTTCATAATTGTTCTCTTTAAGGAATTCCCTCATATTTAAATATAAAACAAACTACCTAAAGAGTAGGACTTTGATTACATTGGTGCTTACTTCCCTCATGCTGCTGTACTCACTGCTGGAAACCCTTTGGGTCTTTTGCTTGGTTTGCAGTCTGAGTTGTAGAAATATGTTCTTTATTTAGATATTCCAATATCCAGCAGCTTGTGGTTAATAGTTTTATCCCATGTGTTCATCCAAAGCCTTAAATATTTTCCATAATGGTTTTGGTTAGGGCATGGAAGTACATGATCTTTGAGTCCCTTCCAACCCAACCCATTCTAGAGCCAGTTGTGAAAAGAGGTTCTTTTCAGCTGTCAACCCTCATCTCAGTGCTGTTAACAGAACATGTAGGACTGTCAGGAAACTGCAGGACAGGGAGAAGGGCTTCACTCTCTTAAAATGGGCTTGCTCCCATGTTTTTTTAGTGTCAACAGTCAGAAATTCTTACACACCGAGCAAGAATCAACTGGGTGGAAGAAAAGCACCACCTGTGCACTAAGATTTTAGTCCCAGATGATAACATCCTAAACAGAAATGACCACAAGGTTGTATACATGCCTTTGTCTTTTATTTTTTTCATGCCTGCAACAGGTATTCAGTGGGAAACCGACTTACTATGCTTACTGAATTTTAGAAATATTGTGTCATTTGGAAGAGCTCAAATGTCACTGCAAGGAAATAAACAGGAAGATGTACTACAGGGAAGCAATATCGCATGAAAATGGGCTGAGAGGATATAAATGTAATTAGCAAAACACATTTTCATGACTAGTAAAATTAGCACCCATTTATACATGTTATACACTTGAACCCTTGTTGACACCTGAGGCTGGGAAAATATATCTGCTAATCAAAACATGTAATTATATCCTATGAAGCTGAAGTAACGCACTGAATCCTTGCTCTTCATGGTGTTAACGATTTGTGAAACTCATTTACCCCACCACCTCAGTTTGTCCTTTCTTGCTGTATTTCTATTCCCCAAAATAGTGAGGTCAGGGACGTGCTAAAGCAATTAAATATTAGATCTATGGAAGAGTCAACATTGCATAGATTTGGTAGATGGTATTGATATTAGAGAAGAAGGTGCTCTCAACTGTAGGGAAAAAATCCTCTGGTTGCAAAATAAGCAAAGCAAGATAAATTATTAACTTGCTGGAGAACTAGAGTTCCTGCAGACCTTTAATATAGTTCGGGAGTTGATAACTTGTAATTTCCCACTGGCATGGCCTTGCTTTGCTGTCTTCAGAGTTCGTATCTACATCTAACTGAAGAAAATTGTGGTCTGATGCAAAGACATACAGGGGAAAAGTACAAATGATTGGGTTTGTAGGGGGTTGGGCCTATATTGGAGAATTAGCGAGGAAAAGTGGGGTGTAAAAAATGCTTACTAAGTTGAATGGTACCACAACAAATAATTTATTTTGGTTTACGGCCCAGTTCTAAAGTAGCGTTGTGGGCATGTGAGAGATGAATAAACTTAATGCAGAAGAACAATTTATTTAGTCTGCAAACAATAAAGTGTGTTGTGTCAGTGAAAGGTGTGCTGCCGTGGCTGCTGACACAGTTCTCTCACAGCTTTTGGTTTGTGGGTGTAGCTGGAGCAAATTAGAATTGCAGAGGGGGAAAAGGAGGTTTAGATACAGTTTTTTGGTGATGAAAGGTAGAAGCAGAAATTAACTGATTCAGAGTAACTTTAAAATCATCTTTATCTTTAGTTCTTGCAGTTCAACCATATTCAGGCTAGTTAAATTATAAAGATGTTTGTGGAAGGGAGAAGTGCTTCTGCTGTAGCACAGATGTTCTCCATCTTGATTAAACAGCTCTGGCAGGTACATCTGAATAACCTAAATAGTCCTAAATATTCTTTTGAACCACCTTGAGTTTCTATATCTAGCTGTCTTACATGAACCAAACAAGAAGAGTTTGGAACAACACTACTTTACCATTCGTTCCTTGCCCCATTTTTACTGACATTCCATGAGAATGTTTTCTTTCTTTTTCGGAAAGCCAAGATAATTAAAATTTAAAATTGAATAAACATAATACACATAATGTTTATTAATAATGAGGAACAGTGAAGAAGAGTGCAGTATAAAAATGCATTAACTAGTACGTTAACATTAACGTGTATATTAACATTAACCATATACATTAACACCTTTAGTATTAAGAGGCTTCGTAGAAAACTGGAAATGAGAAGAAAATTTACTCCTTCTAATATCTGAAGATAAATTAGTTCAATGTATCATAGTTCTGATGATATCATTTTCCTTTTTACCCTAATCTAATGTAAGTGAAACTGTAGCAGTATTCACATATTGTATTTGCTATATGCAATGTAGTTACCGTCCCGAATTTCCCCACTTGTGTCCATTAATCTCGTAGTTTTAAGTGAAGACTCAGGGAACACCATTAATGTTCTGGAAAAATCCACAACTTAAGTCCACAAAAGTCTTTTTAAAAAACTCGCCGTGCATACCTTGAAATAAAATTGGGGAGTCTATATAAGTCAAATAAATAGAACTGATCTGGCAACATATAATGCTGCATTGAATCTGTACATACACATAAGTAGTCTAGCACAGGATTATTCTGTTAGCTACTTTTGGAGGTGCTCTGGAATTCTAGTAGGTGTTCTCTCAGTATATTCTATTGGTGATGGGATATGTGGCAAATCCTGTGTATAAGCTGAAACAATTACTCGAAAAGTCAGTCAAGAAGATTCCAGTTCTCCATTCGAAGCCATTAGGTATGGCTTTTGGGTATGAATTTAAAACTTTTTGGCCCTTTATACACTGCTTAGCTCAAACCAGTGATGTGTTATGGAATCTGAGTACCTGTGCAGTGAGTGGGCTGCTTGGACATTCAGAATCCAGGAACAATGCAACAGGAATTTGGGGAAAAGTCTTGGAAGTGGCTCTGGAATATGCTCAATCACACTTCTTGAGTTCTCTTCAGAGTGACGTGTTGCCTGGGCTGAACTGCTCATACCTTAACACAGCCAAGGGTTGTTCATGCTTAGTGACATTTAAATTCAGCATTTTTCCTTGCTGTATCACTTTGTGTTACCCAGTCATGCAAGAAGGTGTTGGTTTTTTTTTTTTTAGCAAGGTTGTTTCTGTGCTCTCTTCTGAGGATTAAAATTGCGACGTGTCCAAAGAACAGGCTTAATCCACACAATTCTGTGCCTACGTTGTGCTTAATGAAGCAATTTTGCAACTAAAGTGCTTGATTTTTGTCTTGGACTCACTAGAGAGGGGTAGATGCTTTTGGATGCTTTCCAGAGGAGGAATATTCTGTTGTGAGTTCACTCATTTAAGTTTGGTGGACAAGACCTCCTCCTGAACACATCTCTGGAGTGCATATTTCTCTCCGCTGACTGTAGGGAATAGAACGTTCGGCTTCACTGTAAAGGTTTAGGGAATGGTCTAAGTGTCTTAAAAAAAGAAGATCCTGCCCATATAGGGCTTTTTTAATGCATTCCAGAGATGTTGACCAGTAAGTAACAGTTTAAAAGGGTTTTGTCAGTGTCGAGGGTAAAAGCAAAGGTGATAAGCTTTGACATACGGTTTGTGAAAAGGCTGGGACGTTGCTCACTTGCACCTTCCAGGAGTGATGTGTTCCACCTTGCAGTTGTCCCTGCTAGAGGTGTGATTTGCCTGATGGTCTCTGTGTACCAGAGGATATCTGGGATACCTGTCGTGACTGAAAAATAGGATTTGGTGTGTGGAAACTTAAATAGTTGCAAATGCTTGTGGTGAAATAATAAAACCAAGTAATGCTAAAAAAGCCTTTGAGCTGGGAAGGGCTAGTTAAAATGTCATTGGTTGATTCATCACAAATTGTGTGAATTATGTCATGATACGCTACTTGGTAGAATTCTTATGTGCAGATGTGAATTCGTGCATTTTGAAACTCCCTCTATAAAACATAATTACAAAGCTCTGTTTGCTCCCTCCTTCAGCACAGTGCTTGGTTTTACAGCTCAGCATTTCTGTGTTGGAACAGGGTCAGCAGCTGTTTGGGTTTTATGAGTGATAAACATAACTGCATACAGTAAAGATTTGGTTTTAAATTTTCTAATACATATCTTTACTCCCAGGTGATTGAATACAGCTCATGGCCACGGGTGACTGGTGAAATATTTAATGTCCCAGATTAATGACCACTCAGTCCCTAGGTAGCTGCATCAGAGGTGTTGTGATAAAAGCAGTGACCATTGAGGGGTAACTACTGGGCTGAGGCACATTCTGTCCACTGTTGAGAAAACAGGTTTCTAATCTCCCGTTCACTCACTGGATTTGTCTTCTCTGGCCTTTGTGTCTTCTTCTCTTATTTGGGAGATATTACACACGTTCAAACAGAAAATAATTTTTACAGACTGGTATATCTTGGTCCAATGGTTTCCTTAAAAAAGAAAGTTTAAAAAAAAAATTCTGGCATGAGAAATTTTATTACATTCTCAAGCTTATCTTGTCTTGTTTTTACATTAGCTGGCACACTCGGACTTGCATGGAACGTTTTATGCATGAAGCATGCTTGCCATCCTCATGCACTCTTGGGATCCCCTGAGCCACAGGGGTGTGCTCAGGATCTGTGCCCGGCACAAAAGGAAGGTAGAAGCTTTCATAGAGAGTGCCATGCCTGGAGTGTGAGGGCAGGAAACACAACCTGTGTACAGGGCCAGCCCCCTCCCCTGCCTCGTTCTAAATGGAGCCTTAGTGTTGGGATGATGTTTAATCCTTCATCTGAAAGGGTGTGTGAGGTGTATTTGCCTTGAAAGGATAAAATGCTCAGCTGTACCTATGACAATCTGAACATATTTCTTCAGGACAGTCCTTTTTGATTCTTGGTCCTTGCAGCTTTTGAGGGTTTTTAAATTTTTTTTTTTCTAACAGAATTGTAACCATTTACATTGTATGTTTGTCTTTTCAAGTCTCCTACTCCAAATTTTCCTTAAGGTTTTGCAGTTTGTTGCTCCATGATGTGTGAGCACGAAGCGTGCCATGAACAGGCAGAAATTACTGATGTGGTTCCTCTTTGAGCAGTTTTTCACCAGGGAAACTAGCTGTGAACATGAGGTGCAGCTTTTATATGGACATCTAAACTTGGGACTGAGATTTCTATTTACATCTGAGGTCATCCTTGTGTGTATTTGTATTTTAAAAAAACTTTTAGGCTTATCATATATGTGGAAATAACCTGTTCGTTTTGAACTCTGAACATCATCTGCACTATTGTCACGGATATCCAAGTTTTAAAATAGCAAAAAGCCCTTCCTCACCTGTTCCAATGTTTTTATGCAAACTATTTGAAGATAGAGGGTATAAATGAAGCTTAAATTCTCTCATTTGCTGATTCCTCCTGCACCCCTGCTCTTGCCTCCAGCTGTTTCTACCTTCTCTCATTCTAGAATTGGCAATGAGATGCAGTGTTCATGTCCTGTTCACATCCTAGCGATTTGTCTCTAAGTTTTGAGACGACTCTGACCTGTTTATTGCTTTGTTCCTTTTTATATGGCATTTATGGACAATGATGGCCACTTAAAAGATGGGCAACCATTGAAAATTTTCAAATGTCAGCCTGTTTCAAACATAATTTAACACTTCTAAAGTTCAAGTCACGACTTGGCCTTTCTCTTGCTTCCTCTTTTAATGAAGAGTGGAACTTTCTTCATTCTGTTCTCTTAAAAGCAGAAGGGTTTGATGTAGATTAACACTGGATCTACTTTTCAAACTCCCTCCTTCATCCCACAACAGACCATGTATAGGATCAAAAAGCACCATTTTGATCATCTAAAATATTTGGAGATAAACTGTGAACTGTCTTATGCATATGGCATTTCCATGATAATGTTTGTGGAGGAGGAGAAAATCTGATTTACACTTTTTTTCCCCAGTCGTGATTAGTCATTTTAAGTGAACGTCTTTTTAGGTACTATAGCCAACACAGTTAATGCCAAAAGGCATAATCCCAGTTTTAGCCTTTATGAAATATCATTTCTGGAGAGTAAGAGACCATGAAGTTTTTAATTGCCAGGATTTATAAGAAAATAGTTCAATATGCACTGATATTTCACTGTGTACACAAATGGTCATGAATGATGTCATCATTTTCCACGTGTGTAACAGAGGGCAGATCCTTTTTCTGGAATGTTTTGTGGGGAGTTCGGAGGTTTCTGTGTAACAGCACTGTCTTGTGCTATGGTTTAGATGGCTTTTATCTACCTCCTAGAAGCTCTTTCAGGATACATTGACAACCTGCACTGTGTCTTTGTGCTCAATCACCTCTGTGTGCAGAGTGCCAGTAGTGTTTTCAGAATAACACTCATGATAAGGAAAAAGGCATAAAGGGGCTGCTGAGGATTTATTGGTACTCCTCGTTCTGTTGATCAGGAGCTTTGCCAACACAGTGACTCAACTGCCTGTTTAGAGAACAGGTAGAGCCTTTTCTAGCCAGAGTATTTCTCCTCCTCAGAGATAAAAATAAAGAATTGGTGACTTAAAGGGTAGAATGAACAGGAGCTGAGACAGCTTGTCAGTGCTGAATCTTGTCCTGACAGCTGCCTTAGCAGAATGCATTTGATAAACTGTGATTGACAAAATACTTGAAAACTGCAGCTTAAAACTGAATTTCTGGAGCATGTGAGAGCAGACAGGATCAAGTAAGTATAGTCTTATGAGCACGCAGAGCTGTCATCATACACATAACTCTCTTTAAATTTGAAAAATAGCTGTAGGGGAACCTAGACTGTCCTGATATAATTATCAAGATCATTAGTGTAGTTGAGGCTTTATTTGAAGCTGGGTCATTATGCAATATTTTGTGCTTGTTTATTACACAGAAATCTAATGTTGTAACTTAATTCAGTGATAGAGAAGGGGCAAAACAACAACCAAAAAAATCAGCTATGGATTTCTCTGAACTTCTGGAGTCCATACATAAATTGTGAAGGGTTTTGGTCCATTTTGATGCTAAAGAAAGAACCGACAACAGTGGACCTGCTTTCCCTGACTTTACATTTCTGGTCTGAGAACAATTAGATTCCATTTAGAGCAAATTAAGCTCATTATTCTCCAAAAAGAAAACCCTTCTAAGAGTCTTCTGCACGATTGGAGGCACTCAGAGGGCTCTTTGCTTAGGTGGGTTGTTTGTTTTATTTCAAACCAATATAATCTCCTGAATTGTCAATATAAAATGTTATATGTCATTCCACAAAATTCTGGGAATTCATTACATCGCTACTATGTAAACATTGGGATGATTTTCAAAGCACTTGTTTATGAATTCAGTTGCAAAAGGAAGTTATGGGACACTGTTAGAATTGACTGCAGAGTGCTGTAGCAGTGAGCAGAGCACAGTAGTCATTAGACTGCACTGCCAGTCGATGCATTTGTTGGTGTTTGTTCTACTTTACATTTGCATTTAAATTCCTGTGAAGGAAAGATAAGATAGAGGTAAACAAATTATACTTATTTGCTCTTGAGTTGAGCTCCTACTTGACATGTGACTTGAAGAGAGAGGGAACATTTGGGGAAAATGCCTTGGCATTCTTTGGAAAGCATCCCATGTCCACTCATTGTCCAGCACACTTCAAAGGGACATATCCCGCAGGTTTTGATGAAAACATATATCAACAAGGAATAACTAAAAATACACTTAAAATGAGCAGGAAACTGGGTCAATCATGGCATGACTCGGTATTTGCAGCTTAGATAGAATATATTGCAGTGTTTGTGACATCATAAATATCCTTCTGGTACATGTAGAAAGTAGTTATGTTCATTTGCTCCAGACCATTATCCCTTTGGAGTCAGGGTGTGTAATGCTTTCTCTCTGACTGTGCACATCACAGACCCAGGATGTGTTTGTGTGTGTCTGTGTTGTCCAGGCAATTCTTCTGTCTCATCTGGGACCTGCTTGGTCTGTGCTGAGTCCTTGTGGCGTGAATTTATTGTTGTTCTGTTCATGGGACAGACTTAACTTTGGTGGGTTTTTTTTAAAAGAGCCAGAAAACAGAAACACAGAAGTCGGTGTTTTCTGTATGCCAGAGTAGTGACGACAAAGGTACTGAAAATATCCTGAAGAACCTCACAATGTGAATGGGTGAGATAGAAAACAGCAGGTGACGTTGTTGAGGAAATATGATAGGCTCTGGATATTACTGGTCAGGAGAGTTGTTAGTGCAACAATGGACAGTCCTGTGAAAGGTTATCCATAGCATATTACAATAATGCAAACAACTCTTCTCTTACAGCAAACAAGAGGAACCAGTGGAAAGTTTATTTAAAGGAAAAAAACAGAAAATATTGTCAGTGCCATTGTATAAATGTGTGCAAATTCCATACATTGAACAACATGCTGAATTCTCATTCTTTCATGTAACGAGGGATATAATAGAACTGCCAAGGGTAAGAGCCACTGAGATGGGTTAGCCAAGGATGGCGTGGTTTCCTTGTGAAGAATGAATTTAATAGTTTAATATTCTATGGTATAAAACAACCAGTGAGATGATCTGGAGCCTCCAGTTGTGAGTGACATGAAGAATATGAATAAGGAATGATTGTTCACTCCTTTTTACCTGTGTGGGAACTATCCAACATCAAACTAGCAAATGGCAGATCCAGAATGAGCGAACTCTACTTCACAAGCAGTCAGGGTAGCTGTTGGACTGCTTGTCCTGGACTTTGGCTCTCTGAACCAGTGTAAATTGTTAGTATTTCCATACTTGAGAAACTGATGGAAGAAATATCCAACCAGAGCCATGGAATCAAACTTTCAGGAAATCTGAGAGACAAGCTCGTGGAGTTACAGAGGATATTCTCAAGTATTATCTTCATGTATTTTAGTATTATTCTTTTCCCTCGGGTAGAGAAGTGATAAAATATCCTTGGTGTGACTCGCTACAGGTTGTACTTCCCTTCTTTATCAGAAAGTACTGAGAACAGTTTTGTGTCAAAGCTATAGGTGATTTCATTGTACAGGTTGAACAGATAGTGAGTGGATAAAATTTGAGATTGAAATCTTGTTCTTTCTATCTTTTTTCCCCAATAAAAAACACACTAAAGCAGTAAGCTTGTCTGCTTGTCTTCTTGTGAATTGAGTGTCAGTTCTTAGTTCTTCAAAATTGTTTACAGGCACAGATGACAAATAAGTTTTACCAGCTAAATTACTTGAAAACTGTAATTTGATTTTATTCTTTTCACTAATGGAACTTGCTGTAGAAAGACAAGACAGATCAGGAAGGAAAAGTAGGTCTAAAGGTGGTTGACGCTCATCAATTAATTAACTTGCCATAACAATTTGAAAGCAAACAATAATTCTTAACAGCCAAGAACATAACTATAATGAGGAAGACAGATGCTGAAGTTATTACTTCAAGAGCTGCTTTGTTTCGTTTTGTGAGGCATTGCTATTGCTAGAACACTGATCCCAATCACTTCCTTTGAATTTTTAGGGACAGGCTTGATTTTGAATGAGCCACAGTGTTGGAGGCAGGATGTTGTAGCACCTGTGGAACGTTCAGGCTGTTGGAAAAGATGCCCAATATGTCACTAACGTGGTAGCACGTTGGTCCTTCTTACCTTTTTTGTCCACGTGCCCTAGTTTTATACTGCTTTTTGGACAGAACAAATAGTTTTTTGGTGGTCTGCTTTTTTGTTTGTGTGTTTTTGGAGGAGGGGCAGGGTGACACAACACCCAACACGTGATCATTATAATTTAGTGCCGTTAGAACTGCAGGCTTGTAGTGGAAAACCTTCTTTCCTTTGTTTTATGAATCCCTTTCACAGCTGTCATAGTGCTCCATTCTGCTGACATTAGCTGATAAATTAAAACAAGGACAATCTTATCAAGAGCAGTTAATTTGAGTTTATTCCCTTGTTTTACAAAAGAAGCAGGAAATTAGTATGGGCAGATAACTTTTTCTGGTTGACTTATCCTTTCTTTATACTTTCAAGCTGAAAAAAATTTATCCCGCAATAAGGAGACAAGTTCTTTTTAAGGAATTACTTTTAGAATTTAAACTCTTTTTAGCCTTCTCTCCAAAGCTTTTATTTATGCAGTTTTGTGCACTGCCAAAAGCGATGAGAAACAGCAGTGGGTGCTTTAACTGAAGTGTTGATTGGTGGTAGTACAATGCATTCTAATCTCTATATTTTAAACTTTGTACCTGACCACTTTCATTGTAAAGCTTGATTAATCTGAATTTTGTCACCATGTTCATGTAACGATATCAGCTTTGGAGATTTATTTTATTTTTTAAATATCTAGATTTGAAAAATCACTTTGTAAAAGGGTTACTGCTCTTTCCAGGTGTCAGGGTTTTGATTTAAAACCTGGTCACTGGTCAGAGGCTGACCTAAGTGGGACTTGTGAGAAAGACTTGCATGGAAAAGGTATTAAAGAAAGAAGGCAACTCTAGAGAACCTTTAGTTTCTGCTTGAGACTGAGAAGCTTTTCTTAATTTTCAATAAAGTATTCCCCTGAGAATGGTGACTTAGGATTTTATAAATTATGAAGATATGACTCGTAGCTGAGTCATTGGTCTGTGTGGGGATACTAAACCATTCCTAGCAGCGTGAAGTAATAGTTGTTAAATTGACCTTTACTTCAAAAGGCAAAACAAAACCAGAAGGGAACAGCACGAGGAAGAAGAAAAAATGTTGCAAAGTTTCAGTGGGAGGTTTTTTTTTTCTTTTTCTGTGAGTCAATGACCACGTTGAATTATGAATATTTCAGATGGTTGTTGAACCCCTTGGCTGTTCAGGGGTGTTTGAGAAGATTCATCCAAATTACCAGTGATGTAGTGGAGTGACCTTAAAGTGGTATTGTGAGATTGACTGACACTCCTACATACACATAACCATTTGGACTTAATAGGGCCTTTATTTAATTCTTTTTGGAAATAAGAATAGTAAAAATCATTTCATTTGACTTATAGAAATCCACTTGAAATTTGATTTCAGTTCACTTTGAGTTCTTAAATGTAGCATAGTTGTGCACAAAGAAGCAGACACATCTATGCACTCTAAGTGCTGGTCTGAATTATGTATGACCCCGAGATTCTTATGGAACAAGTACATCCCAATGCTTTCAGTAGTCCATAGGAAATGAAAACACGATTTATAAGCATTTGCCATTTTAAGTCCCGTGCTGTTGTCTCCAATGTGGCTAAATTGCTTACTTTATCCGGTATAAAAGGTATGAACAGTGTGCTTGGAAAATCCAGCTCCTGGTACAGCAGATCTGTTGCTGGTCATGTTTGATAATATTTAGAAAGTCTTAAATTGAGGAGAAAATTGTTCAGGCTCCCATTTTTTGTAATCTCATCTTTGGTAGGCTGAGGAGAAGGAAAATTATGTCATTACAATTGAATTCACTGAACTATAAGACTCTTTCAGATGTGGTTGAACTGTATTAAACCATTTTCTCTTTGTAGTGTTTGTGATTCTTGCATGAAGATTTGGTGTTGTGCTAAGATATTTTGTGAAAGTATGCACTTAAATATGTCTTGTGGGTGTTTTTTGTATGGGAGAATAATTCTGCTTGAGAGCTGCCAATATACTATGCAGGTGAAGCTTTTTAAGTTTAATCGACTTGTTGAATGTGCTTCAGAGGAGAGAAAAGTGAACACAACTTTTGTACAAGATCAAACAAAACATTGGATACAAAATGTGCAATAGAACATGATAGAGTAATAGAGCAGAAAGTAATTCTGTCAAGACAATACAGGAAAAGAAAAGTTGTGTGGCCTTGTTGTTGCAGAACAGTTTGTATTCCCATGCTTTTGTACGTAAGTTTTATGTTACTGCCCTTTTTTTTATTTCCCTGCTTTTTTCACAGTCATAGTTTAACTCTGGAAATGATGTGTGTAGAGGTTGAGGTACCACATTTTTAGATCTGTCCACTAGGCTTGGTCTGAAGTATTATGGCAGAATGTGATGGAAAAAAACCAACAGCAATGAAAAAGCTTATTTGAGGATAAAGTAGAGCATTGGCCTGCCTGGTACTGAGTGTTCTGTCAGTTGTTACAGGGCTTGTCCTATTCATCAAAAAACATAATGATCATCAATAAGTGGGAGTGAATAGCAATGAAAATATACTGAGGCAGTGACAGAGGAGCAGCTTCTGCTCACAGGGAGTGCTCAGTAGAGAGGAAATCAGCTGGGACAAGATGGGAATGGAACAAGGGTTTGTTGTGGATGTTTTTGTGCAAATATTGGGAGGGAGTGGAACCAGCTTGAGATATTCAGGGAGTTTATTTGTAAGACTTTTTCAATGCTTCTGAAGCACTTCTTCCTAAAATAAACCATCTTTTTATTGTTTACTATCAGTAAAAATGTGGTTATGCCACTTCGATAAGTAGAAGAGGGAAGATGAGAGCAGAGCTTAGGAGGATGTTTAGGCTCTGGTCATATTTAAAGTTCCACAGTTATTTCCTAGATAAATGTTGACAAAGAGGTGTAAGAATTATGAGTGGAGGAAGCAAGTCTTATAAAATGCAAGGAAGTTTTCATATGTACAAAAAATCCTCCCAAACAAACCAACCATAAAAATTTGCTATCATCTCAAAAGGTGGAACACATATTATGGGATTGGTAGCCAAGCTGTTAGTGATGCCTGTTGGGAAATGCTAAACAGTGAAATCCCAGAATACCTGTGAGCTAATATGGTTGAAAATTCGTAGAACATGTGTGGAAGCATCCATTCAGACAGCACTGGGAAGGGAAAAATTCCAAAGGAAGAAAACTGGGGATGGGGGAAGAGAGGAGGAAGAAATGGGGCTGTGGCTGGTTCCTGGGTAGGTGACAGGTAGGAGTAGTTGCTAGGCCAGCTCAAAAAGATGAACCAGGACTTGAGAAAATTAGTTTGCTGAAGAATGCAGAAGGCAAGCAGTTAGTCCCAACCTCATGTGCCTCCCAGGACAGCGGGTCAGGAACTGCAGTGCCTCTTTGCTCAGCTGTCAAATGTGTTGCTAGTATTTGTACTGTTGTTTAAAAAAACCTGTATCAGCACTGATTTTTAACTTAAACTGGGGCTTGAGACAGCAAGCTGAGAACTACTGCTCATTCATCTTTGAAAGTCAAGTACAGAAAGGCAGGTTTCTTTCTCCCTGCCAGTGACTGTGGGAGCAAAAGGATCTGAGGGCACTGGGGGGTTGTGTTTTAGGGGAATGTATAGCAGGACACAGGAAATTCACACAGGTTTTACCTTTTCCAGATATAACTGTGGTGTCTGGTAGGGACTAAAATTAACTTAAAGATCTAAGGATTTACTTAAAAAAGATTTTTTCCCCCTAATTTTTGGCAAGACCAAAGATTGTAGGTCATAGTCTGTTCTTTCCTCTCTGCTAATTGCAAAATCCATTACTATCCCTTTGAGATATTTTTTATAAAAGACTGCACTAAATCTGAATAAAAGCTTAATAAGTGGATTAGTTAGAACAATAGTCCTCATGAGGATGGTTGATTCCAAGTGTAGCTGCTAGAGATAACCCTAAATGCAATTAGGTTTAACTCCCTGTGAGTGTCAAAGGAAGGCAATATCAGTGGAGACTTCCCTTCAGGTGACACTATTTTAAAGTGTCTCAACATTTAAATATTCTTTCCTTTGGGCATTGGTAACAAACTTCTCTCTTTTTTTTTTTTAAATTGTTGGAGAAACAGAGCCTGAAAACTGATGTTTTAGCCATTGGTTTTAGGTGTTTCCCATAAAAAAGGGATGGCTCAGCTTGCTTGTGTGAGCAGGTTGTTGTTCTCTGTATCCTTGGTAAGGATCAAATATCCCAGGGTGGCCATAGGCAGGTGAAAGCAGATGAAGGAACATACACAAGCTTGAAGGGTAATGTGGTAAAATGTCAATAGATGAGCTGGTTTTCCTCTTGGAAGAGAAATGAAAGCAAAACTTGAGTTAAAGTAAAAAGAGAGACAGTAAAGATTTCAAAGCTTTGCATGTTACAGGATGTGATATAACAGACATTGTAAAATTGCAGACTGCTAAAATGGTTTGATTCAACTCTAAGTACTGCAGAAGAATTGTGCTGTGTTTAAGAATTTGTCCCCTTTCTCACATAAAAAAGGAATAGGGGGGGAAAAAAAAAGCTTAGTGAAACAATTCCATGAGTTCCTTTCTGATATATGCATGTGTTGACTTGAAATTAATTACTTTTAAAACATGAAAATAATACCAACTTGCTGGTAATACCAAAATGAAGAAATGGGCAATATTTTTTCTTAATTTTCAGTTTTATATTGATACTCATTGTGCTCTGCCCTTCACATGTCTTCACTTCATCTGCCTATTTGTTCTTTGAATTGTCTTTCTTGATAAGATAGTGAAGCACTAGATAACTTCACTATCTTGATAAGTGAAATGTTGCTGAAAATCTCATTTTCCTTCCTTGCTTTTAAGTCAGAAGTCTGCATCATCAAAAACATTTAGTCATACCACTTAAAAATTGAATTTCATGTGTGGCAAGGAGACATTTAACTGGTTTGTAAACTCTGTCTGGTTTTAACTGTTTGAAACTTGTCCCTTGAAATTCCTTTTCCCCCCAGAGTTAGGGATCTAAGACTCAGGAGTTGTCATTCTTCCACATTATTTCTGTTGCAGCAAAATATTTGTGCTCCTAATGGCTCATGTGTTGTCTTGAAATCTTTAGAGTGCAAAGTGGTTTATTTTCTGTTGTTTTGATCAGCTCATTTTTTTATCTGTAAGTGTCAATGTGTTGCCTTTTTTTCTTATAATGGTATACAGAACAGATTTTCACTGTTGATTTGTGTGAGTCTTTGGTGCAAGATTAAATTATTATCTTAGAAAAATTATGAGGGATTTGAGACTGAGTTGTGCCAAGCAAAATTATTTCTTTCTCAATGAAGACTTAGAGAACAGCAAAAAGTGGATTAATCGTACATTAATTATTAGGCTTCTTGTCTTGCTGTTTTGTGTGAGGAAAAAACCATGTAAATAAATAAAAATGGGGTTTATGTTTCCTGTTTACTACATCTGAAAACTCTCCTGATGTTATGAAATTCAGTAGTAATTTTCAATTGATTTTGTGCTTTTCAAATGTTAGAGGACTCCCTGATTACTTCACGTTTTCAAAATCCAGGATGATTTGAGTCAGTTGGTTTTAGTCAAAGAGAGAGATGATTTAAAACTTAAGGATGGGTTTGTGTTTTGGGGTTCTTTTGTCTGTGTTAAAGTCTCTTTTTGTAAAACTGGAGATATTTTATGAGACATAAAATTGAATTCTGCTTGCAACAGTGGAGTTTCCCTGGTTTCTGTCTAGCTGAGATGCAGCAGAATGAGCCTGATTATGCTGTTAGTCAAGGTAAAAGTCATCATGCTGCTGCAATAAACATGGAAGAAGTGATCTATTTAATCTGAAAGTGTCCATTTTCCAAGCATATCTTAAAAGTTCAGTTTTGGATAACAAAAAATATCTTTTAGAATGATATAATGTTACATAGTTGGCTACAGGAGCAATGGATAGTACACTGAAAATAAGTTAGGATGATGCAACATGTATGGAAAATCTCCTGGCCTTCAGGTTGAATTCTAACACACATTAGACAGATTTTTAGGCACTCAATCCTTTTTGTGGTTAATGATGCCCACAGTGGGTATATGGACCTCCTGCAAGGCAAGATTGCACCAAACTACTGCTACTCAATGTGCCTTTTTATATGTCATTGATAACAAGATAAGAGACTTTTCAATCTCTAGATAATAATGAGGAATGTATTTTTTTGTTATTGAGGAATGCACGGGGTGGGAGGAGGTGAAACACTTTATTGACTGTATTGCACCAAGGTGAATGGAATGGAAGAAAAGGAGGAGAGCCATCTCTAAAATGTTATTTGTTTTATTTCATTTAGATTTTCACACACACCTTTCTGAGAAATTGAAAGACAGACAGACAAGCTGGCAGCAGCTGGCTGAGACAAAGAACTCTCTCATACGTAAGGTTTTTATTTTGCTTAAACTCTATTTCTTGTACACTTAGAACCTAGTTTAGAACTTGTGTGTCGTGCAGTGATTAATCTCGTTCTGTTTATGTTCTGCTTATTATGTGTTGTGGGATTTCTTTCTTTGTTTGTTGTTTCCCTCTGGGTATTTTACATTCTGTTGAATAAACCTGATCTCTCTCTACTCCTTATTTCTGTTTCATTGTTGAATATTACCTTCCTTGTTTGATTGAACTAATTAGGGGTGGGTTTTTTTGCTGGGAGTCTTCACTGTAAGAAGCTGTTTTCCCTGAGCTGATGTTGTTCCATGTCACTCCAAGGAGAGAAGGAGAGCTAAGACACGTGAGAGATGCTGGGTATGGATACACACAGACATAATTTAGCAGTCTGGTACCTGTATCCATAATATTTTCACGAAGGCAATCAGATACGTTGTATTCCATTGGTAAAAGCTTGCATGTGATACATGTTTCCTCAGAGATTCTTAAATCTGATTTTGGAATGAAAAATGTAGTGATAACTCTGTTTGTCTTCAGCCTTACTTTGAATGTTTTTGGAATTAACAGTTTCGGATTCACACCATCACACTTGATATGTCACTGAAGTTTTGAATCTTAGGGGCCGTGCAAAACAATCAGGGAGTTGTGTTGGTGCTTTCGGTTTTTGCAGGGAATCACCTCATGGATAGATGGGGTTTTTTTAAGTATTGCTGCTCCTCACACACCTGCTTACCTTTTGTTGCCCTGAGAACAAAACTCCTTTGGAAAAAAAAGCCCCCAAAAGATAAAAATGCCAAGCTGCAGTTACATAAAGCTAAAGGCATCTTAAGGGAGTTTAGTACGAAGATGATTCAGTGACATCTTAATCTTGACATTCCTTGAATTCAAAAATGGTTTTCATTCACTGGATATGTGCACTTATGCTAACTATAGTATCAGCATGTGCCCTTAATAAATTAGCAAGGGCTATTTTAAAATACTCTTTTGTCCTCAGCACTGCAATTTTTACCTTGCATTTGACTGCCTAATGAGATGAAAGATGTATTTTGTTATTTCATTCTTTCCTTCCATTGCACCTGTGACCTAGCACATAATTGAAAGATACCTTTCCACTTGGGTTTTTCATTTAAGCACTTAAGTAAAGGCCTTGCAAAGTGAGGGCTCTAACCAGGAATAATATTGTGCTTACTTGATATTTATATGGGACCTAAACCAAGGTTTTCTCATCACCCCAGCTTTATTTTCTGATGAAATAGTTGCTTGGTTGTTGGCAAAAACTAGTGAATGGCATCATTCTTTGAATCTCAAACAGTGTCTGAACAAATACTGGGACAGTTTCTTAAGTGAAATTCTGGAAAGTCCTGAGCATCTGTGACCATGTTACAGTTAATGCAGCCCACAAGTGCCCAGTGTGTTTTCAAACTAGAGATAGACTGCATGTTGTCTTTCCGTGCTTCTTAGAGGAATGGGAGCCAGAGCATTTGGTAGAGCAGTTAAATTTCCATAATGCTGATGTACAATGCTAAAAACTGCCCAAGGTGCTATGTAGATGGTTGGTAATAAAGATGAAATTAATAAGGAGTGGAAATGGTCTTGTACATATCTCTGCATTTTTGAGACATCGTGGTTATTGGTGTTGCTGCAGGGATTTTGGCACAGCTGAAAGGAGTGGGTTACACTCTCTAGGTTGTTCTAAATCACAAAGAATAACACTTGAGAGCATTTTCCAGGATCACAGGAAGGTTTTGCCTAACATACTGCATCCAAGTGAACAATGACTTCTCTTACTTGAAGCTTTGAAGCTTTCCATCAAATATTGTTTCTCTTTGGTTTGGTTATTTTCCCTGACAACCTGATACCCTTCCCAATTCAAATGTGATTGATATGTTGCTTTTAGCTTTTGGTACTGTGCTTGTTCAGAGCTCTAGAAATTAAGAATGTTAGAATGTTATAACAACTATATTTTAACTCAAAAATACTTAATAGTATTAATTCTTGCCTCTGGCTTGACAGCAAACATGCATTTAAGAAAATAATTGAACTGAGACAAGCAACAGAAAAGCTTCCTGCTAGTAATCTGCATGCTGTAAGTGTGGTTAGAAAGGTGCAGTGAGATTATAGCCCCAGATTCTGATGTGCTGACTGGCACTGATATCAGCCAAATCTATTATGCTAATAATGCAGGGGAATTGACCAAAAGCAAGCTTTATCTCTGCCCCTTTCATTTTTTACATCAATCTGGTTGCTGCCAAACGCAGACAGATGGCACTAACCTTGGTTTAAAGCCTCATCTGGCTGAGAATGCATCCAAATAGTGTTGGAAATCTTTCCCTGTGCGTGTTGTGTCCACAGAACAGGACTCTCCGTGTCACCAGGAACAGAGCCCTCGGACTTTGCATTTGAAAGGCACCCAGGTATCCTGTGTGATCCTCTAGTGGATGGTTGCTTTGCTGTGTTCTAATAAAATGTTGGGTTTCTTGATCTGCTCAGCCCTTGCCTTGCTAAGGAGGAAGATGCTGCTGGTGCAGACCCAGAGGCTGTGGAAAAAAAGGAGGTTAAGTGCTGAACATGGATATTACAATGGCCAGTGCTTCAGAAATACAGGCAGAGGGATTGTTGTCAGATCCATGTTCAGATGCTGGAAGGAAAAAGGAATTCAAGTGTCCTACAGAAGAAGTATCTCCCCTACCTACTATTTGGAGTAGCCCTGAATCACCTGCTCTGAGTAATACTTTCCTGGGAGAAGAATTCCTACTAGATTAAAAAAATGCAACAAACTAAACAAAAAAAAAAAAAAACTAAAATGTCTCAGATCTATCTCATACTAAGGATTCAGAATGAAAAACAAAATCAAACAAAAGACCAAGACCACCCTTGGTTTCCTTTTCAAGCTGTAAAATAATGTAAGAAAAGTTCAGAGATGTATTGGAATCATTAATGCTTTTGAAGCATTCAAGTGGTATAATGTTGAGTAATATATAAAAGAAAAAGCACTGTATTGGTGTGTGATTGGAATAGGACACTGAGAATGCTGTTCTTATTAAATGACAAGGGAAAAGGGTCAGTTCCTGGTACAGTTTGGGTGCAAGTCAACCTGGATGCTAAATGCAATAGAAGACTTGACAGGGAGGGCGAAAGGATTCAGTCAGGTGATTAAAATACATTGCAGAGCACTAACAGTGCACTCCAGGCAGTCTTGTTCTACCATTTCCTATCTCTTGGTTCACTTTGCAATGTGCTTTAATCACCTTTGCTGTTTGTTTCAGCAGGATGATCTCGAGTAGATTGGGATGATGCAAGTCCAGGCGGTGCAGGGGAGTCCATAGTCTCTGAGTTCCTGTACAAAGCTGTCAATACCAAACCCCTGGGAATGACTCTAGCTGTCAAGCTGTGGATTTGGTGTGTTGTTGCAGCAAGCATGCAGGTATCTGGCACATCTGTGCGAGGAAGGGCATAAAGTAACATTGGGACGTTGTCTGTGGAACTGTAATTTGATGAAGATAGGAATTAAACCTTTTCAGGGGGAAGAAAATTAGTTGGATTTTATCCTGGGCCTATAACATGCAGAGACAAAACACAATTGGTGTGTAGGGAGGATTGATTTAGGAGGATGATCTCTCTGTGGTGTGTCTGAAGTCATCAGTGAGAAGGGTAGACTGATGTGCAGTAGCCTTCACGTATAAACAAGTTCTTTTGCTTTACTGAAAACTGCTTTTAACTAAAGTGTATTGATACTGTGGAAAGCATTGATAATAATTCTCTTTAAATCACGGTAGTGAGGAATTTAGTTCACTTTGCTGCTTTCATTGGGGATTTACCTTACTGAGGATTAGATGAGTTTGCATTTCTGGGATGTTTTGCAGGTTCACATTCTAATGGAAATTCTTTTAAAACTACATGAGCAAAACCTGGGGTTATCATGGGATTTCAGCAGTGATTTCTTAACGTAGCCAAGTCCAGGATTTGCAATTGCTCTTCATTCCTGCTGTTTTGTTAAGAGACAATCAACCAGAGAACATAAACCACAAAGCCAAAAGTTTGTGATCAAATAAAATAATGAGAACATAGGAAATTCCGAGGGAGAAGTAAAACCCTCTTGCATATTGGCACCTATTAAAAAACAAGCTGACAGTTCTACCAGGTGCCTCTTCTAAGAGCAACGTCACAGATTTTGTCTTAACACCACCAGTATCTGAAATAAGGCATTTGGAATTTGCTTACGAAACGAAACAGGTTGTGTGATGAAAGACTGAGCTGCTAGAGAATACTCAATCATCTCAGATTTATACAAACCCAGCTCCTGTGTCCTAAAAACTGGAAGCCATCAGAACAAGAGTTGTTATTTTAAGGAATTTTGCGACAGCTTAAAAAAAAAAAAAAGTTTTTTCACTTTTTGCATGAAGCTTCTACCTTAAAGATACTGATGAAATAGATGGCAATTTTTAACACAAGCAGTGATAAAATAAACACCATCTGCTAGTGTTGACTTATTCCATAGCCTTCCCATGCTGGGTGATTTTATTTCACTTTTTTTCAGAAATACTTAATGGCACATCTGCTGTATGGTGGAGATGAATTTTCAGTGATGAAATGTGGACAAAAGATGAGGGAAAACAATAACAAACCTTTTGCAGGAAACTGAAGAATATATTTAAGTGCTGTAAGGAACTTAAAATATATATGTATTTTATCTATGTTGATACCTTTTGGGTTTTTATTTTGACCCAGTTTATTACTGGATCCCAAATATTAAATGTATTAAATCCCTGTCCTCATTTTATGATTTCACAAATCATTTGATAAGTTATGCAAACTGTAAAACTGTGTACAGTCTAAGAAGAAAATTACATCTGGAAAAAACCCCAACATCATATAAACATGATGTCCTGGAACATAGTGAGTAGAAATGAAGCCCTGCGTTAGCTCCTGATGAACACTGGCTGAGGAAATACTGATAGAAGTAGTTTAAGGGTAACCATCTCTACCTGTAGTTATTTTAATACTTTTACTTGAACTTCATTCAATTTATTACTTTAGTAATGAATGTGTGGAAAAGCAGTGCCTGTGAAGTAAAATGTGATTAATGTTAATTGTTCTGATAAAAGAAAAAAAGGAGCAATCTGATTCTGGAGTTTTGTCTTCACAGACTGCATAGTAATTAAAAATTGGAATAAGAATTCATGCAAGTTGCTCTAAATGCCTACATTAGAAAGTGAGCATTTGAAGTCATCCCATGTTCCTTAGCAGTGATAAACAGATTTACATAAGTTAAATACTTATATTACAAACCTTTTGGCTTGACCTGATCTGTGTAAACATTTCATTTATGAATTATCAAATCTCTTTGAGAGACAGCCTTCTGTATGTGTATTATCATTTATGTTAATCTGCAACGTTTTTCAAGCTGCTGTGCCTGAAGTTCGGGTGAAGACTCCCTTGCTTATTCATACCCATATGTATGCTGTGAAACTTGAATAAGGAGGGAGACAAGAAGAACTGATTTAAAAAATGAATTATATACGTATTTTTTTTTATACTAGTGCCATAATGCTGTCGTTTGGGGTTACTTACATCCACTGATATCAGAAAAAGTGGAGGGAGTCAGAGCAGGGATTTTTTTATGAATGTCCATAGGTTGCTTTTATAAAAAACTTTCTTTTGTTTGGATTGTGGACTGGAAATAAAGGTGCTTTATTCCAAACTCCATCTGCATCTGTGGCAAAACCTCTATAGGCTCTAACAGATTATATGAGATATTACACTATATTTTTATTTTGGAGAAGGAATGAGGAAATGAAGACAGTAAATTATTGTAAACTACGTTACTTGCAAAGCCTTTCACACTAAAGATTTTTACCTTGATGCTCAGCTGCATTCGGAAGTTGGCAATGGAAGGCCACCTATTTTGATAGAAATGTCGTGGATGGTCTTCTTGTATATGAAGAATTAAATCTGCTTGGGATGAAAAACAGGGGTGAAGAGTTGAGTCACGTAGGACACTTCTTGATATCCATTTCCTCACTTGGCTAAGTGAGTTCAGTATTTTCAACCAACTTCAAAGTTTTTCTCCTGCCATTAAGACTTACAGACTTATCTGATAAAATGTTTTCATGCTGCTTCAGAATTTCTTTCCTTAAGCAGGATTATTGGGAGTTAGTATTTGATCCTGATATAATTGTTTAAATTTTGAGTGATGGTTCAGTAACATGAATGTGCTTCAGAAACAGGTTTTTTTGTAGTGTATTATGCTCAGAATCTACCCATTTGTTCCTTTTTTATTTGGAATGAAAGCTTTGCTTTCTCAGTCAAAGTCTGAGGTAGGAAATTACTGTGCCTCAAATCCCACGTGGCTTGAACTACCCGGTCCTGATTAATGAAAATATTGAATGTGGTGTTAATGCCAGGAGGCTCCCGAAAGGACTTACTGAAACTTACTGACATAATCCTTTTCTAAAATAAAGCATGATTTTTGTTTGATTAAATAGCATGTGGAAGTGAGAAATTGAGTGCATTTTGGAAAAGTAAATGAACTGCAGCGAGGAAAAAGAAATCAGGTGGCCTGTTTGTCATTACTAACCAGAAATGTTCCTCTGTCACCTAACCAGCTGGCAAAATCTTCAGCCTTCTTTGAGCAGTGTAGTATATTAATTTCTGAGGTAAAACTGTGCAGCTGCACTCCCTCCTCTTTCCACTGAAAGAATCCTTGGTGATCCTCAGGAGCAGTTACAGATGTTGCCCCTGAGTGGGGATTCTGCAGTTTGACTTTGTGTATCTTGTGATGAATCATCATTTAGGGGAATGCATATTGGCGGGGTTTTTCAGTAGTAAAAGCAGCACGTGCACCGTCCCTGACAGGTTATTACCCGGCACGGGCTGAGCAGCCACGTGCTCTGATTTAGCAAGGCCTGGTTTAGTCACTAGAACTGACATATTGAGAGTAATAAAAGGCACCTCTTCTTTTAGTCACCGTCACTCCTCGTTCTCTTTGTAAAAAGCCTTGGCAAAAGAAACAGCGCTGCACTTGCAGTCAGACTCTTCTTGTTGTCTTCTACTCTTGGCAGGAAGGATTGAATCCTTCACTTCTTAGATCTGACTCAGAACCAGCTTCATTTTAGGTTGGTTTCTGAACTTTGTGTCTGATTGAAAATTAAATGTTGTAAAAAAACATGTGAGCTCCATGTCTTAAAGGCAGATACCAGCTTTTTTGTAAGTTAAATACAGGGTTTATATCAACAATCAGGGGCAGAATTGAAATCAGGAGAGTATGTTTTGGATAGGTCTAGGTTAATCTAAGGAAGATAGATAGGACTGATGTGGTTTTTATTGATTTCTTCATTTTCTAAGTCACTTGTGTGATATACATTATTGACATTCCTTTTAAGGTGGCTCAGAGGTGGTCAAGTCTGCAGAGTTAGGAAGTAATGTCATGTCAGGCATTGGTAGTTGTCAGAGTGGTTAATCCTGTTACTGAGGTAATGAAGTAGTAGTAATGTGAAAGGTGCTGCAGCTGTTAATGATCACAAAGGTAAATGGTATTTGCTTTCCTTTACTGTGCTTTTTCAGATATGTCCTAAATGTGTGGTGATAGTAGAAATCAAATTGTCTGAAAGTTAAATATAAAGTAAGGGGAGAAGTCAGAAATATCTCTTAAATGTGAGTTAATGGATACACTAAATACATGTGGAGATTCATACAGACAAAATTTGAAATCAGTAAAAGCTAAGCACTTGATCTGCCTCATAAATTAAGAAATGCTATATAAAACCAGCTGCTGCTGTTATAGAATGCTTCTACCTGTTTTTCTTGTCAAGTTAATATAGAGAAAGTTATTTTTAAAATTTGTATGCTGAATATGTGTACTTAGCTGAATTCCTTATTCTGCTTTTAATTAACTGCTGTTCTAAATTTGGTTCCCTGACCAGGGCATGCTTATGACCATTGTTTTACATGACAATCAAATTAGCATTTAAAAAGTCCTTTTTCTTCACCTTCACTGTTCTCATTAGAGAAATCTGTTTCCATGTTCATGGCTTTTTCTAGCCTGAACCTGGTGTGCAGATGTGCTGTGTGAGCCTGTGACTAAAGAAACCCTCCTTGCTGTACCTGCTTAGAGCAGAAGAATGCAGGCACTGCTCCTGAGGTGGTATCACTTCATAGTGACAGATGACTTATTTTAGTTGGAGGGGAATGTGTACTACAACTTCAGTTTTGTTTTATACATACACGTGCAGTAAGTTCCGTCTTTGTGTTATTTTGGATAGAACACGTACAGAACGTAACTTTCTGAATTCCCAGAATGACCTTAACTTCTCAACATTATCTGTCAGCTTTTTCTCTTTACTCAAAGTAACTCTATGTCTTTTTTACCTCTCTACCTTGTATGTGGCAACTATTGCCGTCTGTGACATAACGCAATTAAGCTACACTTCATTTTGAGGGATGTGGGCTAAAAATAAATAAACAACTTGATTTCATAATTCACACCTTGCTAAACTCCAGCTGTCCAAAGTCAGGGTTTGCTGGGTTTTTTTCCTGTTTCACCTTGCATTTTTAGGCTCCCCTGTGTCCCCTGGGAGCTCAGCTGTCTGCTCCCCTGCAGGCACACATTTCCAGTGTCAGCAAACGCCTGGCTGTGGTTCACTGCACGGTTAATTCCCAGCCATTAATTTGTTGAAGGAATGTTTGAACCCATCAGCTTAAACGTAAATCACTTCCCAGGCCTGATGCATCAGGAGGCATGGGTAAAGAGGTAGTAAAATTATATTGGCTTTAAACTGTTGCCTTTTCATAACTGAGAGATGCAAACACAAAGTGTTTTATTCTGTTATGGGAAAAGTTACATGTCCAGGAACTGAGGAAAAATACACTGAAGTGTGTTATGCTGTAGAAATAGGATGGGTGGACACACTTTACACGTATGTACCTATTTTATTTAGTAGCAGGTACAGATGGAGAGTCCCTGAGAATGTGGAAAGCGACGGCACAAGCAGAGAGCGCTTCCTAAAGAGGGCAGGGTAGTTGAGAAAAATAGCTTTTCAAAATCTTAACATTTCTAATGGGTTCCTTGATGAATATTATAAAAATGTAGCTTTCAAGTAAGTTACACTGATCAGTAGGCAGTTGAAAGCTGGAGGAGAATAAAATCTGTGGTAAGCTCACACCACACTGTCCTCAGCAGAGTGCCTGTCATACACGGACACTTTTTAGCTGGAAACCTACATCAGTGTAGTATCCAAAAGGCTGTAAGCACCAGACGTGAGAAATAATTTCCATTAAAGGAAAGCTGTGTTTCTAGTGAGTTTACATTTTTAAAGAAGAGATGTTCATGTCCTTTATGGATTGTTTATGTCTACCTCACGAAATCCAGTGCTTGGTCATCGCTCAGTGGGGTTAATCCGATGCACAAGATGAGGAGTGGTAGTGTGAGCAGATGCTGAGGGTTCCAAAATGCCCATGGAAGTGAAGGCCAAGGGCTGTGAGTCTGGTCTGTATCACAAGTTGTGATTTCCTGAGTGACCATGCCCAGAGCCACAGTGTACAATTAATCTCTGCTAAACATGCACAGGACGTAAACTAAGTGCTAAACATATTCTAGCAGCTGTTCCAACATAGTTCCTCCTTCAGTCAGCTGAAGAATTTGCTGTAAAGAAGTGCAGCATGCACTTTGTATTGGGTTTTACTCAGCCAGTTAAGGCACTCAACAATTAGTACTCTAGAGCTGAAAATTAATCAAAAGGGAACAGAACTGTGGTGAAAGGAAGCAGTTTATACATTGATTGAAACATTAATGAAGTTTTGTTTGGTTTTTTTTTGCCTGGGTATGTAATATATATGGCTCTTTTAGTTCAGTGCAAAAGCAAAGCACATAAATCATTCCCCTGGATGCTTTTAAGGACAGCATCTGCCCGTCCTGATAGTGCTGCCTAATATAGCTTTATAACAGTGCACATGCACTATTTTTCTGGAGTTCCAGAAGCCTTGGAAGCACAGGATATTTGGTTCTCGTGAGTCTGAACTGTCTGCCAGATGTTAAGTTAATCCAAGGTGCATTGTTTCTGCAGTTGGATCAGAATATGGCTTTCCTAGGCAGAATTTATTTTTCTTATCGTTCTTTTTTTGTTATTATTATTTTATTTCATAAGCCAGGTAAGCCTCGACAGCTAAAGACATTTTTGAAAGAATTTTAAGCGTATCTTTGTGAGGCAGGAGAACTGTTTATCGATGGCTAAGAGTGAAAAGTTATTTAATTAAAATACAAACATCCTGTTCTTGTTGATATGGTTAAGTCAGAGGATGTAATATTTGCTTGCTGAAAAGCAAGACTCTGAATTTAAGACCTGTGTTTCCTGATGGTAAGAACGATGGTCGGAGTGGTTTTGTTCTCAAGCAGCTTAGGCCCCGTCAGCACCATGGTAACCTCTAAGAGCTTGACTGGGTTTTTTTTGAGGGATCTCAGTTGTTCTTAAAGTGGAAGCAAGCATTAGCCATTCAGGATTGTGTGTCAGAGCAGGTGCATGCAGAAGATGATAGAGGGTGATTTTGAACCTCCCCTTATTTGTGTAGATATGTGTGTTGTAACCTAGTCCTTGCATTACAGTGTTATTTTACGTGCAGCGTGACCTTCACTTCCTTACACACCAGAAATAAACGCTACTGAAATTTCAGTGAATGAGGTTTTGTGTATATGTATAATGTGATACTAATTGTATTTGAGTTTGTATTTTAATCTAAATTATTTTTAAAAAAATCAAGCTCAAACATTAGTTTATTCTTCAAATTGTTGATTTGCCCCCAGCTGGGATTTCCTGTGTAGCACTGAGATGTTCAGACAGTCAGTTATGTGGTTGACTGTGACTACTTTGAGCTTTCAAATATCCTAGGCAGTGTTTTGATTTTTTTTTCCTACGATGTTGCTATTTACAATATTCCTGTGAAGTTGCATTAGCTGGCTTTGACAGGTTAATATGTTTTGTGTAACTGCAACTTTAATCATCTTTCTTCTGAATTGTCTGTACTTAAACATCTGCAGTCCTGGAGTTCCATAGCTCGGTGAGGTTGTTCAATCCCACTTTAATTTTCATCTTGATGTATTATAAATTTTACCTTGCAAGTAATAGCAGGAGGGAGTACTTCACACAGCAGTGCACCTGCTGGTCCGTGTTGGTGTAAGTGGCACATATTTCAGTCAAGTGATGTGACAAATTATTATTGTTTCATCATTTCTTTCTAAAGGAAAAAAAACTGACCTCAAGGAAATGTCAGTATTTCTTGTAAATATAATGGCTCTTCTTGAAGAAATGCAATATTTGAATTCAGATACCTATAGAAAACTGAAGCCAGCATATTAGTTAATGCACAAGAGTTGCTGAAAACATTAGAAATGGAGAAGGCAGGTCCTTCTTTTTAAATCACAGTTTTCAAAGTTATTTTATTATATGAAAATGACGAGTATTTATTTTATATATGCTCCTACTCATATATGTTCATATTTCTCCATCCTTCCCACCCCCCCATATCACAGAGGGTTTGGGAGAGTCAGGATTACTGGCAGATTTCATGTTAATGAGAAGTGATGGCACTTTATTGTTTATTGAAGGCTTTTGTCTGATGGAGATAAATAGATAAATGACATGCTTGGGGTTACCAGGAAAATGTGATTTCATCATTGAATAAACGAGCTTTGAGACATTCTTCCCGATTTACAAATAAGTGATGATGGTGCCAGATCTGACAAAGGGAAACATTTATTCTCGTGCCTGAAGCTCTGGCTGGAGTCACTTGAACATTGTGTTTTGCTGTCAGATATTTCATATAGGTTTGGGTAAATAACAAATTTCTAAGTTCTAGAAATAATCCCCATTATTCACATAATTGCATAATTTATCTAACCATAGAAACACAGTGTACCCAGAAAGAGTAGAAGACTGATCACTGTTTAAGTCTGCATGTTGGAGAGGATCTGACACGCTTGTGCCAGCAAAATTTAGACCACTTACGTAGTCAGTAGCAAAGGGGAGGGCTCTAAGCTCATATCTTCCTCTTTTTGCTCTGCTTTGAGGCACCGAAAATAGGTATCTGAAGCTACAAAATGTGGAATTGCCATCAAGAATGAACCTGAGTGAGGAATTAACCTTATCTAACTTGGAGATTGGCTCTTGAGGTTGTAGCCTTGGACTGATGACCTTGAGAGATCCCTTTCAAACTTAATTGTTCTACAAGTCTGTATTAATATCTTCCTGTGACATAAAAAGGAGATAATTAATTTGTGTGAGACCTGTAATTTGTTTCCTGAAATCATAATAATCTTGACCTAAGTGTAGGCACTTACATTCCTGAGCCTTTTGATACCATTTTTGGAACTTATCTGTTCAGAACCCAGATCGTTTCTTGGTCCATTGTAACCACTTCAGGTTATTTCAGCACCTCGAATAGTGAAGGAGTGAAGATCCAGCATTCTGAAATAAATCCCAAACTTAGAGTATTTCCCAGAATTGATCTTGAAAATACCATCAAAAAATCTTAGCTGGTCACTAAGTTCTGTCCTGCACGTGAGAACAGCAGTATTAGTTAAACATTAAAGCATATAAAGATGATAAACAATTGGATTTTTCCTAGACCCACAAGTTTTAAATGCAGTGCTGCTATGGAGCCTGTTTTGTTGTAACAAAAGCTTCATTGCCTCAGAACATGATGTGGGTTCCATATATAAATGGGAGTCAAAAGAGTAGAAATTATTCTATAAGTAAATGATGACTAAGATGTAAATCCTCCTGTCCCTCCTATGTTGTATTGCAGGGAATTTGCTGCTCTCTGTGTGCATGGCATATATTTAGTACATGTGCAAGGTGTGAGGAAAGGTCAGCAGTGACAATTGCTTTACAGACTGGCAGCCTGCCAGCTCTGGACCAAAACTCTACTCTCAGAATTTTGTGTAAATTTGCAGTGGACAGTCTGGTGCTGTGCTGGGTTTCACAGGACACAAACTGTTTCCTTCGTTCTCTTCACGTTAAGTTCTCTACCCGAGATGTTACTTTACATACGTGAATGTAGCAGGATTCTGGCAAAGATTGCTCATCTCATTATTTATCAGATAATGATATACAGCTGGCAAATTCTCCTGTTGGTGTCCCATCCAAAATGGATACTAATGTGTGCATTTGGAATATGTTACTAAAGAGATAAATAGGTCCACGGGAAATCAAACTAAAATGTTTTGCACGTGTTCCTCACCCTTGCATTAAGGTTTTCCTAGCTTTCAGGATTTGGTGTGGCTCTCCATAACGTTTTTTATGGTTTCATTGTTGCTCATAGTGATTTCTTTCCATTGAAATGAGTAGCCATGGTTACTGTGTGGCAACTGCAGGGCCGTGCTCTGTATGATTAATTGTTGGATGATCTCTATTTTCAAGCTGTAGCAGGAATTCTTCAGCTTCCAGTCTGAACTCTTATTTCTTGGGGAAAATAAAATTTGATTACAGAAGTTCTGTAGGCCTGCCCGAAACAAGGGAATTTGGTGAAAGGTGATGTTTTAATAATGGTGTTAAGCCTTTTGTGAAGAAGCAGGTGTTCTCTTTCCATGTTCCATTCCCTCGGCAAAAGGAAGTTGTTTTGGTAAAGCCTGTCACAGTTGCAGGTTACTAGGAGAAACTGAAAACTTGCTCAAGATGAAGGCAATATTGGTTGGTGGACCAGCGTGTTTGGGAGAACTCAGATGATGTCTGATGGGGAAAGAACTTTAGAGAACACTGAAGTACCAGTACCCATAAGAGGTTTCTCAGTTAAGCTATACTGGGTATTCACCAAGATAAAATTGGGTGTCGATTTTTGGGCCCACGTTCACCACAGTCTAAAGCCAAACAACTCTTATACATCCTATTTGCAAAGGAGTCAATTGTGTGAGCTCCTGTGTTTTGTCATATTTTGTCTTCAGAGCCATGAGATGTATTGAAGAAGAAAATGGGGACTATTATGTAAACCACTAGGGCTCCTCTGCATTTCCTTGTGAGAAAAGCAGCAGCAAACATCCAGCATTGACATGGGGTGCCTGGTAACACTGGGCATTTTCCAGGATTAATCCTGGTCTGTCTTGGTGAGTGTAGGGCTGCCATTTGGCACCACACCGTCTGCTACTTCTGCTGCAAGGTGGCATGACATGGAAACAGGGCTTATCAGACACTTGACAGTGGCATGTTGTGGTCTGGATGCCAGAGCACCTTGTTGGAGCTGCAGGAATCTACATTTAAATCGAGCAAGTCTTTAAGCTATTACACAGTAGAAGAGCAGCAAATAATTTCAGTGAATTTTATTATATTTTTACACTATGCATATACACTCATACAAAGCTCTCAATAATCTAGTTACTTTTACGTTATTTTATACATATTTCTGATTTTTACTGAAAAAGAATACCTGAGTAGTTAGTGTGCATAATTTTGTTCTTGTTCATTGATTAGTAGCAAGAAAATAGCAAAGGTAAATAATGAGATTTCTGATAATGGCTACTTATTGATTTACTGGTAATCAGCAAAGCAAATTTTTAAAAGCTTAATTGTTGATGAATGACTTAAATTATAGTTCTGATGCGTCACTTGATGTGTGGTGCTTTGCTGCAGGCTGCCTGATCAATGCCCTCGCTGCACATTCTGGTTTTAGTTTTATAAACACATGAAATATGATGAGAAGGCAAGAAATTGAGAAAAGGGGATATGCATATGCTGAAGGGCCATAAATAATCTTGAGTTTAGGGGAGGGATGACTATTCAGAAGTAGAAGATGCTGGATGTGGGACATTTTGTCAAAGGTAACGGTTTCAGCAGTTACTGAACACAAAGCTGACTGGAACAAATAAAAAAGAGTTTTTATAGTGTTCGAAAATCTTCCCATTAACTGAACACAATATGCAGGAGCAAACATATGGATTGGTCTCATTAAGAACAAAGACATGTGTTTGAGATGAGCCTCAAAGGGAAGAAGAGAAGTGGCATTTCAGTTCGGGAAAGACAAAAGAATAATGGGGTTAAATTAGAGCAACATCACATTATCACACTGGTGGAGTTTGGACAAAGGCAGAGAGTACAATAATCAGTCTTGCTCTATGTGAAAAAAGAAGAAAAAGAAAGGACTGAGTCTGTTACGGGCATAATAAAGTTTTGGTTGTTTGTTTTTCAGCGTTTCAAAGCTTTTTTTAATTTGTTTGGTGCTGCTGTGATTCTGTGCAGTTTGGGCACTGCTGGTTCCACAGTCAGTTCTGTCACGTGGAACATCCAGAGGAAATCCTCAGCACTGAGTGTAACGTTCCTTTTGCACCTCTCATGAATTTGCTCTTCTTTTCCATGGTGGTTGTCAAAAGCTTTATGTGATCTCTGGTCCTGATTGCTTGAGGTGAATGCCTCGATTTTGACTGATGAACTGCAGGAGTTCTTACTCGCTCTGCTTTGTAGTTACGATAACTTGAAGATGTTGGTAACCTGTGTGTAGAAATGTATCAGCTGTTCTAGTTGAAAGTTCTATGTCTGTGCCTGACTGAAGGCACCTCACTATACATTATATGTGTAGGGAATGAGTACACAGAGTGTTCTTTAAGTGGCACTTTAACATGAAGCATGAAAAAAACCCCATTCACAGGTTTGCTTCTGAATTTCCACTGATGCCAACTCTGTACAACTTGGTTATCTGGGTGTTAGTAAATAAAACAGGGAAAAGAAATAATAAAAGATAAAATATAGAAGATGCTGCTGCGTGGTGTTTTTGTCTCCTTGCCTTCAGCCGGTCTGTGAGTGCTGTTAGGTATTTGTAGGGGCACAGCCTGACAGGCTGGCTGTGTCTGATGCAAGACAGAATTTCTCAGCCAGGTAGGCTTGTGTTTTTCACGCTGATCCCTGAATCAAGCAGACAGGCACTCTTTATCGTCCTCTGGTTAAAACAAATAAATTAGTCTCAGCTTTTCCTTCTCTGTGTCTTTGAGCTCCCTTGTCAACGAGTCTGGGCATCTTAAGTGCTGTGTTCGTTTCTTTTGTTGAGCCCTCCAGTTCACTCCCTCCTCTCCCGCTCCCCCACAGTTGTATCCCCCTGCATCTTAAATAGTTCATTTAAGAAGGAGCAGACTTACAGAGGAATTTTTATATGATCTCCCATTATGGAGATTTCAATCTGTTCCACAATCACGATTCAATCTGTTAGCTAGATAAGAGTTTAAGAAATGTTTTAGGCTTTCAGAACTTCGTAACAAAAAGAAGCAGTTTAATACGCAGTTAGCAGTAAGGTGTAATATTGACAGTAATGTAATGCCAAGGGAAGATGTTCTCAAATTGAGTTGATTTAAGGGACGCAAAGATAAAAATTGAAAAAAAATTCAGTTACATCTAAGTCTTATAAAAAATAAGAGCCTTTAATATTAAAAATAGAAGAGGGGAATGGGGGAAGAGAAAACCATTCTTTTAGTCTCTGAGCACCCTGTGATGTGCCAAATCACTTGTCTGTAGCTGTGATGCTTTTTGTAATGTTATAATACAAGGTGCTGCAATATCATGCTGCAGGACTAGACCGTGCAAAATAAAGCAAAAATGACACCTGTACACCAATATTTATAGTGCTTGTGTAAGATCTGCTACCCAGCCTGAGATTGCATTGTGACTGTTAGAAATTATAAAATTTATTTACAGAAAACAGTAAGGTGTGTTTGGGGAGCAGTAAGCATATTAGGAGTCTAATGAAGTCAAATTTTATGAGAAAAAGTCTGTAAAGTAACTTTTCATCTTCTGTAGGTCTAGGATACAATTCACATAAATGATATTGTTTGAATGTCTTAAGTATGTGTTCAGAGGTGAACATCTGACATTGTGGTTTCTTTAGAATTAATTCAATGTATGGTTACCTTGTCCCTTGCACATGAACGCACTGACCAGACAAAACCAAGTGTTTAATCAGATAAATGAACTTTATTAATGCTGGCTCAGTGTCGAGGCATTCACAGTCCCTGACGAGACAAAGAGCCTGGAATCAGTCAATTATGAAAATCTGGTTAAAAATTAAAACTTCCGGTAAACTTCTAAAACAGGTTAAACCAGAAGGTATTTCTGATGAAAGAAGGAAGGAATAGAATATATCCATAATGAAGGCCAAGTCCTCCTGTCTGTAGCCGAGAAAAATCCCACACCAAGTCTGCCTTGTGAATCGGAGTTAGTCTGGAAGGTGGGCAGTTCAGAACAGGGTACAAGATGTTTGATCCTGAGAGGGGACAAAAGGAGTTCAAGTCCTAAAGAGCGTGTCTTCAAGGTGATGCTGTCTTGGTTGTGAGCATGAGACCAGTCTGAAGTCACTCTGTCCTCTCTTACGTTTGCTTTTCTGCACTAAGGGCTCCGAGCTTGGTTACCTTTTGTCAGGTGGAATGATAAGCCTCATTCCTTTTGTGGATTCGTGAGAAATATTTTGAAATATTGTGATTTCAATTCAAGCGAAAAATATTTTGATGACGGTGTTTGCCATCCTCCTCATAACTCTGTCAGTGCCTATTGTGAGTTAGAAGGAAAAATGAGTAGTTGTGGCTGGGTCAGATAGCAGGAATTTACAGCGAACTCGGTGTTCGGTGTTGCATCCAGCAAGGTCTGTCTTCCTTTGAAACAGGGATGACCTCTCTGACTGAATACCAAGGAAGTTCAAAACCCTCTAATTTTCCTTGAAATCTATTTTTATCACTATCAGGGACAGGCAAAGTTAAAAAGTACAAGACTGACAATACAGAAAGGAAAAAATGCCTTTACTGAGTGGTGCAGGGATTGTGTAGCAGAGTGGAAAATTCTTCTGTTTTTTTGGGCATCATCACTTTTATCATGTGCAGCATGTTACTGAGGATTGCTTAGGTATTCAGCTGAATTTCTGGAAGAAATTAAAGTAATTTACGAATCCCACTGCAAAATCACAAAGTTTAATTAGCATCAGTGACTGTTGCTGTCATTGACAATACCATTACTACTGAGAGAAAAAGCGTATATTTAATGAGGAGAAAATATTTCAAATACGAATTCAAAAGCATATATAAAACATAAATGTAAATGTATGTAGATATGTGTATGTATATTAGCTTTATTTGACACGAAGCCAGGTGTGTGGAACAAGGGTCTCTCTGGGTTAGATAAAATCACTTCCCGTGATTCACATTTTGGAGTTGAATGCTGTTCTGTTGTCCAGAAGCACTTTAGAAATTCTGAGAGAAATTAATACAGTGCCCATTGTGTGTAATGCCTGAAGAATTCTTGGAAGGTGTGCACAGAATCTGTGAGGCAGACTTTTTGTACTGCATTTCTGCCAGTTTTGTTTGTAGCTCCCTAAGAAAAATGGTTGTGATGACTCAACTACAGCAGTTGATGCACCAATTCTGTGTCTGTGCCAGACCCCTCTTTGATTTGTACAAGGTCCCAACTGGGAATTTGTACTTGCTTGGGAAAAAAAGACAAATAGGGGAGAAATTGCTTTAACACCTGAAAATTTTGCTGATTTTCCTGAGGTCTCCTACTGCAAAGAATAACAACATTAAGGAAGGGAGGGTGTTAAAATATTTCCAGTGCTGCCTGTGTTAGATGTGTCAATCATGTTGAATCTTGTCAGTTTTTCACAGTTCTGTTTGTTTGAAGAAGATAATATTTGCACATTTTATACCATCCATCAACTGAAATGTACCCATTGATTCCAGAAAGGTATTTGACCCTGGAAAAGCAATTACTTCTGCTCAAACCAAAAGACAAATGTGGAGGTGTTTTCATGAGTAAAATAACATTTTAAAACATTATAAAGTGCAGATATGAAGGTAGCAATAAACACACATTTTAAAAGACATATATTTTTAAGCACTTGTCAGAAACGTGAACCTGGTGAGATGTGGAAATGTCAGACACATTACATGTGCAGGACGTGCATTTGGCATTTTGCTGTCAGCAGGGGAGTTCTTCTACAACTAATTCCTCAGGAACCACACGCTGAGTCTGTCTGCAGGGAGGAAGGAGGGCTAGGGTAGAAGCATATATTGTTTATTTTGTGGAGGTGTATTAACAGGATTTTTTCTCTCTCTTAAGGAGAAGACCATTTGTTGTGTCAGTCACGCTGTATGATAATTTTCTGGAGTTGGAATAAATTTCATATTTTATGCAAAACATGAGTCAAACTGTGCAACTCACCAGTCATACAGGTACAAATGGGTAAATACTAGTATACTACATGCAAAATTGGTTAAAAATCCTCCCTTCTAGTTCATATGTGTTTAAGAAAAATTTATCTGCTGCTGAACCCTTGACTGTTGCAGAGGGACCTGTATAGCACTGTTTTATTGGGGTCTCCTTTCAGACATAAGGGGAGGGCAAGAATTGATTCCCTGGTTCAGCCATTTGGGTCACTGTCCCTCCTCTCCCCTCAGTTCTGCCAAATACTAAAACCCTGTTTGCTGTACTGTGGAATTTACCTGGGCATGTTGGCCCCTGGAACTCACACTGTCCCAGCAGGGCTATTGATGATGGTCCAGTTGGTTATTCCAGCTGTGGATGTTTAATTTGACACAGCTGGTATAGTTTGTAGCCTCAGGAGCATGGTAGGGAAATGGAATATATGTATCATTGCAAACTCCAACCTAAAATTCCTGCAGGACAGTATCACATGAAACTAATATCTTATTGGAGACACAGAGTAGTGGGTAGTTATAGTTAAAGTTTTATACATCAGTGTTTCCCATAGAGATCTTCATAGGCACACCATAAATGCCAACAGTCATGATTTTTAACCTCTTTTAGACTGTAAACTATAAACACTTGAATCAATATTATCCAAATTTACCAGTAGTATTAAATAGAGGAGCAGCAGTGAATGAAAATTCAGATTCATAGCAACTAGTTTCCTCTCCTTATTGCATTTAAAAAAAAAAATTTTATTATGGTGACTTGATACAGCTTTTGTTACCACTGATACGCACTTTTTTACAATATGGTCAGAATGCAGTGGAAAATATAACAGACCTAGTTTGTGTTAAGAAAAATGATATGTGTCATTTTAAGTATACCTTTGGTTCAAGTTTTAAATTTTACCCTAATGAACAAAAATTATATAGATTTGGAAGCTGAAAAAATGCCTTTTTCAATTAGTGAGATGTGTTCTGTTGATAATTTTCCTCTCACTTAGACAGTGTTTTCTTATGTGAATAAACTGCAGTAATTGAGTGCATCTTCTTATGAATCCAGAGAAGAGAGAAACAGAAAGGGGGAAAAAACCCAACAAAAAACAAAAACAAACAAACAAAAAACCCCAAAACAAAACAAAACAAAAAACCCCAAAACAAAACAAAACAAACAAAAAAAAAAACCAAAACCAAACCAAAACAACTACCCCTTTTCATTTAATGAAATTTTTTTCAGGATTAGGCCGAAATTCTGATTACTGTGCGTTGCAGTATCACTGACATCAAATAGATGCAAATGCTGAACTGTGCTTACTGCAGCAGTAATCATTATTTGACTTTACATGTTCTGCAGCAGGACTGGTTTTTTTGTACTGAGCTGTAGATAACTACATAGGGAAAAGACAAGTAGGAGACAATGAAACTTTTTTTAATCTTCAGAAGGAGTTTATTAGTGGATGGAGGAGAAACACTGTTCTTTGCAGAGGCTTTTAAAGCATATGTATTTAAAGATATTTAACTTAGTGGACTGCATAGTACTGTCAGAAAAAGGATATAAAAGATGAATTATCCCTATGTTTTGAGACAGTATAATTGGTCCATATTAGTAAAAATGTTTGTCGTTCTTTATGAAGTCACCAGTGTATTGTCAAGCTCTGAATTATGGTTTTCTGAGGCTGAAACCCCTTTCTGTAAGTGCTCTTGGTCTCCATACACCCCTATTCCTGATCCCATCTCTGGTGCACCTCTGTAGTGATGGTTTATTGGGCTCCTGTGTCAGCCTCTCCTTGTGAAACCCGTTCTGTCATTCCACGGAATATCCCTTTGATTGGTGCAGGCAGTGCCAGTGTTTCCCTCATCAAGATTCCCTCCTCCTGGCATGTCCCTGTACTTCATCTGTGCCGCGGTTCTTCCTGGATTTGTAACCCCGTGTTCCTGCTCCCACCTTATGTGCAGCAGGAGCTGCAGAGTGCCTGTGCCTTCTGCAGCAGGGGTGACTCAAACACAAGGATATACTGAATTTTTACCCAGTGTGTTGCAGTCACCGATCTCTGAACACGCAGGAGTTTTGTGTCATCATTCATTGCGTGAAACCTGGTGCAGGACAGTGAGACAGGACCAGGCATTCTATGTAATCAATAATTATTTGCAGCTTTACTGTGGAATAGAATTAAATTAATATCCTTGGGCTTATTCTTAAGTTTTCTTAAATGGAACACGGTAATAATTATTAATACTTCTCTTTCTTATGTCACACGCTTCAAGCTCGATTGTGTAAACACTTAATTAAGTGTAAAGGTAATGATTCTGCCCAAACTTTTTCACAGCATGTGAGCAGAGAAGGGTATGCAATGACATCTAAGAGAAAATGTAGTAGTTGCATTTTGTTTCTAAAATTATAGTTTCATTGAAATACATTTAATTTTTTTTTTTTAAACTGAAACTGCGTAATTTTACTCTGGTTTATAGTCTTTATCAAATGAAGCCTAAGCACAACTGTAACTAGTGCACTTTTCGAGGAAAGAAATTTGACAGCTGTAGTTCTTCAGTGTGCTTGGGGCTAGCCTGAGGACCTTGCTGTTCCTCTGAACCATACTTTGATTCCCACTCTGTCGGTTGTGTTGGGAAATGAAAGCAATTTTGACCATTTAAACTTCTGGATAGAGAAAAGTCTTTATTCTTTGGGGTCGTGAAAGGAGGAGGAGAATTTGATCATTTGGGGCTTCTCGCTGGGAATTTCAGTGACACTTCTGCATCCTTTCAACTTCTTTATCTGGGTGTTGAAATTTTCCACTGCAATCTTAATAGTTGTTACAATGTGCATATATGCTGAGAGTGATATTAAGAAATAAATGCCAATGTATTTATGGGGGCTAGACCTTTTCAGGAGTTGGTTCTAGGTTTTTTTTGTTTCTTATTTTTGAGAAAAACATCTAGTACTTCTATGCTGATACATCAGCACTGAAATGCACCTGTGGCTATGTGCTAGTAATGGCAACTGAGCACCAGTGAAGAGAAGGAATAAATGGAAAAGTGTTTTGAATCCTTTAATGTTTAAAAATAGTGTCATTTTCATGAAGCTTTCTGTAAGTTTTACTGAATGATGGTCTGAGTCAGCGTTAATGGGATTTGAAGATGTGATTTCATGGTGCTCTAATTATTTTAATCCTCATTTTCAGACAATGTTTATTAATGGCATCGTGTTAAAAGCCTGATAAGTTACTCTTAAGTGTGGCAGGAAGAGGGGCCTAATTAAAAAAAAAAAAAAGAGAGAGAAATATTGTTTACACTGAAGATTGCATAAAGGTTTTTAGTGGGAAACAACCATTTAAGACATTCAGTGTTGGAGGAAGTAACTTCAGTGAGCACAACTTAATCCTGGTGCTTGATCCTTCCCTTGCTCGTGCTTATGTCTCAAGTTATTTAATAGAGCCCTGGCACAGCTTCTTTATTCCTCCAGTCTCGTGGTGCTGCTCTTTGGTTTTTTCCTTCCTTAGCTTTGTCTCTCTGCAGCTCAGAATTTGCAACGTTCAGCTTTACCAGATGATCAGTAAATGTCAAACAAATCAAAGTGTTGCTGCCAACAGAGCTATTGAAGTGCTGCATTTTCAATGTGACTCTTTTTTTTAATTGACTCCTGAGAAGTCGAAATGGAAAGTGCCAATGCCTGAGCATCGGGGATTCATGGAAACGGGCCTCACATTCCAGCTTTTGCTCTCCATGCACTTATCTGTCTGTCCTTACCTTGAGCACCTGCTCATGCTCATATACATAGTCACTCTAGGAACAGCTTAACAGAGTTTCAGTTTTGCTGAGAATTAGCTTATTTTAAGTCTGGGAAGACATTTCGGGAAAACATACCCTAAAAACTGAGAGGGGGAGACATTTAACTGAGTAGCACCCATCCTTCAGAAACAGCAGGGACATGCTGCAGGCTCTGAGCTCCCAGCATAAGGTGTCAGGAGTGGTTCCCTGCTTTTCCCTCCCTGGCATTTCTTTACCCCTTCATCGTAGTGACGGCAGCTTCCTCTGCGCTTGTGAGCTGGGCTGAGAAGCACTGCATGTGCTACGTGGGCCAAATCCCCTTCTCCTTGCCAATGTGGAAGTGGGTTTTTTTGGTGGGCCAACTGTCAGGCAGAGCACTGTGGAATGTGGTGATGATGAGGCTCGTGTGTTGCAGCAGTAGGATGGCAAGTGCAGTCCCATCAGAGCTGCCCAACCGAGGGGTGTGTCCTGTGGGTCAGCCCATTGTCCACTTGTGTAAAATGGGGCAGAATTATGACTCAGCAGAGAAAAAGGGACAAGAAAGGGATGGGATTTCCTATTCTTTAAGTATATGCTTTACATCCTTTGAATTGGTGGCAAATGGTTTCTGGTTTGGGTGTTTTTTTCTTCCTAGGCTAATTTCAAGATTTAACTCCTCTTCCTCTCCATTGCCTCTCTCAATTCTTCTTTCTCTTTTAAAGTATGCATGTAATTTTGGTTTTTCCCTACATCACAGAGATATTAGTCCTAGGAAGTTTCAGTACAAATCAAAAAGAGGTTTTGACCCACTCTGCAATACATGGTTTGCATGGTTTACATCTCCTCCTTTCAACCTGCCTGCAGAGCAACAGATAACCATACAGTTCGTCACAGCTTCCTTACTAAAAATTGGTTAAATCGATTTAAACTAAAATACAACTTTTGGTATTTTGGTTCTGCTTCCCACTCTGATTTATCTGAATAGTTACATTTACATGTCAGATGCAGAAAGATGATGATCCCAGAAATCAGGCTTGCTCATCTGTGTAATCATTTTTGAGCGTTTTCTAATCAGAGATGCTTTCTGCATTAGCATTGGTGATTTTCAGTGGCTCTGATATGTTTGTTCTGTATTTGTGATTAATAAGGTGCTTGGAATATTTTTTACACTTGACTGTATGAATGTTTTCACCTGCACAAAAAGAAGCATTGTTACAGAGGTTCCAGAGAATGTCCTGTGTGTGTCTGTTCTTAGTGATTTCATATTCCTGGAAAATACTTGGAAGCCGTGGGTTTCTGAGGGTGTGTTTCACTACTCTTTGCTATTCTGGTCTCCACTTGCATACTGGGATGGAAGAACATTGTCAGAATGCATATTTATGATTGCTGGATAAATGTTCATGCTCAGTGTGTCAATGGAGAGCTCTACCAATCCTATTCTGTTTTTTCTGCAGCTGACTGATGTGTGCATGCAAATAGATATGTAGATGAATTCTTCAGCTCCACAGTAAACATCCACAGTGAGGTTTATCTGGAACAGTCACAGAATGATAAAGCTTTGGCAGAGAAGTTTTCCACACAGGCCAAAATCACCATCTTGGCACTCGTGCAGTGCCATGTGTATGCACAAATTCCAAAGGTGGGGATGAAAGGAGCTGGGTTTGTGCTTACTGGTTTAGCAGATCAGCCTTTATGGGCAGCCAGTGTGCCTTCAGTGCTGCAGTGAAGTGAGGCACGTGGATGCAACTGTCCCTATTAGAAGCTTCCCCACGCAGGAAAGCAACTGAATGAAAGAATGCCCTGAAAATACACAGAAAAGTGACTAATCTGCTATGGCAGTGGCAGGGAGGTTACTGGGGAGAAGAAACCCTCGTCTTTGAATGTACAGTACTGGTAAACATGCAAATTAGATGTTGGTGTTTTGTCTAGATGATTCTGTGGCTGTCATACTTCTTTCCATCAACAAGGTTAAAATATATGTATAGTTAAATAACAGATCTAAAAATAAGGAGAATTTTGAAGGGCAGGTTATGGACTAAGTCTGACAATATTATGAGCCTATTTTCTATAAATGGATTATTTTTAGAGGTCTTTTTTTATTTTACATCTTCAGGCTATGCCTGAATCCTTTTTAAAGAAGTCTTTTTCCTGAACCTTGGAGGATTGTAACGCAGAGGCTTTCAAATAATCAGCCCCTTCTAGGAGTGGGCTTGAAGCAAAATACCAAAAAAGGACATTAGTCACATTAACAGAAGAGAACATACATGACTCATTAGACATAAATAGCACCAGATTCAACAGGGTAATAGCAGTATCTGCTGATAGGTTAGAGATGGAAGGGAGGTGGCATAAGTGACATGCTAAGGCAAATTACATTGTTCTACCATTCTATAGGCTCCAAATAACCTCTGGCCCCAGGGCTTAAGATTCTTCCTACTTGAAAATAAGGAAATAAAGATAGAATTAATCTTGTCTAATTTGCACTAATATAAAAGCTATGCTATTATTCAAAGTTAATCATCAGTAAAATAGGACAGGCACTTAGTGATCCATCCTGCACAGTTCATCTTAGGATAGCATGGGAGAAATGTCCCTGTTGTGGTGTGTATCATTAACTGCAGAGGTAACCACTTGACTATGGTTAGATAACTGTTTTTAAATTGCTACAATTATTTGAAGCCTATCCATAAGCATCTGAGTTAAGATAGAAGAGTGTGTTTCACGTGAAATTCTGTCACTGGTTAACTGCTCTGCTCTGTCCTTTGGCATCAGTTGTCTTGCTGCCACCTGCTTCTCCACGGAGGGCACTGAGAGACCAGAGGTGCTAATTTTTCACTGCAGTCACTTGTAGGCTCTTTGGACTCATAGCCTAAATTTGGATATTCCCAAGGCTTCTCTCACTTTGCTCAAGAAGATGAATAAGAAACAACAACCCTATTTGTAATCTTCCCTTGACTTAGCTTTTCTGACAGGTAGGTTTAACAACTGCAGATGGACAATGCCCGAAGTGACAGCATTGCTACCCTAGAAATGGAGCTACAAAAATGAGTATTGTTAAAATACTTCTGGACAACAGCATTGATTATGGTTGTCATTTAAAGATGTTTTGAAACAAATCCTGACCACAGAAGCAGCTTCTTGGCAGTACTTCCAAAAGTCCTGTGGTTGGGCATGGCCTCCACAGTTGTGCTTCTCTAAAGAGCACTGAGTTCATGTAGGGAAGTTTTAGGAAGGATTTTTTTGCAGCTTAAAGACAACATAGGCCCACATAACCTTTCTTGGGTTTATCTGAAAGTCTGTCCCTTTAACTTTAGCTGGGAATTCTTTGAAGAAGTGGTTTGGGTCTGTTTTGTTTTTCAGGAGCCCACATGTTGGGAATCAAATTGTAGTTCTGGACTCACACGTTGTTTGAGTTTGCTGATTTTCTGCATCATTTCAGAAAGCCTTGTGACAGAGCCTGTGCCTGACATGTCAGTACAACAGACATTAGATTTGGGAAAACACTCCCAAAGTAAATGTCTGTGTGCCCTGGGTGCACGCTGGGGTCAGTTTGGGAGATCATGACTTCTAATGCCTGTGGTGCAGCACCCTTAGGATTGTGCTGGGGAGGCTGTTGCTTGCTGTGTGCCACCACTGGTTTGTAGTAGTGATATTGATTCTACGTTGTCATTTTCTCCTGTTTTCTGATAAATTTAAAGCGTTCTGTAACTGAGTAGCATCCATATGGATGCCACCAATCATCCATAGAACTTAACTTTCTTTTCCCATTATGTGTAGTTAATTTTAGACTCATATGCACTTAAGTTTTGAGGGTAATGGGAAGATTATTATCTAGATCCAGGATACTTGTTTTTATAAAATACATGTAGTTTTATATCTTTTATAATTAGTATTTGTTTCTATCTCATCTATATTTATTTATAAATATTAATCTATATTCCTACACCTATTTACATATTGTATATATAAAATATATAATGTATAGTACTATACAAAGTGTAATATACATATTTCAGTATTTATACTCATCTCTACAGTTTATTTATTATTATGCTTTAGATGCTGATTTGCACTTGATATTTTAAGAAACATCCCGTTTTTTGGGGTAGAGTTTTGGATGTATTATTTCAGGCTAGATCCTGGATGAACAGGTGTCCACCCTGCATTGCTGACTTGTGTGCCTGTGCACGGCAGGGAAGGAGAGATAGGATGGGATTTGGATGCTTTTGTACTCTCTGTGTTTCCTGTGACAAACTCAAGGCAGTTCCACGAGAAGCCTCCAGAGGTTTTGCTGCTATTTCTACTCGTGCTTCAGAGTTATCTAATTTTTGCCATATTATTTGTGGAGAATCACAAGTGTCTCACTTCGAGCCTGTGCTTAACTGCAAGTCCTTGTGTCTTTTATTGCATCTAGTTCCAAACAGCTTACGAGGCAATTGTCCAGGCTTTGGAGGCAATTTAAAAATGAGGAATCTCGGGTATTGCTGCAACTGGGATTTACTAATTAATTGGTATAAAAGGCAAGAATTAAATGGACTTGAGGAATTTATTTTTTTTTAAACCAACCTGCACACCATTATATTCCTTATATGTTATGGTATTTGAAAGCTGTAGTTCATTAATTTTTTTCCTTGCTTACTTGAGAGCAGCCAAGAGGACTCTCACTTGCTGTGAGAGAGGGTGTCAAAAGGTTCACTGAAAATTAAGTGCACCATAATTTCTCCTCACCTCTGTAGCCAGTCATTTTGTTGTAGAATGTAATTTTTTTGGTCAAGCATGATTTGCCCATTGGAGAATCTGGATTAACTGTTCCTGATTATCTGCATGTCAGTGATGTTCTTGGAAAAGGTTTCCAAAGAAAGATAATTCAAATCCTTTCCAGGCATCATTCTAAGTGAGTTTGATCAGCCAGTAGTTCCTCAGGTTCTCTTTCTTGCCTTTCTTAGATGAGAAAAATGTTATAAAGGGCTTGGCCCTTGGCAATGGTGTTTCACAAATGAGTGTCACCTTACTACAATATCCATCCTTATTTTCAGGATTCTTGGCAAACCCTATCCAGTCCTGTCCATCCATCCCTGTCCCACTGCCCCCTCACTGAGTGCCACCAGCTCCTTGGCATCTCCTTCATGGCTCTGCCCCAGGAGGTTCTGTCTCGCAATTCCTTGACTGCACCAAAGCCTGCTCTCAAGTTTTAGAGTCCAAACCTTGGCTAGTGGCCTTCCCAGGCTTTCTCAGGATCCCAAACTCAGTCATTTCACTGTCTTCAAACTGGTGCTTAGTGCAGTCAAGGTGTATTCCCTCTCTTTCTCGTCCTTGCTTGTCCTCTGTAAATCAATGGTCCTTTTTCCAGTCATCCGTGCTCTTCTGCTGTGTCTTGTGATCATGATCACACCACAGATTCCTGAGTGAACTTGATTTCTTCCTGATTGTTGCCCAGACTCTGCACAGTAGTAACAGACAGCTGAGGAAGGTGTGTGAAGGCCTTCACTTATTGGCAGGAATGTGGAAAGTGCCTTGTTTTCCCTCCTGCATCCCTCCTCCACTTACAGCTCCTCCTTCTTTATGTTGAGTTTCACTCTGTGCCTGTACTCCTGAGGCTATGTTGATATATTTACTGACAGCTATGGTAAAAATCTAACTTTACAGATGTGCATGAGCATCTCTGCCTGTGAAACGTGGTACTGTATTACTTCAGTTTTTCATTTGCAGTTTTGTATTGTCTATAAACAGACATACAGCTCATATTGAGTTGTTTGCCAAATTTTAGTTAAAATTATAAAGCTTAAATGTAATTGTCATATAATCTTGGCTATGAATTTTTAAGGCAGGTGTCAGCCACTGCTATTTTGCATGCCTTCCCTCCTCCCAAACCAGCCAGAGCTCTTGGGTTGGAGATGTGTATCAGAAACAGTGACAGTGTTTCCAACAGCTTCTCTGGAGCCTTTTAGAACTTAGAGAAGTTTTATCACTGGAAATTAAGCTTTGAAAGTCCAAAGGAGAAATGGTATTTTATGTGAAAGTCTTTCAGTGCATTTAAGAGTGAAATAATTCTTTGCAGTTCAATAAAAAAGAAATATCCTTGCTTTATAAACCTACTTCAGGGGGTTTTTTGTTTGTAGTTTGGGTTTTTCCCCCCTCAACATTCTCTTTGAAGCTTACCACTTGATAGATTAGCCCAGTGCTAAATAAAATGCCCTTTTTTATGTGTGGAAGCTTGGTAATTATAGCAAAAAGATTCTTAGTGGCTCATAATATACATATAATCAGATTAGTTTTGAATTCTAGCTCAGCTGAGAATGTAGGAGTAATCCAATTGATGCTTGTTTACCTCTGCTTTTTGTGGTGCCTCAAAGGGTTCTCGCAGCAGCTCAGCAAGGGGGGCAGCTGGTTGTGTGGTGCAGAACAGCCGTGGGGAGAAATTGTTGAGACGAATCCCAGTGGTTCTGGTGTCTACTTAAAACTCCAAGGCCTGGCTGGGCTGTTAACCTGGGGTCTAATGCACTTCCACAGTGAGAAACCTGTCCCAGAGAGGGAAGGGTGTGTCTCTCTCGGATCCTGCAGTTGAGTCCGTCATGTAGGACTAAGTGTGTGGATTTCAAACATGCTGCAGCAGAGGTTGAACTGCTGGAGTTTTGGGGCACTGTGTGTAACATGGAAACTCGGGTAAACACCGAACCCATGGGATCTTCAGGTCTCTCAGTAATGCTTCTCCTGCTGCTTTCTTGGGATTTATTCCTCTATGATAATAGTTAATTATGAGACTGGGGGAGGACTCAAGGGTCAGGTACAGCTTTTAAAGGGTTTTATTTTCTTCTCCAACCCCTTCAAATGAGTCTCAGACTTCATTGTAATTTAAACAATTTAACAATTATTTCTTTTAGTAATTCTTTCACATCTTGTCCAGTCTTTCTTCGTGTGTTGTTACAATCATAGCTTCATCTATTGTAGGACAAAGGGAGAGTTGATTGGTTCAGGTGCTGATCTTATAATTAAATGAAATTATGTTTAGAGCAGAGGAAAGGCAGACAGGAACTAGCCATTTAATTATGCTATATATATATATATAGCTATATGCTGTATGTATAACAGATTTAAATGAAATTAATATCTAAATAGCTAGTCATCATTAAGGATTCATTCTGCTTTCAGTAATAATCAAGTGTACCTATATTTATTTAATGTAATATGTGTGAAATAGTGTATGTCAGTAC